>CM076581.1:630370146-630908825 GCA_034641835.2 Pinus albicaulis | reverse complement strand
AGCTCAGTGGGTGATAAACTACCTGGAGCAGCGTAACAAAAAGCTAGAAGATCAGCACACACTTGTAGAGCTGCGTCGAATCCGTGAAGATCGACAATTGGCCCGGAAGAGACCCGGTGACATGACACCAATTGAGCGAGAGACATGCCTCACACATGTTAAAATTCATCTAGAGAAGTTGTTGGCAAAGGCCAATAGAGACAAAGACATGCTCCGTCACATGAAAGGTCATTATTGGGCCCGCATGCACGTCTGCAAAGCAAAAATGAAGATTCTGAAGAGGAGGTTGAGAAGAGCACTAAAATGGCGGAAGAGGCCTGATCCACTCCGGATTTTGGCCGAGGCTTCATTGGCTAAGCATGATACATGATGGAGGGTCTTCGCTCCAAATTTGAGCAAATTTGGAAAAGTTTTTGTCATTTTGGAAAGTTTTGGTCTCAAAACAGGTTTTTCAGCCCAACACGTAGCGTGTCACGACGCGCGCTTATGATTGGGACACTTTCTGGAGGAAAACTTTGTATTTTTGGATTTTTCATGGTAAGTTATGCATTCTTAGAAATGGCCGAAGCATTTCACCAAGTTCTGGATGATCAAAAGGGCCAAAAACACCATGAAAATCACCTTTCTGCCACCTTTTACACAAGCAGGAAGTACTTGTGGGAGAATGAAGTTTTGGAGGGGAAAATGAGCTCCAAATTTGGAAATTCCACTTGGGTTGGATAACAGACATCCAGGGCTTTCCAACAAGCTATCATGAGCTTGATTCTAAAGTCGGGAAGTGCCCCAAAATCAGGCTGAAAGGCGCGCGACGCATAGAGCTCAGGCGTGCGGCGCATAGAGAAAATTGGTAAATTTTTCATTTTCCAGCTCAGGATTTCGGCCAATTGGACTAGTTTTGATTGTGGATGTAATTTTTGAGTTATCTTGATGTAATTTTGTGGTTGTAATTTAACTTTAATTCACTTTTACCTGTTCTAGATGATTCACTCCCAAAAAAGTGAAAATCAAGTGAAAGAATCAGTTTCCTTCCTTTTAGAGGCAAGTTGTTTGGCTGCCTAGATTCTAGCTCCTTGTTTAGAATTAGTTGAAACTGCTCCTAGAAGGAGGAATTCGACCCCTAGAGGCATGGTAAGGGGTTAGGATGGTCTATATGATGTAATTTCTGAGACATTATCAGGGTTGGACTCTTAGGAAAAGTTTGGCACACTATTGTACATATTTTCTACATTTTGGCTAAGGAAAGATCAGAGGTTTTGCAGCACCTGTTGGGATTCTTGTGGCTTTCAGTTCTTGATGGTGTTTTCTCTCAGTTTATTGTAAGTTCTTTCATGTTTAATGTATGCCATTTCCTTCTTATGCTTCTAAAACTAAATGAATAAGTAAATGAGGTAGAATCCATAGATTTCAGTGCTCTCCCTTTAAATTTGTTTAGTTTTACATGTTTTCGCCCGTTTGGAGAGGATTCCTGTTCTCCCTTGCCCTCTTCAGCCCCTTGTCATTCTGATCCATCCATACACTTAATCAAAAAGCATCAAGACTACTGCCTACCTTGCCCCAACTCGAATTCTGCAAAGATCTGGCCTCATCCCCTAGCCCAAAATTGTTTTTCCCATTTTTTCAACAAAAAACCCAAAAAATTTAAATCAAACTTTCCTATCTCTTTACTAGCCTAAAATCAGTATACATTTTAAGTCATCTCAGCCCCTTGGAAGATCTTTTGCCGAGATAGACCCGGAGAGAGCCCTCTCCTGACCTTGGAGGGCTAGCTACGAGGCTGAGCTTGGTTTGATGTTGCCTCGAGTTTTACCTTATTTCAGCCTAAGGTAGATTCGAGCCCTAACATAGTGGCGACCATACTGGGGAATAATATCAATGGTTTGCTTTTTGGTGTGTTCGTTTCATGAGTTATAGACGGAGTCCGAAGTCACGCAAGGTAGCTTTCGAAACGCTTTTTCCATGCATAAGCGGAAGTAGATAAACGCTGCTTCAATCGATCTCCGGTTAGCTTGTGAATGCAGCACTTGATTTGCAAATCACCCCAGTATACTTGTTCGTTCTAGACTTCGGGATGATTGAGTCTAGAAGTCGATAGGCTGAAAATAATCTATTGTGTTCTTTGAATTTTTCTCGAATAGATCAATACACTGGCTTCAAAAAGGCATACCAGATCAAATCCTGATCCAAATCCGCCTCCAGTATATGAAAACCCCAACCTAATCCCAAGAATTTTCCGTCGAAAAGCTCCCATTATTCCTTTGGTCAAATCTCACTCATACCCCACTGTTTTTGAATAAATTGAATATATTGAGTTTGACGATCAGTTCGAGTTATCATTGTTTGAAACCAAATCCGAAAGTGCCATTGGTTCTACCGTCATCAATCCTGAGTTCATCAAGTATCTAGAAGTTGAGCAAGCAAATATATCTATCGATAATTATATTCTGAATCTTCAAAACTCCATTGTGGCAACCAACATTCCTGAATTCATTGAATCTGCTTCACAAACTCTTGGTCCATCTGAAATTGCATCCGGTTCACGAATTCCCACTGAACCTCCCTTTATCCCTACCATTCACGTATAGCCTGAGATCTCTGATCAGCAATCAGTAGTAGTTCCTCCTCCATCTCCACCGCATACACCTCGTTCATCTACTGCTCCCATTCCACCTATTTCTCCAAGACAACAGATTATAAATCCGCTAAGAGCCATGGCTGCTAGATTCGCACCTCTTGTTTTACCTGCAAATTTGGATCCTATGCCCGCTGATTATCAGAGTAAGATTCCAATATTTGATGGCACTCCACAGAGTATATCCGCTCAACAGCATATTGTTAGAATGACATATTTCTTGGACCTGCATGAAATAGATGAAGAGAATGTGTCCATGAGGTTGCTCGCCCAAACTTTTGGAGGTGAGGTTCGTAAATGGTTCAGAGCTCTACAGCCCGCAAGTATCAATACATTACAAGAGCTTCAGACACAATTCCTAGATAGATGGGAGATGAAAAAAGATCCGCTGCAAATTACTTCTGAGTATACCAGCATCAAGAATAATCCTGGTGAGTCTGTTCAGGATTATATTATCAGATTCAATACAGTGTATAATGCAATTCCAGATGACTTAAGACCATCTAGAAAATCAGCTCTCCTTAAATTCCCGGACGGTTTCGATCCGGAGATGGCTTATTCACTACGAGACAGAGATCCACCTACCTTGGAAGATATGCAGAAGATTGCTGTTAGTGTTGAGGCGAATCTGAATGATAAGAGAGTCCGGTTGAAAGAAGAAAAGAGAGTGACCATAAAAGAAGAAGCTTCCACATCCGCATCAGAACAACACTTGCTTCGTGAGATGGAAAAAATGTTCAAAAGAATGACGCTTGATAAGCCAGAAACGCAAATTCGTAATCCCAACTACCATGGCCAGCAGCAGCCACAGTTCAGAATTAAGCAGCGTGAACAAAGAGCACAAGAGCCGACAGCCCAGTAGCAGATTAAAACACCTCTTCTGCAGAATTTTGTGAGTCAAGATTCAGAAGATGACGATGATGTAGTAGGTGAGAAAAACCACTTCTTTACTCCCGATGATCTGCCCATATACATCACTGAGGATGAAGAATATGGAGAAAGTTCAGCTGCACAGAAAGATGAGGATTTCGTTTTAGCAAACGATGTAACTCTGGAGGAAGAATCAGATGAATACCAAAGAGGGTATATGAATGCTTTGTCCGCTCAGCAGAAGCAATACTCATTGAGAAACAGAGATGTGCCCATAAACCCAATTCAGAAGAGAAAAGAGGCTTCAGCACCAAAGATGGATTCACCTATACCACAGAAAAAAGGAAAAGAGACGATTGATCCCACAGCTAACAAATCATCATCAGCAGAAAAGTCCAATCAGCCAAACATGATGAAAGATAAGGCTGAAAAGAAAGAAGTTCCAGTCAAAGAGGTTGAAAGAGTTTCAGCTTTTAGTTTGGAGAATGAAATTTCCAAATTGAAGGTATCTATTCCTTTGACAGAAATTATGAAGAACAGTAGCTACCAAGGTCAAGTCTCTAAAATTCTGAATTTTGATCCAATGTTTGACACGGTAAATATTGAAGATGATTAGCCCGAATTGATATTTGGGCCTGCTTTAGATGGTGAGTCCCCTGACAGTGATGTTCCTCCCTTTTATATCAGTTTGAGGTTGCATGAATATGTATTGCACAATGCCATGTTCGATTCTGGTGCTTCACACAATCTTATGCCAAAGGCGATCATGGAAAAGTTGGGTTTAGATATTACAAGGAAATACCATGATTTGTATTCATTTTATTCCAGCCGCGTGAGATGTATCGGACTCATCAAAGATTTGGTTGTAAGTTTAGATCAAATTCCTGTGAAGAATGTCTTGATGGACGTGGTTGTGGCGGACATTCCTCCTCGATTTGGGATGCTCCTTTCTAGATCTTGGGGGGCAAAGTTGAAAGGTACACTACAGTTATATTTTTCCTATGCAAAAATTCCAGTCTCCAGTCAAATGAGAAAGTTATATCGAGAGCAGAAGATGAAATACATGATAACAAGCAAGGAGAAACCAATCAATCATCCTGTAAATTATGTACATACCGACTTAGAGTCTTTTGTTTTGTTTGCTGATAGTTTTAATGATATAGATAGTCAGTTAGTTCAGGCAGAAGATATACCAGAGATCACCAAGAATTTTAGAGAAGTTCTGCAGAAAGAAAGACGAGAAAAGCAAGATACTGTTGAGCAATCAGCTAAAGACGATGGGCAGCAAACAAAAAAAACAGAGCTGGCGCAATTTCAACACTTAGAGGAGGATGAAGATGGTCTTTGGACCATGGATTTAGATGGCGCAGTGGGTAGTGATGGTGCTGGAATTGGTGTTTGGATACGCAGTCCATTTTCCGCTCCGGATAAGGTTCCAAGCAATGTGAGAGTATGTTCCTACAAACTAGCATTTGACTGTTCTAACAATGAGGCGGAGTATGAGGCTCTGATTGCTGGCCTTAAGATTCTAAGAAAGCTGAAAGCGAAAAGAATTGCAGTCTATGGTGATTCAGAGTTGGTGATAAAGCAGGTAAAGGGTGAGTTTCAAGCCAAGCATCCTCGCATGAGGGCTTACCGTAATGCAGTTTTAGCTATTTTGAAGTTATTTTCAGATTATACCTTGACGTGTGTGCCTCGCATACAAAATGGTGTTGCTGATGGACTTGCTAAGGCAGCAAGCAATTTAAAAATCCCAATGAATTCCAGCAACAAGTTCGAGATCCATGTGAAGCATCGCCCCACCGTTCTAGATAATCAGAGATGTTGGCAAGTTTTTTAGGACGACGAGGAGATTAGTGATTTTCTGCAAAATAAGGGTAAGTTTAAAGACACCTCCATAGATACAGAATACGATGATGGTAATGATGATATGCAGATAAATCAAATGGAAGTGTTGCAACTTAAAGATAACATCATTCCTAAAGGATTGATTCCTTTAGAGGAACTCTTTGATTAAGACGATGTAGCCCGCAAACCGACATTGAGGCCGACTGAAAAAGGTGTTGAAGAAGTAAATATTGGGACAGCTGAAAATCCCAAGATGGTAAAGTTATCCAAGTCATTGTCACCAGAGGTAAGAGCGGAGTATGTGAGATTGTTTTCTTCATTTGCTGATGCTTTTGCATGGGATTACTCAGATTTAAAAACGTATGACACTAATATCATTCAGCATACTATCCCTATTAAACCAAATCAGAAGCCTTTCTGTCAGAAGTTGAGGAGAATCAATCCAAAGCTGCTACCGTCGATTGAAAAAGAGGTAAACAGGTTGTATAAGTCAGGAATCATTGTGCCTATCAGATTTTCCGATTGGATATCAAATTTGGTGCCCGTAAGAAAAAAGATAGGTGAGATCCGTTTGTGTATCGATTTCAGAAATTTGAATAAGGTATCATTAAAAGACAATTATCCGCTGCCAAAAATGGACCTTATATTGCAGCGAGTAGTTGGAGCATCAAGGATGTCACTACTTGACGACTATTAAGGATATAATCAAATTTTATTGCAGGAGGACGATCGTGACAAAAATGTGTTCACCATTCCATGGGGAATGTTTCATTATGCAAAGATGCCGTTTGGTTTGAAAAATACAGGTGCCACTTTTCAGCGTGCAATGGACATGGCTTTCGCCAATGAGAAAGATGTATTTTTGGTTGTTTACCTTGATGATTTGACTGTGTTTTCAAATTCTGATGAAGAACATTTACATCACTTGAAAGTTGTTTTCCAGAAGTGCAGAAAATATGGCATTTCGCTGAATCTGAAAAAGAGCCTGTTTGCCATGGATGAAGGCAAACTCCTTGGCCACATCATATCAAAAGACGGCATTCGTGTTGACCCTGCACTTGTTGAAGCCATCCAGCAAATTGAACATCCCCGGAACAAGAAAGAAATACAGTCATTTAATGGTAAAATGAATTTTCTGCGTCGTTTCATTCCAAATCTTGCTGAGCATCTTAGAGAAATCATGAACATGCTGAAAAAGGACAGTCAGGTAAAGTGGACATAAGAGGCAGTGAAATCATTCAATTTGTTAAATTTATCTCTTTCTTCAGCCCCTATTTTAATCAGCCCAGACTACACACAGGACTTCATTTTGTTTTCGTTTGCTTCTGAGCACACTTTGGCAGCTGTTTTAATGCAGAAAAGGGATGGAGTTGAGAAGCCTATTGCTTTTTTCAGTCGGATTATAAGGGACGGAGAGTTGAAATAAAACATTATTGAGAAACAAGCACTTGCTCTTGTAAAGGCCTTGAAAGATTTCCGTGTGTATATACTGCATTCCCACATTATAGCCTATGTTCCTAACGCAGCAGTTAAAGATGTTTTGGTACAGGCAGATCCAGAAGGAAGACGGGGTAAGTGGATCGCTGTGTTGTTAGAATATGATGTGGAGATCAAACCAACCAAGCTGATCAAAGGACAAGGACTAGCCAAGCTCATGGCTGAAACAAATCTGCATGCTCTAGATATAAAATTGATCGCTACCATGTCTGATGAAGATGAGGAGAGTATATCATTTCAGGTATCTGATATTTTTGTTTCTTCCCCTTGGTATGCTGACATTTTATACGTACTTCAGAATTTGTCTCCACCACCCGGGATGCCTAGAAATAAGAGTAGAACCTTGAAGTTGAGGGCTGCAAAGTTTTGCATATTGAATTCTGCATTATATTGGAAAGACCCTGGTGGAATATTATTAAAATGTTTGGTAGAGGAAGAAGCCAAAAGAGTTCTGGAGGACTTTCATAGAGGAGACTGCGGGGGCCATCTATTTTGGAAAACCACAGCGAATAATATTCTGAGGGCAGGTTACTATTGGCCTTCTTTATTTTCTGATGTATATAAGGCTGTTAAGAATTGTCATGAATGTCAAATTTTCGAAGGGAAGCAGAAACTACAGCCTTTGCCTCTCAAACCAATTGCAGTCAGTGCACCATTTCAGCAGTGGGGGTTGGATTTCATTGGGGAAATCCATCCGGCATCTTCCGGACAGCATAGATGGATATTGACAGCTACAGACTACTTCACGAAGTGGATCGAGGCGATTCCCACTCGACAAGCCACGGATGCGGTAATCATCTCTTTTCTTGAAAATAATATTCTGTCACGTTTTGGGTGTCCTAGTAAGATAATCACAGATAATGCAGCGGCCTTCAAGTCAAAGAGGATGGTTGAATTTTTCTATAAGTACAACATCAGCTTGGGACATTCGACTGCCTACCATCCCCAAGGAAATGGCTTGGCGGAATCTTCAAATAAGTCTTTGGTGAATATCATTAAGAAATTGCTGGAAATAAATAAAAAAGGCTGGCACAAGAAATTAGTGAATGCACTTTGGGCTGATAGGGTAAGTCAGAAAAAATCTATTGGCATGTCTCCTTTCGAGTTGGTGTATGGGGTAGACACAGTTTTTCCCACTTCTCTTGCTGTCCCGGTAGTCAAATTGCTTCAGGAAGCCGGTAGTGAGGAAGATCCCATGCAGCGAAGGATAAATCAGATGATTCATTTACAGCAGACACGGGAGGAGGTCTTTCAAAATACATTCAAGTTGCAGGAGCGCATTAAGAATATTTATGACAGGAAGGCGAAAGCAGATAAGTTTCAGCTGGATGAGGTGGTTTTGAAGTGGGATGCTCGAAATGAAGATAAGGGAAAGCACGGCAAATTTGAAAACCTTTGGAAGGGTCCTTTTAAGATTGCAGCGTATCGTGGTCAAAACGCCTTTATTCTCAAGGAAATGAATGGGGATGATTGTCCTGGAGGGCCGATCAATGGTCGGCTGCTCAAGCGATACCACTTCTGAGTATTTTCTGCTGATTTCATCATCATTGTATATATCGTTTTACTTCTGTTTCATCGCAAGTGTGGACTAATCTCTTTTCTTCAGTCTGGGGCCCGAAGCGAAGGCTATAATTCTGGAAAAGGAGGTTAGTTGGTTTGAAGTTTGTCAAGTCAGTTTTATCAGTCTTTTCAGTTTTAAAATCGAGTCAGTTTTAGTCAAGTTTCAGTCAGTTTTCAGTTAAGTTTTCAGTCAATAAATGTGTCCAAGGTTTTGTGTTATCTGTTGAAATAATGACTCCATCGCCCAATGGATGAAGGCACTGTCTGAATCCCCCAGAGATCTGCTGTTCTTGGCATCTCCTTGGAGCCACCATCCCCATTGGAGCCAATGTTAGAGTCAGTCCTTACAGCCCTCCGTCAGAGATCATTTCGCTTTTTGCATATCATTTTTAGGTGTCTTGCTCATTCCACTTCGTTGCATTTCGCTAGGGGCATGCCATTGACTGACGAGAGGGTCTGGTCGTCTTGTATTTCCTCATGCTTGTACCTGCAGGGCTAATTAAAAATTCCTCAAAAATCACTGAAGTTCAGGTCACGTCATTCATGGTCATAAATGATTGTTTTTGTCAACAAGAGTCATTAGTCCTAGAGTCTAGGGTTTTCAGTCTTTTGATACATGTAAAAAAAGCCCGCAGGCCATGAGGTTGGTTTTGAAAAGGTTCCTATTTCATGTTTTTATTCTCAAAAACATTTGAAGACATTTCTAGTTCAAAACTCTGTTTTGAACTAGAAACTATCAAATTTATTTTTTGTAATAATTGTGTATTTGTTCCACCATAAGAAGTTCAAAAGCAGCCTCTGGTCTTTGCCGAAGTCAAAATGCCAAATCCCTACAAAAACAACCAAGTTTCATCAGTCCAAGACTCAGAAAAAACAGTGGAAAGCCAAAAGACAGAATTGCATTAAATGATAAAGTGCCAAGATTGCCAAACATTACAAAGTGGGTTATGGAGAAAATTAAAATCAAATCTGATTCTTATGAGATATTTTTCAATCTATATAAACCATGGAGGAAAAGTCATTTTCACAAATTCCCAAAGCAAAGGTCGAATTGGAGAGTAGGAGGGCGAAAACTTGTTTTCAAAGCCGTGGAGGTCGAAGTGAAAGTGCGTGCGACGCATACAGGTGGCGCGTGACGCACACAAGGCGCGCGACTCACTGGGCATCACAGGCCCGTGCATTTTTGCACGCGCGCGATGCATACACAGCGCGTGGCGCACTGGGCATGCGCGCGACGCGTAGAGTTTCAGGGCCAAAAATTTTACTCCTTCACCCAGATTCATGCCAAATTACCTCATTTTACTTGCAAGTAAGTTTTTCAGGCCTGCTTAGTCACTCATGAACATGCTGTGGTGTTATGAAAATGGAAAAACGAGTGTTTGATGTGGTGAAATATAAACCCCATGTTCATTGCTAAAATCACTCCCTAGGGTTTTGAAAGACATGTTGATGGTATTGTGGGGGTTTCCAGACTTGTGTTATTGAAATATATGCTCATGCTCTCTATTATTATTGGTGTCATCGCTGGTGGTTTACCATAGCCTCACTATTCAAAACACTTATGTCATTACCACTGTCATTGTCACACTGTTTATCATTTATGTTGTAACACAGTCCCATATTCACTATTCCCATTCTCCATTGACAAAGCCTAAATATCATTGCAAGGGCTGTACACTACATTACACTCCTTCCTACTCACTTGTCCAAATCCCCATGTAGTCAATGCAGTGACTCTTTTCCATTCAAACTCATTTGACAAAAATTTTATCATTATGGCTTTCCTATAACACTTTGATACACATGTGACACATTTGGGATTAGAGCATACACTGAACTCTTGTTTTTCACCATACCTATATCAGCATATATTTTGCAAACATCTTGATTTCAGCGCCATGTCAGAGACAGATTCAGTTTATGAGCAGGAGTATGACAGTGATTCCACATCAGAGGTTAATGTGCCACAGAGGTCTCACAAAAGTGGCAAAAGTGGTAGGCATGTCAGGGAAGAGCCTACTTCTTTGGCTCAATTGTAGGCTTGCCCGCTTGCAATGGATTGTTTTCAGCATCAGTCATGTTTCCAGTACTGTGAGATGATTTCACAAACCCAGCATCATCATGAGCTAGCTCGTCTATTTGTTCTACATTTACATGATGGCCGTGTAAACCTTGCCGGAGTTAACTTCATTCTGTCACTAGAGACCATTGCTCAGGCCACCAGGATACCAAACATAGGAGAGGAATGGAACAAACGACAGCAGCTAGAGAAATCGTACTATGAGCCATACATCAAACCTGGGTATATGAGGCAGCTGAGCAGGGTATTTCCATTCAGATTTCTGAAGGATGAGTTTGCACCATTGATGAAACTCATCATTCGATATTTCAGTTGCGAGGGCAGATTCTCGCGCCTCTATGCATACCATATCCATTTGTTGATGCATTTCACGAGGGTACGTATGATGAGCATTCCATACTTCATGTATCACAACATAGAGCGAATGAAATTTCCTGTACAGATGAAGACCCCAGCACAGCAACATAGCAGCATATATCATTACGCGCTGATCAAAATCATGGTGGTACATCAGCTGACATAGCAGGGCGTTGCTTGGGAGGATTTCATCTCCCGTGACTTCTTTGCAGTGCCACAGCCGCCTCCCGAGGTAGTTCATGATGAGGGAGAGCCTTCACACCAGCTTGAAATTCCTGAGACCGAGCATATCAGTGCTCCAGTGTATGTGACATACCAGCGAGGCCACAGGGCCTTATTTGCAGCTACACGACGAGTACTATCTCCACCCAAGGTGGAAGGGGTCTTGTTGACTTCATCAGCAGAGCGAGTATTATCTCCACATGATGTGGAAGGGGTCTCGCCTTCTTCTTCAGCACAGGTACAGATTCAGGACAAAGGCAAGAGGCCTATGCACGATGAGGGCCCCTCAGGAGGCCAAGATACTGAATTCACATTGATTGATGTTGATGCGAGCTCTCCTAGCTCGAAACTGAAAGAGATCATCCAGGAGCAGAAGGCCGAGATTGACACGCTGAATGTTAAGTTGCAGAGAGCTCAGTGGGTGATAAAATACCTGGAGCAGCGTAACAAACAGCTAGAGGATCAGCACACACTTGTAGAGCTGCAGCGAATCCGTGAAGATCAACAATTGGCCCGGAAGAGACCTGGTGACATGACACTGGCTGATCGAGATACTTGCCTCACGCATGTTAACATTCATCTGGAGAAGTTGTTGGCAAAGGAAAATAGAGACAAAGATATGCTCCGTCACATGAAAGGTCATTATTGGGCCCGCATGCACGTCTGCAAAGCAAAAATGAAGATTCTGAAGAGGAGGTTGAGCAGAGCACTGAAACGGAGAAAGAGGCCTGATCCACTCCGGATTTTGGCCGAGGCTTCATTGGCTGAGCATGATACATGATGGAGGGTCTTCGCTCTGAATTTGAGCAAATTTGAATAATTTTTTGTCATTTTTGAAAATTTTGGTCTCAAAACAGGTTTTTCAGCCCAACGCGTAGCGCGTCACGACGCGCGCTTATGATTGGGACACTTGCTGGAGGAAAAATTTGTATTTTTGGATTTTTCATGGTAATTTATGCATTCTCAGAAATGGCCGAAGCATCTCACCAAGTTCTGGATGATCAAAAGGGCCAAAAACACCATGAAAATCACCTTTCTGCCACCTTTTGCACCAGCAGGAAGTACTTGTGGGAGAATGAAGTTTTGGAGGGGAAAATGAGCTCCAAATTGGGAAATTCCACTTGGGTTGGATAGAAGACATCCAGGGCTTTCCAAAACGCTATCATGAGCTTGATTTTGATGTTGGAAAGTGCCCCAAAAGTAGGCTGAAAGGCGCGCGATGCATAGAGCTCAGGGGCGCGGCGCATAGAGAAAATTGGCTAATTTTTCATCTTCCAGCTCAGGATTTCGGCCAGTTGGAACTATTTTGATTGTTGATGTAATTTTTGAGTTATCTTGATGTAATTTTGTGGTTGGAATGTAACTTTGATTCACTTTTACCTATTCTAGATGATTCACTCCCAAAAAAGTAAAAATCAAGTGAAAGAATCAGTTTCCTTTCTTTTAGAGGCAAGTTGTTTTGCTGCCTAGATTCTAGCTCCTTGTTTAGAATTGATTGAAACTGCTCCTAGAAGGAGTAATTAGACCCCTAGAGGCATGGGGAGGGGTTAGGATGGTCTATATGATGTAATTTCTGAGACACTATCAGGGTTGGACTCTTGGGAAAAGTTTGGCACACTATTGTACATATTTTCTACATTTTGGCTAAGGAAAGATCAGAGGTTTTGCAGCACCTGTTGGGATTCTTGTGGCTTTCAGTTCTTGATGGTGTTTTCTCTTAGTTTATTGTAATTTCTTTCATGTTTAATGTATGCCATTCCCTTCTTATGCTTCTGAAACTAAATGAATGAGTAAATGAGGTTGAATCCATTGATTTCAGTGCTCTGCCTTTGAATTTGTTTAGTTTTACATGTTTTCGCCTGTTTGGAGAGGATCCATGTTCTCCCTTGCCCTCTTCAGCTCCTTTTCATTCTGATCCATCCATACACTTAATCAAAAAGCATCAAGACTACTGCCTACCTCGCCCCAACTCGAATTCTGCAAAGATCTGGCCTTATCCCCGGACCCAAAAAATTGTTTTTCCCATTTCTCCAACAAAAACCCAAAAAATCAAAATCAAACTTTCCTATCTCTTTACTAGCCTAAAATTAGCATTCCTTGTTCATTATAAGTCATCTCAGCCCCTTTGAAGATCTTTTGCCGAGATAGACCCGGAGAGAGCCCTCTCCTGTCCTCGTAGGGCTAGCTACGAGGCTGAGCGTGGTTTGATGTAGCCTTGAGTTTTACCTTATTTCAGCCTAAGGTAGATTTGAGCGCTAACATAGTGGCGACCATACTGGGGAATAATCTCAATGGTTTGCTTGTTGGTGTGTTCATTTCATGAGTTATAGACGGAGTCTGAAGTCACGCCAGGTAGCTTTCGAAACGCTTTTGCCATGCATAAGCGGAAGTAGATAAACGCTGCTTCAGTCGATCTCTGGTTAGCTTGTGAATGCAGCACTTGATTTGCAAATCACCCCAGTATACTTATTCGTTCTAGACTTTTGGATGATTGAGTCTAGAAGTCGATAGGCTGAAAATAATCTATTGTGTCCTTTGAATTTTTCTCGAATACATCAATACACTGGCTTCAAAAAGGCATACCAGATCAAATCCTGATCCAAATCCGCCTCCAGTATATGAAAACCCCAACCTAATCCCAAGAATTTTCCATCGAGAAGCTCCCATTATTCCTTTGGTCAAATCTCACTCATACCCCACTGTTTTTGAATACATTGAAGATATTGAGTTTGACGATCAGTTTGAGTTATCATTGTTTGAAACCAATTCTGAAAGTGCTACTGGTTCTACCGTCATCAATCCTGAGTTCATCAAGTATCTAGAAGTTGAAAAAGCAAATAGATCTATCGATAATTATATTCTGAATCTTCAAAACTCCATTGTGGCAACCAACATTCCTGAATTCATTGAATCTGCTTCACAAACTCTTGGGCCATCTGAAATTGCATCCGGTTCACGGATTCCCACTGAGCCTCCCTTTATCCCTACCAATCCCGTACAGCCTGAGATCTCTGATCAGCAATCAACAGTAATTCTTCCTCCATCTCCACCACATACACCTTGTCCATCTACTACTCCCATTCCACCTGTTTCTCCAAGACAGCAGATTATAAATCTTCCAAGAGTCATGGCTGCTAGATTCACACCTCTTGTTTTACCTGCAAATTTGGATCCTATGCCCGCTGATTATCAGAGTAAGATTCCAATATTTGATGGCACTCCGCAGAGTGTGTCCGCTCAGCAGCATATTGTTAGAATGACATATTTCTTGGACCTGCATGAAATAGATGAAGAGAATGTGTCCATGAGGTTGTTCGCCCAGACTTTTGGAGGTGAGGTTCGTAAATGGTTCAGAGCTTTACAGCCTGCAAGTATCAATACATTACAAGAGCTTCAGACACAATTCTTAGATCGGTGGGAGATGAAAAAAGATCCGCTGCAGATTACTTCTGAGTATACCAGCATCAAGCGTAATCCTGGTGAGTCTGTTCAGGATTATATTATCAGATTCAATACAGTTTATAATGCAATTCCAGATGAATTAAGACCGTCTAAAAAGTCAGCTCTCCTTAAATTCCCGGATGGTTTTGATCCGGAGATGGCTTATTCACTACGAGACAGAGATCTGCCTACCTTAGAAGATATGAAAAATATTTCTGTTAGTCTTGAGGCGAATCTGAATGATAAGAGAGCCCGGTTGAAAGCAGAGAAAATAGTGACCATAAAAGAAGAAGCTTCCACATCTGCATCAGAACAAAACTTGCTTCGTGAGATGGAAAACATGTTCAAAAGAATGACACTTGATAAGCCAGAAACACAGATTCGTAATCCCAACTACCATGGCCAGCAACAGCCACAGTTCAGAATTAAGCAGCGTGAACAAAGAGCACAAGAGCCGGTAGCCCAACAGCAGATTAAAACACCTCTTTTGCAGAATTTTGTGAGTCAAGATTCAGACGATGATGATGATGTAGTAGGTGAGAAAAACCACTTCTTTACTCCCAGTGATCTGCCTATTTACATCACTGAGGATGAAGAATATGGGGAAAGTTCAACAACACAGAAAGATGAGGATTTCATTTTAGCAAATGATGAAGATCTAGAGGAGGAATCAGATGAATGCCAAAGAGGATATTTGAATGCTTTGTCCACTCAGTAGAAGTAATACTCATTGAGAAACAGAGATGTGCCCATAGATCCAATTCAGAAAATAAAAGAGGCTTCAGCACCAAAGATGGATTCACCTATACCACAGAAGAAAGGAACAGAGACAATTGATCCCGCAGCTAGTAAATCATCATCAGCAGAAAAGGCAAATCAGTCAAGTATAATGAAGGATAAGGCTGAAAAGAAAGAAGTTCCGGTCAAAGAAGTTGAAAGAGTTTCAGCCTTTAGTTTGGAAAATGAAATTTCCAAATTGAAGGTATCTATTCCTTTGACAGAAATTATGAAGAACAACAGCTATCAAGGTCAAGTCTCCAAAATTCTAAATTTTGATCCAATGTTTGACACGGTAAATATTGAAGATGATCAGCCTGAATTGATATTTGGGCCTGCTTTAGATGGTGAGTCCCCTGACAGTGATGTTCCTCCCTTTTATATCAGTTTGAGGTTGCATGAATATGTATTGCACAATGCCATGTTCGATTCTGGTGCTTCGCACAATCTTATGCCAAAAGCAATCATGGAAAAGTTGGGTTTAGACATTACAAGGAAGTACCATGATTTGTACTCATTTGATTCCAGCCGAGTGAGATGTATCGGACTCATCAAAGATTTGGTTGTAAGTTTAGATCAGATTCCTGCGAAGAATGTCTTGATGGACGTGGTTGTGGCGGACATTCCTCCCCGATTTGGGATTCTCCTTTCTAGATCTTGGGGAGAAAAGTTGAAAGGTACACTACAGTTATATTTCTCCTATTCAACAATTCCTGTCTTTGGCCAAATGAGAAAGTTATATCGAGAACAGAAGATGAAATACATGATAACAAGCAAGGAGAAACCAATCAATCATCCTGTAAATTATGTACATACCGACTTAGAGTCTTTTGTTTTGTTTGCTGATAGTTTTAATGATATAGATAGTCAGTTAATTCAGGCAGAAGATATACCAGAGATCACCGAGAATTTTAGAGAAGTTCTACAGAAAGAAAGACGAGAAAAGCAAGCTACTGTTGAGAAATCAACTGAAGACGATGGGCAGCAAACAGAAAAAACAGATCTGACGCAATTTCAGCACTTAGAGGAGGATGAAGATGGTCTTTGGACCATGGATTTTGATGGCACAGTGGGTAGTGATGGTGCTGGAATTGGTGTTTTGATACGCAGTCCATTTTCTACTCCGGATAAGGTTCCAAGCAATGTGAGAGTATGTTCCTACAAACTAGCATTTGACTGTTCTAACAATGAGGCGGAGTATGAGGCTCTAATTGTTGGCCTTAAGATTCTAAGAAAGCTGAAAGCGAAAAGAATTGCAGTCTATGGTGATTCGGAGTTGGTGATAAAATAGGTAAAGGGTGAGTTTCAAGCCAAGCATCCTCGCATGAGGGCTTACCGTAATGCAGTTTTAGACATTTTGAAGTTATTTTCTGATCATACCTTGACATGTGTGCCTCGCATACAAAATGGTGTTGTTGATGGACTTGCTAAGGCAGCAAGCAATTTAAAAATCCCAATGAATTCTAGCAACAAGTTTGAGATACATGTGAAGCATCGTCCCACCATTCCAGACAATCAGCGATGTTGGCAAGTTTTTCAGGATGACGAGGAGATTAGTGATTTTCTGCAAAATAAGGGTAAGTTTAAAGACACCTCCATAGATACAGAATATGATGATGGTAATGATGATATACAAATAAATCAAATGGAAGTGCTGCAACTTAAAGATAACATCATTCCTAAAGGATTGATTCCTTTAGAGGAACTCTTTGATCAAGACGATGTAGCCCGCAAACCAACATTGAGGCCGACTGAAAAAGGTGTTGAAGAAGTAAATATTGGGACAGCTGAAAATCCCAAGATGGTAAAGTTATCCAAGTCATTGTCACCGAAGGTAAGAGCAGAGTATGTGAGATTGTTGTCTTCATTTGCTGATGCTTTTGCATGGGATTACTCAGATTTAAAAACATATGACACTAATATCATTCAACATACTATCCCTATCAAACCAAATCAGAAGCCTTTCCGTCAGAAGTTGAGGAGAATCAATCCGAAGCTGCTACCGTCGATTGAAAAAGAGGTAAACAGGTTGTATAAGTCAGGAATCATTGTGCCTATCAGATTTTCTGATTGGATATCAAATTTGGTGCCCGTGAGAAAAAAGACAGGTGAAATCCATTTGTGTATCGATTTCAGAAATTTGAATAAGGTATCATTAAAAGACAATTATCCGCTGCCAAAAATGGACCATATATTGCAGCGAGTAGTTGGAGCATCAAGGATGTCACTACTCGACGGCTATTCAGGATATAATCAAATTTTAGTGCATGAGGATGATCGTGATAAAACTGCGTTCACCACTCCATGGGGAACGTTTCATTATGCCAAGATGTCGTTTGGTTTGAAAAATGCAGGTGCCACTTTTCAGCGTGCAATGGACATGGCTTTCGCCAATGAGAAAGATGTATTTTTGGTTGTTTACCTTGATGATTTGACTGTGTTTTCAAATTCTGATGAAGAACATTTATATCACTTGAAAGTTGTTTTCCAGAAGTGCAGAAAATATGGCATTTCGCTGAATCCAAAAAAGAGTCTTTTTGCCATGGATGAAGGCAAGCTCCTTGGCCACATCATATCGAAAGACGGCATTCGTGTTGACCCTGCACGTGTTGAAGCCATCCAGCAAATTGAACATCCCCGGAACAAGAAAGAAATATAGTCCTTTAATGGTAAAATGAATTTTCTGCGTTGTTTCATTCCAAATCTTGCTGAGCATCTTAGAGAAATCACGAACATGCTGAAAAAGGACAGTCAGGTAAAGTGGACAGAAGAGGCGGTGAAATCATTCAATTTGGTAAAGTTAGCTCTTTCTTCA
Organism: Pinus albicaulis; assembly: GCA_034641835.2. Lineage (NCBI taxonomy): Eukaryota > Viridiplantae > Streptophyta > Pinopsida > Pinales > Pinaceae > Pinus > Pinus albicaulis. The sequence goes on along the minus strand of CM076581.1, from coordinate 630,890,729 downwards.
GCCCCTATTTTAATCAGCCCGGACTACACACAGGACTTCATTTTGTTTTCGTTTGCTTCCGAGCACACTTTGGCAGTTGTTTTAATGTAGAAAAGGGATGGAGTTGAGAAGCCCATTGCTTTTTTTAGTCGGATTATAAGGGACGGAGCGTTGAAATACAACATTATTGAGAAACAAGCAGTTGCGCTTGTAAAGGCTTTAAAATATTTCCGTGTATATATACTGCATTCCCACATTATAGCCTATGTTCCTAGCGCAGCAGTTAAAGATGTTATGGTACAGGCAGATCCAGAAGGACGACGGGGTAAGTGGATCACTGCGTTGTTAGAATACGATGTGGAGATTAAACCGACCAAGCTGATCAAAGGACAAGGACTTGCCAAGCTTATGGCTGAAACAAATCTGCATGCTCTAGATATAAATTTGATCGCTGCCATGTCCGATGAAGATGAGGAGAGTACGTCATTTCAGGTATCTGATATTTTTGTTTCTTCCCCTTGGTATGCTGACATTTTATACGTACTTCAAAATTTGTCTCCACCACCCGGGATGCCTAGAAATAAGAGTAGAACCTTGAAGTTGAGGGTTGCAAAGTTTTGCATATTGAATTCTGCATTATATTGGAAAGACCCTGGTGGAATGTTATTGAATTGTTTGGTAGAGGAGGAAGCCAAAAGAGTTTTGGAGGACTTTCATAGAAGAGACTGCGGGGGCCATCTGTTTTGGAAAACCACAGCGAATAAGATTCTAAGGGCAGGTTACTATTGGCCTTCTTTGTTTTCTGATGTATATAAGGCTGTTAAGAATTGTCACGAATGTCAAATTTTTGAAGGGAAGTAGAAACTACAGCCGTTGCCTCTCAAACCAATTGAAGTCAGTGCACCATTTCAGCAGTGGGGATTGGATTTCATTGGGGAAATCCATCCGGCATCGTCAGGACAGCATAGATGGATATTGACAGCAACGGATTACTTCACGAAGTGGATCGAGGCGATTCCCACTCGACAAGCCACGGATGCGGTAATTATCTCTTTTCTTGAAAATAATATTCTGTCACGTTTTGGGTGTCCTAGTAAGATAATCACAGATAATGCAGCGGCCTTCAAGTCAAAGAGGATGGTTGAATTTTGCTATAAGTACAACATCAGCTTGGGACATTCGACTGCCTACCATCCTCAAGGAAATGGCTTGGCGGAATCTTCAAATAAGTCTTTGGTAAATATCATTAAGAAATTGCTGGAAATCAATAAAAAGGGCTGGCACAAGAAATTAGTGAATGCACTTTGGGCTGATAGGGTAAGTCAGAAAAAATCTATCGGCATGTCCCCTTTCGAGTTGGTGTATGGGGTAGACACAGTTTTTCCCACTTCTCTTGCTGTCCCGGTAGTCAAATTGCTTCAGGAAGCTGGTAGTGAGGAAGATCCCATGCAGTGAAGGATTAATCAGATGATTCATTTACAGCAGACACAGGAGGAGGTCTTTCAAAATACATTCAAGTTGCAGGAGCGCATAAAGAAAATCTACGACAGAAAGGCAAAAGCAGATAAGTTTCAGCTGGATGAGGTGGTTTTGAAGTGGGATGCTCGAAATGAAGATAAGGGAAAGCACAGAAAATTTGAAAACCTATGGAAGGGTCCTTTTAAAATTGCAGCGTATCGTGGTCAAAACGCTTTTCTTCTTAAGGAAATGAACGGAGATGATTGTCTGGGAGGGCCGATCAATGGTCGGCTGCTCAAGCGATACCACTTCTAAGTATTTTCTACTGATTTCATCATCATTGTATATATCGTTCTATTTCTGTTTTATTGCAAGTGTGTACTGATCTCTCATCTTCAATCTGGGGCCCGGAGCGAAGGCTATAATTCTAGAGAAGGAGGTTAGTTGGTTTGAAGTTTTCCAAGTCAGTTTTATCAGTCTTTTCAGTTTGAAAGTTGAGTCAGTCTCAGTCAGTTTTCAGTCAAAGTTTTCAGTCAATAAACGTGTCAAAATTTTTTGTGTTATCTGTTGAAATAATGACTCCATCGCCCAATGGATGAAGGCACTGTCTGACTCCCCCAGAGATCTTCCGTTCTTGGCATCTCATTGGAGCCACCATCCCCATTGGAGCCAATGTTAGAGTCGGTCCTTACAGCCCTCCGTCAGAGATCATTTCGCTTTTTGCATATCATTTTTAGGTGTCTCGCTCATTACACTTCGTTGCATTTCGCTAGGGGCATGCCATTGATTGACGAGAGGGCCTGGTCGTCTTGTGTTTCCTCATGCTTGTACCTACAGGGCTAATTGAAAATTCCTCAAAAATCACTGAAGTTCAGGTAACTTCATTCATGGTCATAAATGATTATTTTTGTCAAAAAGAGTCTTTAGTCCTAGAGTCTAGGGTTTTCAGTCTTTTGGTACATGTAATAAAAGCCCGTAGGCCTTGAGGTTGGTTTCAAAAGGTTCCTATTTCACGTTTTTATTCTCAAAAACATTTGAAGACATTTCTAGTCCAAAACTCTGTTTTGGAACTAGAAATTGTCAAATTTCATTTTTTGTAATAATTGTGTATTTTTTCCACCATAAGAAGTTCAAAAGAAGCCTCTGGTCTTTGCCAAAGCCAAAATGCCAAATCCCTGCAAGAACAACCAAGTTTCATCAGTCCAAGACTTAGAAAAACAGTGAAAAGCCAAAGATAGAATTGCATTAAAATGATAAACTGCCAAAAAGCCAAACATTACAAAAGTGGGTTATGGAGCAAATTAAAATCAAATCTGATTTTTATGAGATATTTTACGACCCATATAAAGCATTGAAAACAAATCAGTTTCACAAATTTCCCAAAGAAAAACCGAGTTGGAGTGTTGAAGTCAAGTTTGAAGTGTTTTCAAAGCCGTGGACTGGAGGTGGAAGTGTGCGCGGCGCACAGAGGAGGCACGCTACGCACACAAGGCGCGCGACGCACTGGGCTTCAAAGGCCCGTGAAAATTAGCATGCGCGTGACGCACATACTGCGCGCGGCGCACTGGGTGAGCGCGCGACACGTAGAATCTCAGAGCCAAAAAAATTTCGCTCCTTCGTCCAGATTCATGCCAAATTGCCTCAATCTGCTTGCAAGTAGGTTCTTCACGTTTGCTCAGTAAATTTTGGACATAATTATGGTGTTTTGAAATTGGAGAAACAAGTGTTTAATGTGGAGAAATGTAAACCCTATGTTTATTTCCCAAATTCACTTCTTAGGGTTTTGAAACAAATGTTAGTGATTGTGTGGGGGTTTGCAAACTTGTGTTGTTGATATATATGCTCATGCATCTACTGTCAGTGGTGTCCCTGCTCATTATTTACCTTAGCCTCACACTCTCTTTTTGCCATTACATCACTGCTGTCATTGTTATTTCCATTGTCATTTTCACACTATTTATCATTCATGTTATGACATAGTCCCATTTTCACTTGTCCACATCCTCCATTGACATTGTCAAACGCTGCAAGGGCTATTGTCACTTTGTTTCTAACAGTTATTTCCCCCACATTATACTCTCTTCTACTCACTTGTCAAATCCCCTTATAATCAAAGCAGTGACTGTTTTTCATGCAAACTCATTTGACAGAGCCATTACCACTGTGGCTTTCCTATAACACTTTGATACACATGTGACATATTTGGGTTTTGAGCATACACTGAACTCTTGTTTTCACAATACCTATATCAGCATATATTTTGCAAACATCTTGATTTCAGCGCCATGTCAGAGACGGATTCATTTTATGAGCAGGAGTATGACAGTGATTCCACAGCAGAGGGTAATGTGCCACAGAGGTCTCACAAAAGTGGCAAAAGTGGTAGGCATGTCAGGGAGGAGCCTACTTCTTTGGCTCAATTGCAGGCATGCCCGCTTGCAATGGATTGTTTTCAGCATCAGTCATGTTTCCAGTACTGTGAGATGATTTCACAAACCTAGCATCATCATGAGCTAGCTCGTCTATTTGTTCTACATTTACATGATGGCCGTGTAAACCTTACCGGAGTAGATTTCGTTCTGTCACCAGAGACCATTGCTCAGGCCACCAGAATACCAAACATAGGAGAGGAATGGAACAAACGACAGCAACTAGAGAGATCCTACTATGAGCCATACATCAAACCTGGGTTTATGAGGCAGCTGAGCAGGGTATTTCCTTTCAGATTTCTGAAGGATGAGTTTGCACCATTGATGAAACTCATCATTCGATATTTCAGTTGCGAGGGCAGATTCTCGCGCCTCTATGCGTACCATGTCCGTTTGTTGATGCATTTCACGAGGGTACGTATGATGAGTATTCCATACTTCATGTATCGCAACATAGAAAGGATGACATTTCTTGTACAGAAGAAGACCCCAGCACAGCAGCATAGCAGCATATATCATTACGTGCTAATCAAAATCATGGTGGTACATCAGTTGACACAGCAGGGCATTACTTGGGAGGATTTCATCTCCCGTGACTTCTTCGCAGCGCCACAGCCGCCTCCCGAGGTAGTTCATGATGAGGGAGAGCCTTCACACCAGCCTGACATTCCTGAGACCGAGCATATCAGTGCTCCAGTGTATGTGACATATCAGCGAGGCCACAGAGCCTTATTTGCAGCTACACGACGAGTATTATCTCCACATGAGGTGGAAGGGGTCTCGTTGACTTCATCAGCAGAGCGAGTATTATCTCCACATGATGTGGAAGGGGTCTCGCCTTCTTCTTCAGCACAGGTACATATTTAAGACAGAGGCAAGAGGCATATACATGATGAGGGCCCCTCAGGAGGCCAAGATACGGAATTTACATTCATCGATGTTGATGCGAGCTCTCCTAGCTCGAAACTGAAAGAGATCGTCCAGGAGCAGAAGGCCGAGATTGACACGCTGAATGTTAAGTTGTAGAGAGCTCAGTGGGTGATAAACTATCTGGAGCAGTGTAAAAAACAGCTAGAGGATCAACACACACTTTTAGAGCTGCTAACCGGAAGATCACAATCGTCCTAAGAGACTCTGTGATACGACAATACCATTGATCGAGATACTTTATTTCCCGCATGTTAACATCTATATCTAGAGAAGTTTTTGGTGAAGGCCAATAGAGATGGAAGAGGATAAGCCATTAGCATGAAAGGTCATTATTGGGCTCGCATTGCATGTCTGCAAGGCAAAAATGAAGATTCTGAAGAGGAGATTGAGCAGAGCACTAAAACGGCGGAAAAGGCCTGATCCACTTCGGATTTTGGCTGAGGCTTCGTTGGCTGGGCATGATACATGATGGAGGGTCTTCGCTCCGAATTTGAGCAAATTCGGAGAAGTTTTTGTCATTTTGAAATATTTTGGTCTAAAAACAGATTTTTCAGCTATACGAGTAGCGTGTCGACGCGCTCGCTTTTGATTGGGACACTTGCTGAAGGAAAACTTTATATTTTTGGGTTTGTCATGGTAAGTTATGCATGCTCAAGCATTGCCGAAGCATTTCATCAAGTTCTGGATGATCAAAAGGCCCAAAAACACCATGAAAATCACCTTTCTGCCACCTTTTGCACCAGCAGGAAGTACTTGTGGGAGAATGAAGTTTTGGAGGGGAAAATGAGCTCCAAATTGGGAAATTCCACTTGGGTTGGATAGAAGACATCCAGGGCTTTCCAACAAGCTATCATGAGCTTGATTTTGATGCCGGGAAGTGCCCCAAAAGCAGGCTGAAAGGCGCGCGACGCATAGAGCTCAGGCGCGCGGCGCATAGAGAAAATTGGTCAATTTTTCATTTTCCAGCTCAGGATTTCGGCCAGTTGGACCAGTTTTGCTTGTGGGTGTAATTTTTGAGTTATCTTGATGTAATTTTGTGGTTTGCATGTAACTTGGACTCACTTTTACCTATTCTAGAAGATTTACTCCCAAAAAAGTGAAAATCAAGTGAAAGAATCGTTTCCTTCCTTTTAGAGGCAGGTTGTTTTGGCTACCTAGATTTTAGCTCCTTGTTTAGAATTGGTTGGAACTGCTCCTAGAAGGAGGAATTCGACCCCTAGAGGCATGGGAAGGGGTTAGGATGGTCTATATGATGTAATTTCTGAGACACTATCAGGGTTGGACTCTTGGGAAAAGTTTGGCACACTATTGTACATATTTTTTCACATTTTGGCTAAGGAAAGATCAGAGGTTTTGCAGCACCTGTTGGGATTCTTGTGGCTTTCAGTTCTTGATGGTGTTTTCTCTTAGTTTATTGTAATTTCTTTCATGTTTAATGTATGCCATTCCCTTCTTATGCTTCTGAAACTAAATGAATGAGTAAATGAGGTTGAATCCATTGTTTCCAGTGCTCTGCCTTTAAATTTGTTTAGTTTTACATGTTTTCGCCTGTTTGGAGAGGATTCCTGTTCTCCCTTGCCCTCTTCAGCTCCTTGTCATTCTGATCCATCCATACACATAATCAAAAGCATCAAGACTACTGCCTACCTCGCCCCAACTCGAATTCTGCAAAGATCTGGCCTCATCCCCGAGCCCAAAATTGTTTTTCCCATTTTTTCAACAAAAACCCAAAAAATCAAAATCAAACTTTCCTATCTCTTTACTAGCCTAAAATCAGTATTCATTATAAGTCATCTTAGCCCCTTTGAAGACCTTTTGCCGAGATAGACCCGGAGAGAGCCCTCTCCTGTCCTCGTAGGGCTAGCTACGAGGCTGAGCGTGGTTTGATGTAGCCTTGAGTTTTACCTTATTTCAGCCTAAGGTAGATTTGAGCGCTAACATAGTGGCGACCATACTGGGGAATAAAATCTCAATGGTTTGCTTGTTGATGTGTTTGTTTCATGAGTCTTAGACGGAGTCTGAAGTCACGCCAGGTAGCTTTCGAAACGCTTTTGCCATGCATAAGCGGAAGTAGATAAACGTTGCTTCAGTCGATCTCCGATAAGCTTGTGAATGCAACACTTGATTTGAAAATCACCCCAGTATACTTGTTCATTCTAGACCTTTGGTTGATTGAGTCTAGAAGTCGATAGGCTGAAGATAATTGATTGTGTTCCTTGAAATTTTTCCCGAATAGATCAATACACTGGCTTCAAGAAGGCATACTAGATCAAATCCTGATCCAAATCCGCCTCCAGTATATGAAAACCCCAACCTAATCCCAATAATTTTCCGTCGAGAAGCTCCTATTATTCCTTTGGTCAAATCTCACTCATACCCCACTGTTTTTGAATACATTGAAGATATTGAGTTTGACGATCAGTTTGAGTTATCATTGTTTGAAACCAAATCCGAAAGTGCCACTGGTTCTATCGTCATCAATCCTGAGTTCATCAAGTATCTAGAAGTTGAAAAAACAAATAGATCTATCGATAATTATATTCTGAATCTTCAAAATTCCATTGTGGCAACCAACATTCCTGAATTCATTGAATCTGCTTCACAAACTCTTGGTCCATCTGAAATTGTATCTGGTTCACGAATTCCCACTGAACCTCCCTTTATCCCTACCATTCCCGTACAGCCTGAGATCTCTAATCAGCAATCTGTAGTAGTTCCTCCTCCATCTCCACCGCATACACCTCGTTCATCCACTGCTCCCATTCCACCTGTTTCTCCAAGACAACAGATTATAAATCTGCCAAGAGCCATGGCTGCTAGATTCACACCTCTTGTTTTACCTGCAAATTTGGATCTTATGCCTGCTGATTATCAGAGTAAGATTCCAATATTTGATGGCACTCCACAGAGTATGTCCGCTCAGCAGCATATTTTCAGAATGACAGATTTCTTGGACCTGCATGAAATAGATGAAGAAAATGTGTCCATGAGGTTGTTCGCCCAGACTTTTGGAGGTGAGGTTCGTAAATGGTTCAGAGCTCTACAGCCCGCAAGTATCAATACATTACAAGAGCTTCAGACACAATTCTTAGATCGATGGGAGATGAAAAAAGATCCGCTGCAAATTACTTCTGAGTATACCAGCATCAAACGTAATCCTGGTGAGTCCGTTCAGGATTATATTATCATATTCAATACAGTGTATAATTCAATTCCAGATGACTTAAGACCGTCTAGAAAATCAGCTCTCCTTAAATTCCCGGATGGTTTCGATCCGGAGATGGCTTATTCAATACGAGACAGAGATCCTCCTACCTTGGAAGATATGCAGAAGATTGCTGTTAGTGTTGAGGCGAATCTGAATGATAAGAGAGCCCGGTTGAAAGCAGAGAAAAGAGTGACCATAAAAGAAGAAGCTTCCACATCTGCCTCAGAACAGCACTTGCTTTGTGAGATGGAAAAAATGTTCAAAAGAACGACGCTTGATAAGCTAGAAACGCAAATTCGTAATCCCAACTACCATGGCCAGCAGCAGCCACAGTTCAGAATTAAGCAGCGTGAACAGAGAGCACAAGAGCCGACAGCCCAGAAGCAAGTTAAAACACCTCTTTTGCAGAATTTTGTAAGTCAATAATCAGATGATGACGATGATGTAGTAGGGGAGAAAAACCACTTCTTACTCCCGATGATCTGCCCATTTACATCACTGAGGATGAAGAATATGGAGAAAGTTCAGCTGCACAGAAAGATGAGGATTTAATTTTAGCAAATGATACAACTCTGGAGGAAGAATCAGATGAATACCAAAGAGGGTATATGAATGCTTTGTCCGCTCAGTAGAAGCAATACTCATTGAGAAACAGAGATGTGCCCATAAACCCAATTCAGAAGAGAAAAGAGGCTTCAACACCAAAGATGGATTCACCTATACCACAGAAGAAAGGAAAAGAGACAATTGATCCCGCAGCTAGTAAATCATCATCAGTAGAAAAGGAAAATCAGTCAAGTATAATGAAAGATAAGGCTGAAAAGAAAGAAGTTCTGGTTAAAGAGGTTGAAAGAGTTTCAGCTTTTAGTTTGGAGAATGAAATTTGCAAATTGAAGGTATCTATTCCTTTGACAGAAATTATGAAGAACAACAGCTACCGAGGTCAAGTTTCTAAAATTATGAATTTTGATCCAATGTTTGACACGGTAAATATTGAAGATCATCAGCTTGAATTGATATTTGGGCCTACTTTAGATGGTGAGTCCCCTGACAGTGATGTTCCTCCCTTTTATATCAGTTTGAGGTTGCATGAATATATATTGCACAATTCCATGTTCGATTCTGGTGCTTCGCACAATCTGATGCCAAAGGCGATCATGGAAAAGTTGGGTTTAGATATTACAAGGAAATACCATGATTTGTATTCATTTGATTCCAGCCGCGTGAGATGTATCAGACTCATCAAAGATTTGGTTGTAAGTTTAGATCAAATTCCTGCGAAGAATGTCTTGATGGACGTGGTCGTGGCGGACATTCCTCCTCGATTTGGGATGCTCCTTTCTAGATCTTGGGGAGCAAAGTTGAAAGGTACACTACAGTTAGATTTCTCCTATGCAAAAATTCCAGTCTTTGGTCAAATGAGAAAGTTATATCGAGAGCAGAAGATGAAATACATGATAACAAGCAAGGAGAAACCAATCAATCATCCTGTAAATTATGTACATACCGACTTAGAGTCGTTTGTTTTGTTTGCTGACAGTTTTAATGATATAGATAGTCAATTAGTTCAGGTAGAAGATATACCATAAATCACCAAGAATTTTAGAGAAGTTCTACAGAAAGAAAGACGAGAAAAGCAAGCTACTGTTGAGCAATCAGCTAAAGACGATGGGCAGCAAACAGAAAAAACAGAGCTGACGCAATTTCAGCACTTAGAGGAGGATGAAGATGGTCTTTGGACCATGGATTTTGATGGTGCAGTGGGTAGTGATGGTGCTGGAATTGGTGTTTGGATACGCAGTCCATTTTCCGCTCCGGATAAGGTTCCAAGCAATGTGAGAGTATGTTCCTACAAACTAGCATTTGACTGTTCTAATAATGAGGCGGAGTATGAGGCTCTGATTGCTGGCCTTAAGATTCTAAGAAAGCTGAAAGCGAAAAGAATTGCAGTCTATGGTGATTCAGAGTTGGTGATAAAGCAGGTAAAGGGTGAGTTTCAAGCCAAACATCCTCGCATGAGGGCTTACCGTAATGCAGTTTTAGACATTTTGAAGTTATTTTCTGATCATACCTTGACATGTGTGCCTCGCATACAAAATGGTGTTGCTGATGGACTTGCTAAGGCAGCAAGAAATTTAAAAATCCCAATGAATTCCAGCAACAAGTTCGAGATTCATGTGAAGCACTGCCCCACCGTTCCAGACAATCAGCGATGTTGGCAAGTTTTTCAGGATGACGAGGAGATTAGTGATTTTCTGCAAAATAAGGGTAAGTTTAAAGACACCTCCATAGATACAGAACATGATGATGGTAATGATGATATACAAATAAATCAAATGGAAGTGCTGCAACTTAAAGATAACATCATTCCTAAAGGGTTGATTCCTTTAGAGGAACTCTTTGATCAAGACGATGTAGCCCACAAACTGACATTGAGGCTGACTGAAAAAGGTGTTGAAGAGGTAAGTATTGGGACAGCTGAAAATCCCAAGATGGTAAAGTTATCCAAGTCATTGTCACCAAAGGTAAGAGCAGAGTATGTGATATTGTTGTCTTCATTTGCTGATGCTTTTGCGTGGGATTACTCAGATTTAAAAACATATAACACTAATATCATTCAGCATACTATCCCTATTAAACCAAATTAGAAGCCTTTCCGTAAGAAGTTGAGGAGAATCAATCCGAAGCTGCTACCATCGATTGAAAAAGAGGTAAAAAGGTTGTATAAATCAGGAATCATTGTGCCTATCAGATTTTCTGATTGGATATCAAATTTGGCGCCCGTGAGAAAGAAGACAGGTGAGATCTGTTTATGTATTGATTTCAGAAATTTGAATAAGGTATCATTAAAAGACAATTATCCGCTGCCAAAAATGGACCATATATTGCAACGAGTAGTTGGAGCATCAAGGATGTCACTACTCGATGGCTATTCAGGATATAATCAAATTTTAGTGCATAAGGACGATCGTGACAAAACTGCGTTCACCACTCCATGGGGAACGTTTCATTATACAAAGATGCCATTTGGTTTGAAGAATGCAGGTGCCACTTTTCAGCGTGCAATGGACATGGCTTTCACCAACGAGAAAGATGTATTTTTGGTTGTTTACCTTGATGATTTAACTGTGTTTTCAAATTATGATGAAGAACATTTATATCATTTGAAAGTTGTTTTCCAGAAGTGCAAAAATATGGCATTTCGCTGAATCCAAAAAAGAGCCTGTTTGCCATGGATGAAGGCAAGCTCCTTGGCCACATCATATCGAAAGACATCATTCGTGTTGACCCTGCACATGTTGAAGCCATCCAGCAAATTGAACAGCCCCGGAACAAGAAAGAAATACAGTCATTTAATGGTAAATAGAATTTTCTGCGTCGTTTCATTCCAAATCTTGCTGAGCATCTTAGAGAAATCACAAACATGCTAAAAAAGGACAGTCAGGTAAAGTGGATAGAAGAGGCAGTGAAATCATTCAATTTGGTAAAGTTAGCTCTTTCTTCAGCCCCTATTTTAATCAGCCCGGACTACACACAAGACTTCATTTTGTTTTCATTTGCTTCTGAGCACACTTTGGCAACTGTTTTAATGCAGAAAAGGGATGGAGTTGAGAAGCCCATTGCTTTTTTCAGTCGGATTATAAGGGACGGAGCGTTGAAATACAACATTATTGAGAAACAAGCACTTGCGCTTGTAAAGGCCTTGAAATATTTCCGTGTGTATATACTGCATTCCCACATTATAGCCTACGTTCCTAACGCAGCAGTTAAAGATGTTTTGGTACAGGCAGATCCAGAAGGAAGACGGGGTAAGTGGATTGCTGCGTTGTTAGAATATGATGTGGAGATTAAACCGACCAAGCTGATCAAAGGACAAGGACTAGCCAAGCTCATGGCTGAAACAAATCTGCATGCTCTAGATATAAATTTGATCGCTGCCATGTCTGATGAAGATGAGGAGAGTACATCATTTCAGGTATCTGATATTTTTATTTCTTCCCCTTGGTATGCTGAGATTTTATACATACTTCAGAATTTGTCTCCACCACCCGGGATGCCTAGAAATAAGAGTAGAACCTTGAAGTTGAGGGCTGCAAAGTTTTGCATATTGAATTCTGCATTATATTGGAAAGACCCTGGTGGAATGTTATTGAATTGTTTGGTAGAGGAGGAAGCCAAAAGAGTTTTGGAGGACTTTCATAGAGGAGACTGCGGGGGCCATTTGTTTTGGAAAACCACAGCGAATAAGATTCTAAGGGCAGGTTACTATTGGCCTTCTTTGTTTTCTGATGTATATAAGGTTGTTAAGAATTGTCACGAGTGTCAAATTTTCAAAGGGAAGCAGAAACTACAGCCTTTGCCTCTCAAACCAATTGAAGTCAGTGCACCACTTCAGAAGTGGGGATTGGATTTCATTGGGGAAATCCATCCGACATCGTCAGGACAGCATAGATGGATATTGACAGCAACGGATTACTTCATGAAGTGGATCGAGGTGATTCCCACTCGACAAGCCACGGATGCGGTAATCATCTCTTTTCTTGAAAATAATATTCTGTCACGTTTTGGGTGTCCTAGTAAGATAATCACAGATAATGCAGCGGCCTTCAAGTCTAAGAGGATGGTTGAATTTTTCTATAAGTACAACATCAGCTTGGGACATTTGACTGCCTACCATCCGCAAGGAAATGGCTTGGTGGAATCTTCAAATAAGTCTTTGGTGAATATCATTAAGAAATTGCTGGAAATCAATAAAAAGGGCTGGTACAAGAAATTAGTGAATGCACTTTGGGCTGATAGGGTAAGTTAGAAAAAATCTATTGGCATGTCTCCTTTCGAGTTGGTGTATGGAATAGACACAGTGTTTCCCACGTCTCTTGCTGTCCCAGTAGTCAAATTGCTTCAGGAAGCCAGTAGTGAGGAAGATCCTATGCAGCGAAGGATAAATCAGATGATTCATTTACATCAGACACGGGAGGAGGTCTTTCAAAATACATTCAAGTTGCAGGAGCGCATAAAGAAGATCTACGACAGGAAGGCAAAAGCAGATAAGTTCCAGCTGGATGAGGTGGTTTTGAAGTGGGATGCTCGAAATGAAGATAAGGGAAAGCACGGCAAATTTGAAAACCTTTGGAAGGGTCCTTTTAAGATTGCAGCGTATCGTGGTCAGAATGCCTTTATTCTCAAGGAAATGAATGGGGATGATTGTCCGGGAGGGCCGATCAATGGTCGGCTGCTCAAGCGATACTATTTCTGAGTATTTTCTGCTGATTTCATCATCATTGTATATATCGTTCTACTTCTGTTTTACTGCAAGTGTGTACTGATATCTAATCTTCAGTCTGGGGCCTGGAGCGAAGGCTATAATTCTGGAGAAGGAGGTTAGTTGGTTTGAATTTTGTCAAGTCAGTTTTATCAGTCTTTTCAGTTTTAAAATCGAGTCAGTTTCAGTCAGTTTCAGTCAGTTTTCAGTCAGTTTCCAGTCAGTTTTCAGTCAAAGTTTTCAGTCAATAAATGTGTCCAAGGTTTTGTGTTATCTGTAGAAATAATGACTCCATCGCCCAATGGATGAAGGCACTTTCTGACTCCTCCAGAGATCTGCCGTTCTTTGCATCTCCTTGGAGCCACCATCCCCATTGGAGCCAATGTTAGAGTCGGTCCTTACAGCCCTCCGTCAGAGATCATTTCGCTTTTTGCATATCATTTTTAGGTGTCTTGCTCATTCCACTTCATTGCATTTCGCTAGGGGCATGCCATTGACTGACGAGAGGGTCTGGTCGTCTTGTATTTCCTCATGCTTGTACCTGCAGGGCTAATTAAAATTCCTCAAAAATCACTGAAGTTCAGGTCACGTCATTCATGGTCATAAATGATTGTTTTCGTCAACAAGAGTCATTAGTCCTAGAGTCTAGGGTTTTCAGTCTTTTGGTACATGTAATAAAAGCCCGCAGGCCTTGAGGTTGGTTTCAAAAGGTTCCTATTTCACGTTTTTATTCTCAAAAACATTTGAAGACATTTCTATTCCAAAACTCTGTTTTGGAATTAGAAATTGTCAAATTTCATTTTTTGTAATAATTGTGTATTTGTTCCACCATAAGAAGTTCAAAAGCAGCCTCTGATCTTTGCCAAAGCCAAAATGCCAAATCCTTGCAAAAAAAACCAAGTTTCATCAGTCCAAGACTCAGAAAAACAGTGAAAAGCCAAAGATAGAATTGTATTAAGTGATAAAGTGTCAAGAAAGCCAAACATTACAAAGTGGGTTATGGAGCAAATTAAAATCAAATCTGATTTTTATGAGATATTTTTCAACCCATATAAAGCATTGAAAACAAATCATTTTCACAAATTTCCCAAAGAAAAACCGAGTTGGAGTGTTGAAGTCAAGTTTGAAGTGTTTCAGAGCAATGGACTGGAGGTGGAAGTGTGCGCGACGCACAGAGGAGGCGCACTACGCACACGAGGCGCACGACGCACTGGGCTTCACAGGCCCGTGCAAATTAGCACGCGCGCGACGCACATGCTGCGCGCGGCGCACTGGGTAAGCGCGCGACGCGTAGAGTATCAGGGCCGGAAATTTTTGCTCCTTCGCCCAGATTCATACCAAATCGCCTCAAACTGCTTGCAAGTAGGTTCTTCACGTTTCTCAGTGAATTATGGACATGATTATGGTGTTTTGAAAGTGGAGAAACAAGTGTTTAATGCAGAGAAATGTAAACCCTATGTTTATTTCCAAATTCACTTCTTAGGGTTTTGAAACAAATGTTAGTGACTGTGTGGGGGTTTCCAAGCTTGTGTTGTTGATATATATGCTCATGGATCTACTGTCAGTGGTGTCCTTGCTCATTATTTACCTTAGCCTCACGCTCTCTCTTTGCCATTACATCACTGCTGTCATTATTATTGCCATTGTTATTATCACACTGTTTATCATTCATGTTATGACGTAGTCCCATTTTCACTTGTCCACATCCTCCATTGACATTGTCAAACATTGCAAGGGCTATTGTCACTTTTGTTTCTACTAGTTATTTCCTCCATATTACACTTTTTTCTACTCACTTGTCAAATCCCCTTATGATCAAAGCAGTGACTGTTTTTCATGAAAACTCATTTGACAGAGCCATTACCACTGTGGCTTTCCTATAACTCTTTGATACACATGTGACATATTTGGGTTTTGAGCATACACTGAACTCTTGTTTTCACTATACCTATATCAGCATATATATTGCAAACGTCTTGTTTTCAAAGCCATGTCAGAGATGGATTCAATTTATGAGCAGGAGTATGACAGTGATTCCACAGCAGAGGGTAATGTGCCACGGAGGTCTCACAAAAGTGGCAAAAGTGGTAGGCATGTCAGGGAGGAGCCTACTTCTTTGGCTCAATTGCAGGCTTGCCCACTTGCAATGGATTGTTTTCAGCATCAGTCATGTTTCCAGTACTGTGAGATGATTTCACAAACCCAACATCATCATGAGCTAGCTCGTCTATTTGTTCTACATTTACATGATGGCCGTGTAAACCTTGCCGGGGTTAACTTCATTCTGTCACCAGAGACCATTGCTCAGGCCACCGGAATACCAAACATAGGAGAGGAATGGAACAAACGACAGAAGCTAGAGAAATCCTACTATGAGCCATACATCAAACCTGGGTATATGAGGCAGCTGAGCAGGGTATTTCCATTCAGATTTCTGAAGGATGAGTTTGCACCATTGATGAAACTCATCATTCGATATTTCAGTTGCGAGGGCAGATTCTTGCGCCTCTATGCGTACCATGTCCATTTTTTGATGCATTTCACGAGGGTACGTATGATGAGCATTCCATACTTCATGTATCGCAACATAGAGAGGATGACATTTCTTGTATAGAAGAAGACCCCAACACAGCAGCATAGCAGTATATATCATTACGCACTGATCAAAATCATGGTGGTACATCAGTTGACACAACAGGGCATTACTTGGGAGGATTTCATCTCCCGTGACTTCTTCGCAGTGCCACAGCCGCCTCCCGAGGTAGTTCATGATGAGGGAGAGCCTTCACACCAGCCTGACATTCTTGAGACCGAGCATATCAGTGTTCCAGTGTATGTGACATATCAGCGAGGCCACAGAGCCTTATTTGCAGCTACACGACGAGTATTATCTCCACATGAGGTGGAAGGGGTCTTGCCTTCTTCTTCAGCACAGGTACAGATTCAGGACAGAGGAAAGAGGCCTATACATGATGAGGGCCCCTCAGGAGGCCAAGATACAGAATTTACATTCATCGATGTTGATGCGAGCTCTCCTAGCTCGAAACTGAAAGAGATCATCCAGGAGCAGAAGGCCGAGATTGACACGCTGAATGTTAAGTTGCAGAGAGCTCAGTGGGTGATAAAATATCTGGAGCAGCGTAACAAACAGCTAGAGGATCAGCACACACTTTTAGAGCTGCGGCGAATCCGTGAAGATCGACAATTGGCCCGGAAGAGACCTAGTGACATGACACCAATTGAGCGAGAGACCGAACACATGCATGTTAAAATTCATCTAGAGAAGTTGTTGGCAAAAGCCAATAGATACAAAGAAATTCTCCGTCACATGAAAGGTCATTATTGGGCCCGCATGCACATCTGCAAAGCAAAAATGAAGATTCTGAAGAGGAGGTTGAGCAGAGCACTAAAACGGCGGAAGAGGCCTGATCCACTCCGGATTTTGGCCGAGGCTTCATTGGCTGGGCATGATACATGATGGAGGGTCTTTGCTCCGAATTTGAGAAAATTTGAAGAATTTTTTGTCATTTTGGAAAATTTTGGTCTCAAAACAGATTTTTCAGCCCAACGCGTAGCGCGTCGACGCGCGCGCTTATGATTGGGACACTTGCTGGAGGAAAAATTTATATTTTTGGATTTTTCATGGTAAGTTATGCATGCTCCAGTATGGCCAAAGCATTTCACCAAGTTCTGGATGATCAAAAGGGCCAAAAACACCATGAAAATCACCTTTCTGCCACCTTTTGCACCAGCAGGAAGTACTTGTGGGAGAATGAAGTTTTGGAGGGGAAAATGAGCTCCAAATTGGGAAATTACACTTGGGTTGGATAGCAGACATCCAGGGATTTCCAAAAAGCTATCATGAGATTTATTTGGATGCCGAGAAGTGCCCCAAAAGCAGGTTGAAAGGCGCGCGACGCATAGAGCTCAGGCGCGCGACGCATAGAGAAAATTGGTCAATTTTTCATTTTCCAGCTCAGGATTTCGGCCAGTTGGACCAGTTTTGATTGTGGATGTAATTTTTGAGTTATCTTGATGTAATTTTGTGGTTGGCATGTAACTTTGATTCACTTTTACCTATTCTAGATGATTCACTCCCAAAAAAGTGAAAATCAAGTGAAAGAATCAGTTTCCTTCCTTTTAGAGGCAAGTTGTTTGGCTGCCTAGATTCTAGATCCTTGTTTAGAATTAGTTGAAACTGCTCCTAGAAGGAGGAATTCGACCCCTAGAGGCATGGGAAGGGGTTAGGATGGTATATATGATGTAATTTCTGAGACACTATCAGGGTTGGACTCTTGGGAAAAGTTTGGCACACTATTGTACATATTTTTCATATTTTGGCTAAGGAAAGATCAGAGGTTTTGCAGCCCCTGTTGGGATTCTTGTGGCTTTCAGTTCTTGATGGTGTTTTCTCTCAGTTTATTGTAATTTCTTTCATTTTTAATGTATGCCATTCCCTTCTTATGCTTCTGAAACTAAATGAATGAGTAAATGAGGTTGAATCCATTGTTTCAGTGCTCTGCCTTTAAATTTGTTTAGTTTTACATGTTTTCACCTGTTTGGAGAGGATTCATGTTCTCCCTTGCCCTCTTCAGCTCCTTGTCATTCTGATCCATCCATACACCTGATCAAAAGCATCAAGACTACTGCCTACCTTGCCCCAACTCGAATTCTGCAAAGATCTGGCCTTATCCCCGGACCCAAAATTGTTTTCCCATCTTTTCAACAAAAAACCCAAAAAATCAAAATCAAACTTTCCTATCTCTTTACTAGCCTAAAATCAGTATTCATTATAAGTCATCTCAGCCCCTTTGAAGACCTTTTGCCGAGATAGACCCGGAGAGAGCCCTCTCTTGTCCTCGTAGGGCTAGCTACGAGGCTGAGCGTGGTTTGATGTAGCCTTGAGTTTTACCTTATTTCAGCCTAAGGTAGATTTGAGCGCTAACAGGATCCTTCGACAGCATTTGAAGGTGGAAAATCCTCCTATATTTCTCCTTTCTGTCTCCTGCGAGTCTTTGTGATAAAATCTTTATAAAAGTGCTTAATAAATCATGATTTTCTGCACTCAACCTTATATTAGGCATTCAGAGTATGTTAGCCTTAATCACCACTTCTACTAGCATCATAAACCCAAATAATAATAAAAATACAAGAAAAATATATCTAAGAAGGCAAAAAGGTGGCTATTAACCCCTCCAAATACGTCTAATGATGGAGCTCATCATCACCCCCATACTGAGTGGTTTCTCATCCTCTGAGCAACTAATCCTCCTCCTCCATTTTCTTCAAAGCTTTTACAGCTCCCCTGAGTTCCCAAATAAGAAGTGTGGGAGTTTCCCCAAGGGGGTAGAGTCCACCATTCTTTTCTGCATTCTCCCATTCTCTATCATGTGCATATGTTTCCTCTTTATCAGTCAACCCGAGCAGCAAAGGTGGGCTAAGCTTTAGTCCCAACCAGTGGATCATTTTGGCCTTAATGGCCCTCTTGTATAATGGTGCCCTTTCCAATGCACCCCTCAGTCTTTCTTGAGTATGATACTCCCTGTTCTTGAGGCTATGTGGGAGGTTGTTCCATCTCCTCTGGCTGGCCATAATGCACTCATCTTCTATCTGCCTAGAAATATCATCAAAGTGGCCAATCACCTGGTTTTGAGTCTGAAGGTAACTTTCAACCAGTGCAGGGTCCTTTTCAATATCTCGATGGTTAAGGATGACTCATTTTGGGTTGCTTCTGGTCTAAGATATAAGGGTTCTCTATTTCTTCTTCCCATGAACTTCCATATCTCTTTTTCTCTATTGTCCTCATTCACCATCCAAGATGCTAGATGGCATTAATTTCATATCCCCCATTATAGGATTGGGGTCACAAATCTCCAGATTTGTCAGCACCAAGTTATGCATATAAAACTCTGCCATCTTTGCCTGATCAGTTATGTTGGCTTGCTTGTAGAACTTCATGAATTGCCTACAATCTTGGAAAGGGAGTGATCCATGGGAAGCTAGAGTGTTTAGTTGAAATAGAAGCCATTCTTATTTGAGGTACATAGCATATGAGTCAGAGGGGGATTTGTGTTGAAGGGATTCAATGCATAAGTCCACCATGGTGGCTACTTGTTCCTCTTTTTGCTATAATTTCTCTTTTAGCACTACATTCTCTGCATGTGCCTTCTGCAGTATTTCCTTCCCCCTTGGATATTATTCAAAGATGATCAGGCTTAGGGGAGAAGTTTCTGGCTCTCTCTGATTCTTGTTAGCTCTGAAATAACTAGAGGTATTCCTTTTTCTTTTTGCGCTCAGGGGAGCCATGGTGGCAGTTATCTTTTTGTAGTGAGGGGATGTGACGCTGGGTTGTGAGTCCATGTCTCGCCCACTTTCTACTATCTCTATGACTTCTATGGCCATCTCTTATGTTTTAGTTTTTCCCTTTGTCTTTCTTTCTTCTTGTTTTTATTGGTTCTTCCTCGGGTTTCTTCTTTTTTCTTTCTAGTCCTTTTTCTTCTTCTTCTTCAAGCGCTGCGTTGTTCCATCGATCAAATCCCTCTAAAAATTTTCAATTCATTGTTTTGGATGAGATGACATCTCCTTTTATTAGATGATGCATCTAAATTTGGAGTGCCAATATAAATCCACTCAGCTCTAGTTTTGTCATAGACAATTGTACCTCCTCCTTGTTAATTAAGGATGGACTACATGTTTTCCTCCCCTCATTCTGCTCTACTCCACTAATTTAAAAATTTCTTCTACATGCCCAGGTGGCGTGTACTCCCAATTTTATTCCGTCCATACCTCACGGGGTGGCCGAGTTAACTGGCCAACTTTCTTCCCCTCAAACTTTAAGTTTGCAAATTAATTATTTCTGGCTATCATGAATGTATAGCAAGGGGTGAGAGCTTATACCTAAGTTTACCTGTTGTTTCCAAGGAAATTACAGGAGCTGGAGGTTTGAGACAAGCCTTTTTAGATGCTGCATTCTTCACCATATTCCTGTTCTCTAAGTGAGTAGCTAGCTGAAGGAGCAAATTCCTGAATGAGCTGCTAACCTTTGTTTGTTGTTTCTCTCTGTTGTGGATATCGTGTGGGGCACTTGAGATGCCACGGGTGGCATTCTCATTCTCCTATAGTATATTATGCAGTTTCCCTTGTTTTTCTTCTTGGCAGTCCATGAACAACTTTGTTTTTGAAGGAACTTCCTGATGTTTTTAACAGTCTGTTTGTGTGCTGCTTATCTTGCTACATTGTGCTCAGGGATGGAGTGTGGTGTATGGAGGTGATGGAGGAAGTTATAAAGATGAATGGAGTGAATGATGGGATGGACAGAAAGATAAAAGAAGGAAAAATAAGATGAATGCATCCCTGTGTTTTCCAGAAACCATTAACAACTTGCAAAACAGCAAACACAAAAAAAACACAGTATGCAGATGCATTTTTTTGTTTTTTTCTTTTCTTTTTTCGAACGAAAGTGGGTTGCCTCCATGGATATTTTAAACCCACAAAGTTTCCTTGGGCGCCTCAAAGATTTTTTAAACCATGGATATTTATTCTTACTTATTCTTCTTCTTCTTCTTCTTTTTTGAGCAAGTGAGCCGCCTCCATCGAGGTTTTCAACCCACAAGCTTATTCTTTTTTCCTTTTTTCTGTCGGAAGGTGTGGGAAACTATGGAGTTTCCCATCACATACACCTCTCTGCTTATTGAATTGATGAATTCTTCCCTTAACAAAGGCTTCTTTTAAATTTTAATCCTGTGACCATTGATAAGCAAGGGGATCCCTTCCTCATATATGGTCCTAATTTGAACTGCACCATGATCAAAGCATTTCTCCACTGTGTAAGGCCCCAAACATCTTGTCATCAACTTGCCTTTGAAGTCTTTAAACCTTGAATCATACAACAGTGCCCAATATTCTTCTTGGAAGGTATTTCTTTGATGTTCTTGTCATGCCATACCTTCCTTTGCAGTTGAACTACCTCTGTGTGAAGAAGTGCTTGCATTTTGAAATCATCCAATCCATTTAGTTGCAACAACCTTCTCTTTTTGGGCATTTGTTAGATCTATATTTAATTCAGGTGCCATTCTTAAAGTATTGAATTCAAACTCAACTGAAAGTAGAGCTTTCTTACCATAGACTAGTTCATAAGGAGTGAATCTTGTTGTTGTCTTCCAAGCGGTGTTGTAGGCCCAGGTGGCTTCTACCAATATATCTGCCCAATATTTTTTGTTGTTGTTCACAACCTTGGTGAGGATGCTTTCTAAAGCTCTGTTAGTTACTTCTACTTGGCCATTCGCTTAAGGGTGATAGGCAGTAGAAGTTTTATGCTTAATCTTGTGCTTCCTCAAAAGATTCTCAATGAGGTGAGAGGTGAACTGTGTTCCCTAATTTGTGACTATTTCTCTGGGATATCCAAATTTGTAAAACAAATTCTCCCTCATAAATTATACTACTTTTTCTTCGGTTTCTACCTTCACTTTTGTTGGTTCAGCCCACTTTGTCAGGTAAATAGTGCAGACTATGATATGCTTCTTTTGTCCGGATGGTGGATTGATAAGTCAAAAAAAGGCCATGCCCCACTTGTCAAATGGATCAAGAGCCACCTGAGGGTGTAAAGGCATTTATCCCTTTGTGTGGGTTTCCCCATCCTTTAGAACTGGTCACACCTGTTGGTGTATCTTCTGGAATCTTGGTGGAGGGTAGGCCAATAGTAACCCGCCTGCAAAACTTTGTAAGCAGTTCTCTTTGCAGCAAAGTGGCCTCCACATGGGTTGTCATGAAATTCAGAGAGGATATAAAATACTTCTTCCTCCCTCACACATATTCTTAGGATTTGATCAGGGCCTAGCTTGAAGATTTTACCCCCAATCCATGTGAAAGGGGTGTTTTTTCTGATGATTATGCTGCTCTCCCTAAATGAAAGATTAGGATGGAGTCTTCCAGCAACTAAGTAGTTGGATATATCAGAAAACCATGGTGAGAGTGCTAATATGGAAAAGTGGTGCTCATCTGGCAGCTGGTCATCAACCATTCCTTCTTCACCTGCAGGGAGAACTAACCTGGACAAAAAATCTGCAACAACATTTTCCTTTCCAAGTTTATCAACAATAGTCAAATCAAATTGCTGCAAAAGTAACAACCATCTAATTATTCTAGCATTAGCATCCAAATACTTGATGGTTGCATGGTCAGCGTGAACAAAGGTCTAATATCCAGTGACATAATGCCTGAATTTGTTCAATGCATGGACAATGGCCAACATCTCCTTCTTAGTAACAGTATAATTCAGCTCGGCTCTGGACAAATTATTTCTGATGAAATAAATGGCATAAGGGATTTTGTCCTCTAATTGTCCTAATGTTGCCCCTACAACTTTGTTGGATGCATCAGTGTGGATGTGGAAAGGCAGAGTCCAATTTTGACCTCGGAGGATGGGGGCAGTAGTCAACTGCTTCTTAATGAGCTCAAAAGCCTCTTGGCAAGGACCGAACCAAATAAACTCAGAATATTTGGCCAATAACCCAAATAATTGTGAAGCCATCTTGCTGAAATCTTTGATGAACTTTACATAGTAACCAGATAAGACTAAGAAAATCCTGACATCTTTCTACTTTTGAGGAGCAGGTACCCTTTTGATGATAGTGATTTTATTCGGGTCAACCTGTATCCCTGCTTGGGATATGGATTTTCCTAATACAACCCCTGCTTTCTTTATGAATTCACACTTTTCTGGGCTCAATGAGAGATGCATCTCAATGCACCTTCTTAGTACTTTACCCAAATTGGAGAGAGCTTCCTGGAAGTCATCCCCGTATGGTGTGAAATCATCCATGTAAATTTCGACAGAGTCGTGGACTAACTCAGAAAAGATGCTTAGGACAGCTCTCTGGAAGGAGGTTGGGGCATTGCATAACCCAAAGGGTAGGCCTCTATAAGCAAAGGTACCCCAAGGGCAGATAATCAACACAAATTCGCCACTTCAAATTCTTCTTTGGGACTAGGAAAATAGGAGATACCCACTCACTGTCGGATATAGGATATATGAACCTCGTGTCCAATAGTTTCTGCAACTCTTCTTCAACTATGTCCTTTAGAGTCGGGTTCAGTATTCTTTGGGGTTGTCTCACATGCTTTCATCCTTCTTTGATGTAAATGTGATGTCTACATACTGAAGGATGCACCCCTTTCATCTCCTTGTAATCCCAAGAAAATGCTTCAAGTTTTTATTTCAAAAGCTAGCATAGTTGCTTCATTTCTTCATTTGAGAGGTTTGGGTTGATTTTCAAAGCTCTGGATGGGCCAAACTTGACAGCCTTGGTGGTTTTAGAGGTTGTCTCAACTGATTTCACTTCCATCCAAGGTTGGATTTCAAACTCTTTGACTAAGGTTTCGAGAGGAGTGTTATTGGAGCACTGGTTTTGAATGGCATGGTCGATGAGTTCATCTTCATCAAGTTGCCCCCCTCTAAGGATATCATCTATGGTACACATAGGGGCAGTGTTATATAACTCAAATTATTCATCCTCCAACCATATAGGGAGATCAATCAATGGAAGGTTGGGCTAGAGGATATAACACTAGTTGTTTAGACAAGGGCCCATTTTATATAGTCATGTTTCCGACCCGACAACTAATATAAGTGTCTGCAGTGGCTAACCAAGGTCTCTCCTAAGATGAGAGGATAACCATTAAACTTGGTTTTTCGCTGCAGGACCAGTAAATCTGTAGGATACTCCTAAGAGTCAATGGTAACCATAACATCCTCAAAAATTCCTTCCGGAGTTACCATGGACCGATCTGCAAGTTGCAGAACTGCTATGGTTTTCCTCAAAGTCCCTTGGAGATTAAGTTTCAACATAGTTTCCTTGGTCATGATATTTATGGCAGCCCCTAAATCGATCATAATGTTGGGGACTATGAAACCATCTATATGTACATCAACAACTGGACCACCAAGGTCCAGGTATTTTGGAAATATCACCTTCTCCAGTATCAGGTCAGACATTTGTCCTACCACATTGATGGTGGGGGTATCTCTCGCCCTCCTTCCAAGTTTCCTGAAGCACTTTTCTTTGATGAGCCTATTTTAGATAGGGATATCCTTAATGGCCTAGAGAAGTGGTATCTTTACACACAAAATTTCTAATTCTTCCAGGAGTTCAGTCTCCTCTGGGGTGTGCTCACTCGGGTGGATCAAGCGCTCGGGAAAAGGAGGTTGTTGGATCTAAGTGTTATCATCTTCCTTTTCCTCCTCAACCTCTACAGGCAGAGATGGGGGATGGTTGTCTAGCAGTACTCTTCCAGACCTCATATTAACCTCATGTATCTCCACAGCATAAGCTGGATATGATGTTTCTCCACTGGGAGCCTGTTGTGCCTGTCTGTTGTTCGGGTTCGGATTGGGCTGTGCAGGTATAGGTAGCCTAGGTGGAGCAGCTTGAGTAAGATGAGGTTGAGGTTGGGGTGGAGGCATTAGAGCAGGTAGTTGATTTTTTTGAGGCCTCCACCCTTGGGATCGATTATTCCACTTAGGTTGTTGTGGAACATATTGCTGAAATGATTGGTTTACTAGCTGAGGATGATATGAAGGATTGGAAGGCAAAGTAGGAGGTGTAAATGAGGATGAAGGAGTGGGGGTGTACCAAGGTTGCATGGGTGCACTCTAATTGTTGTAATATTAAGAGTGAGGTGCACCTTGCATGCCTTGTTTATATGGCCGAGGGCCCTAAGGCCTTCTCTGGTTGATGAAACAAAGTTGCTCTGGCATTGTTTCCCCACCTTAATATATAGCTTTAAGTCTAGGTAAGGAGGGACACTTGTCTATGGCATGATTCTCTTCACATACTAAGCAAACCTCTATGACATTCAGTGGACATTCATTCCTTGGGTGTTTCCTGGTACATCTAGGACAAAATATGGCCAGGGCTCTCTCTGCTTCCTCTTGCTTCCTTTTGACCTGCATTGTGTCCATTTGCAAAGCAAAGGTGTGTAGAATGTCACTCTTGAAGTCCTCTATCATGTTTCCAATGTCATGTTTTATGAAGGTGGAAGAGGAAGGGGTATTGGATGTACTTTGGGTAGCTCTGCCCTTCTTCCTAAATTCCCTAGAATGGTTCCGGAAGACAGTTTTAATTGTTTGATAGGGTCGTTGGTAGATATATCCTCCTGATAACATATTCAAGGTTTTTATCATCTCTTAATGGATCCCTCGAATAAGTACAAGTTTGAGTGATTCAGGATCAAGAGTATAGTTGGCTCTCTTATAGTTCAATTGAAACCTCTCTTCATAATCCTCTAGGGATTCATCAGGCCCTAGAGTCATGCTAAACGTCTCATCCTTAGTTTCTTGGACCTACAGTAGTCTTTTTACTTGTTGCTGAAGGTCTCTCAATCTTTACCCAGTTAGTGATGCTATCCCCGAGCAGACCCATGAACCAGTGCAAGGTTGCATCCTTAAGGGTGGATGGGAATAGCTTCAACTTCTGATCATAAGAGGTGTAGTCATAAGTCCTACAGACAACAGCAAATTCAAACATGAATGTGTCAAGGTCCTCAGAGGTGAGTCCATGGAAGTGTGGAGGAGTTGAGGGGCTAATGTTTTTCATCTCACTATCCCCATTTTCCTCTCTTATGGGAAAGTCTCTCTAGATCCCAGCCATGGTTAAGATAGGTGAAGTAGATCCCTCAGTTGAAACAAGGTTTTCTTCTTCATCCCCAATAGGATCCTCAAAATATTCAGAAGGCTCTCCTAGAGGGGGTTCAATCTCATTGCCACTCAAGAAGATTGAAGGGTGGCTAGAAGGTGATGTGGGGGTTTTAGTTAAGGTTTGTCTTTGAGTATTCCTAGTCCTACGAGGCATGAAAATAAGATTTTTTTTGTACTTTTTTCAATATTTCTGAATTCACATGAAAATAAAGGAAAGTAGAAAAGAAAGCTAAAACACAATAAAAAATATCTACTAGACACCTCCCCGGCAACGGTGCCAAAAATTGGTAAGCCCTGGTATTGCACCAAGAGTGTTGCAACTCCCAGGGGCTGCCCTACTTTACTTTATCAACCTGAGGTTCGTACAAAGTTTGAGGTGACATTGCTATATTCACAGCAAATGCATTTTGTTCATGTCATCCTCTTCTGCTTTACGAAAGGGTGTTATTTCTTAAGTTATGAGAACAAATGGAAAGTAAATTACTAGAAGGAAATGACAGAAAGGAAATTAAACTAAAGTGCTAAAAAGAAATGACAATAATGAACTAATTTAATTGGCAAAAAGCGAAATAACTAAAAAGAAACTAATCTAACTTGCTGAAAATAAATGGAAAAAAGGAAACTAAGTCTAAACCACACTTAACTTGGCCAAATGACTAAATGCATTCTACTTATTCTATTATCTATCTACCATGGTCTTATCCATGCAAATAAACTATCCATGACTTAATTCTAACTAAAAAGAGTTAATTTGCAGCTCGGAGGAAGAAAAAGGGCTAAAAGAGCGAATTGAGGGCTTAGCGCATGAAACAAGTCTTAGAAATGGAAAGTGGGGGTTAATACCTTAGAAAAATTTATTATAATGTGATAAATGACTTCGAAGTGAAAAGAATCGAAAGATGTGATGGTGGAGACACGATGGAGGTAAACGTTGTGATGTGCGATGTCGCAATCGCAACTTTGCAAGTTTAAAAGGATAGTGATAAGTATTTAATAGGAATAAACTAAAATGTGCATCGTGCGATGTGCGTTGTGGTAAAGGTTACGGGAGGCGATTTGCGATGGGGATGATGTGGCACTGAAGAAGAAAAAGGTAAAATTTGTGGGCTGCGATGCGCAATATGGTAAGTTTCGTGGGATGCAATTTCGCAATACCGCAATTGCAAGAATGAGCGGTAAGTGTTGAGGGTAAAATCTAAAGGAGGCGAAGTGTGATTTGTGATGGCGACGTGGCGGTGGTACCGACAGCGAGGCGAGATCGCACTATCACAATCGGCCATAACAACGGTAATTATTAAAGGAGAAAGGATAACCGGTGCAAAGTACAAACTGCGATTTTGCAATATCGCATTTGCAAGGAACAAGCGGTAAGTGTTGAAGGTAAAATCCAAAAGTTGCGATTTGCGAAGTGCGACAGGAATTTCGAGGAGGAAGGCAAAGGTCGGGTTTCGATGGTTTTTCAAGCGTTGTTGCGTTAAAATGAGTCCGGCGACGGTGACCGATAGATCGAAGGAAATCGACGAACGAGAGCGGTAAGTCTTCAAGGCAAAAGGTAAGAGATGCGAAGTGCGACTGCAATGTACGGTGGCGGGAGACTCGAGGAGCAAAGGCAGAGGTTCAGTTTCAGTGGTTTTGAATGGTTTTTCACACGTTTTGCAAAGAAAGGATAAGGCAGTCATGAACGAAGAAAACAGAGAAATAAGGATTTGAAGGGATAAGTGCGTTAGGCAAAGAAAAGGTAAGTACAATGTTGAGATGAGAAGAGAAGGAGGTCAATGGAGGCATAAGAGAAATGCTCATAAATGAAACACACCTACGGATTATTCACAAGAGACAGAAATAAATGCAGAATAGAACAGTGAAGGAAGGGCTTGGACTTGGTAACACAAATTCCTCCAAAACTCAAACAACAAGCAATTTTTGGCCTGTGGGAAGGTCTGCCCCTACTCAAAATCTATTGACAGAGGTGAGAGGGGGAGACTTGACCACAGTTTTGGAGTTTTTTCTCTATTTCGCTATGCATAAGCAATTGAAACTAGAGCAGCACAAAAACTAAATAGCAATGAAACTTATGAGAAGCATATCTAACTTTAATAGCAGAAGAAAAACTAGCTAAATGACAGAAAGGAAAAGATAAGAACATCAGAGAAGCTGAGGCACATGGATTGGGCCCTAATCCATGAGCCTAGCCCTCTGAACTTAAATCAATCAGATGGAATCAATCTGCTCATTTCATAAAAGAATAACTGCATACGTCTTTAAAAAAATTTATCCCTAAATAAAATAAAAAGTTTCAATAGTTCACAACAATAATTCTAAATGGAATCGAGACTAGGATAGACTAACTCTTCCTAACTCTAGCTCTGCTCTATTTATTCTACGGGGTAGCTACCAACAACTCCCTAGAAAATGGTGATTGAGTCCACTCAACTCCAAGTAAACCAAGCCTGAGTGCTCTCCTCTTTGAGTTGCTCGGCTGCCTCTAGAATTCGAATTGCTGGAGAGAATCCTTGGGGATCCTTCGGGTGCTTGTGGAATTCCTATTGCTGGAGAGAATCTTTGGGATCCTTCGGCTGCCTTTGAGGGTGGACAATCCTCCTATATTTTTTCCTTGTTGTCTCCTCCAAGTCTTTGTGATAAAATATTTTTAAAAGTGCTTAATAAATCATGATTTTTCTGCACTCAACCTTATATTAGGCACTCATAGTATGTTAGCCTTAATCACCACCTATGCTAGCATCATAAACCCAAATAAAAATAAAAATGCAAGAAAAAAATATCTAAGAAGGAAAAAAGGTGACTATTAACCCCTCCAAATATGTCTAATGATGGAGCTCATCATCACCCCCCTACTGAATGGTTGATCATCCTCTGAGCAACTGATCCTCCTCCTCCATTTCCTTCAAAGATTTTACAGCCCCCCTAAGTTCCTGAGGAAGAATTGTGTGAGTTTCCCCAAGGGGGTAAAATCCACCATTATTTTCTGCATTCTCCCATTCTCTATCTTGTGCATTTTTGTCCTCTTTATCAGTTAGTCCGAGCAACAAAGGTGGGTTGAGTTTTAGTCTCAACCATCGAATCTTTTTGGCCTTCCTAGCCTTCTTGTATAATGGTGCCCTTTCCAATGCACCCCTTAGTCTTTCTAGAGTATGATACTCCCTGTTCTTGAGGCTATGTGGGAGGTTGTTCCATCTCCTCTGGCTGGCCATAATGCACTCCTCTTCTATCTGCCTAGAAACATCATCAAAGTGGCCTATCACCTGGTTTTGAGTCTAAAGGTAGCTTTCAACTAGTGCAGGGTCGTTTTCAATCTCTCTATGATTAAGGATGACTCCTCTTGGGCTGAACACTTTTGGTCTAAGATATAAGGGTTCCCTATTTCTTCTTCCCATGACCTTCCATATCTCTTTGGCTCTATTGTCCTCATTCACCATCCAATATGCTAGAGCAATTAACTGCATATCCCCCATTGTAGGATCGAGGTCACAAATCTCCAGATTTGTCAACACCAAGTTATGCATATAAAACTCTGCCATCTTTGTATGATAATTTATGTTGGCTTGCTTGTAGAAGTTCATGAATTGCCTACTATATTGAAAAGGGAGTGATCCATGGGAGGCTAGAGTGTTGATTTGAAATAGAATCCATTATTCTTTGAGGTACACAACATATGACTCGGAGGGGAATCTGTGTTGAAGGGCTTCAATGCATAAGTCTGCCATGGTGTCTACTTGCTCCTCTTTTTGCTGCAATTGCTCTTTAAGCACTACATTCTCTGTCTGCACCTTCTGCAGCTACTCCTTCAAATATATTTCTTTGATGCTTTCCTCCCCCCCTTGGAGATTCTTCAATGATGATCGGGCTTAGGGGAGAAGTTTCTGGCTTTCTCTGATTCTTGTCAGCTTCGGAATACCTAGAGGTCTGCCTTTTTCTTTTTGAGCTCAGAGGAGCCATGGTGGTAGTTATCTTTTTGGACTGAGGGGATGTGACGTTGGGTTGTGAGTCTATCTCTATGACTTCTATGACGTTGGGTAGTTATCTTTTTGAGCTCTGCTATCTCTATGACTTCTATGGCCATTTCTTATGTTTTTCTTTGGCCCTTTGTCTTTCTCTCTTCTTCTGGTTCTTCTTGTTTCTGTTGGTTCTTCCTTGGGTTTCTTCCTTCTTTTTTCTTTCTGGACCTTCTTCTTCTTCTTCAAGCGTTGTGTGCTTCCGTCGGTCCTCTCCCTCTAAAAATTGTCAATTCACTGGTTTGGATGAGGCGACATGTCCTTTTATTAGATGATGCAGCTAAATTTGGAGGGCCAATATAACTCCGCTCAACTCCAGTTATGTCGTAAACAATTGGCTCCTCCTCCTTGTTAATTAAGGATGGACTGCGTGTTTTCCTCCCTTCGTTCTACTCTACTCCACTGATTTAAAATTTTTCTTTTGCATGC
This sequence comes from Pinus albicaulis, assembly GCA_034641835.2. Classification (NCBI taxonomy): domain Eukaryota; kingdom Viridiplantae; phylum Streptophyta; class Pinopsida; order Pinales; family Pinaceae; genus Pinus; species Pinus albicaulis. The sequence continues at coordinate 630,860,329 of CM076581.1, read as the reverse complement.
CCAGGTGGCGTGTACTCCCAGTTTTATTCCGGCCATACCTCACAGTGCTGGCCAAGTTAACGGGCCACCTTTCTGCCCCTCAAACTCTAAGTCCAAAAATTAATTATTTATGGCTATTATGAATGCGTTGCAAGGGGTGAGAGCTTATATCTGAGTTTACCTATTGTTTCCAACGTGGTTGCAGGAGTTGGAAGTTTGAGACAAGCCTTTTTAGATGTTGCGTTCTTCACCATATTCATGTTCTCTGAGTGAGCATCTTGCTGAAGGAGCAGCTTCCTGAATGAGTTGCTAATATTTGTATGTTGTTTCTCTCTGCTGTGGATGTCGCATGGGGCGCTTGGGATGCCACGGGTGGCATTCTTGTTCTCCTGTAGTCTGTTATGCAGTTTCCCTTATTGTTCTTCTTGGCAGTCCATGAACAAAATTGTTTTTTAAGGAACTTCCTAATGTTTGTAGCAGTCTATTTGTGTGTTGCTTCTCTTGCTACATTGTGCTCCGGAATGGAGGAGTGTGGTGTATGGAGGTGATGGAGGAAGTTATGAATATGAATGGAGTGAATGATGGGATGGATGGCAAGATAGAAGAATGGAAAAGAAGATGAATGCTTCCCTGTGTTTTCCATAAACCATTAACAACCTGCAAAACAGTAAACACAAAAAAACACAGTGATGCTAATGCATTTTTTTTTGTTATTTTTCTCTTTTTTATTTTTTTTGAAAAAAATTGGGTTGCCTCCATGGAGGTTTTCAACCCACAAACTTGTCTTGGGCGCCTCAGAGAGGTTTTCACCCATGGATCTTTATTCTTTCTTCTTCTTTTTTTCTTCTTTTTTTTTTGAGCAAGTGAGCCACCTCCATCGAGTTTTTCAACCCACAAGCTTATTATTTTTTCCTTTTTTCTATCAAAAGGTGAGGGAAACTATGGAGTTTCCCATCACATACACCTCTCTGCTTATTGAATTGATGAATTATGCCCTTGAAAAAGGCTTCTTGTAAATTTTAAGTCTGTGACCATTGACAAGCAAGGGGATCCCTTCCTCATCTATGGTACTCATTTGAACTGCGCCATTATCAAAGCATTTCTCCACTGTGTAAGGCCCCAACCATATTTTCATCAACTTGCCTTTGAAGTCTTTAAACCTTGAATCATACAATAGTTCCCAATATCCTTCTTGGATGGTCTTTTCTTTGATGTTCTTGTCATGCCATACCTTCCTTTGCTGCTGAACTACCTTTGTTTGAAGAAGTTATTGCATTCTGAACTCATCCAATCCATTTAGTTGCAACAACATCTCTTTTTGGAAATTTTTTAGATCTATTTTTAATTCACCTACCATTCTTAAAGTATTGAATTCAAACTCAACTGAAAGTAGAGCTTTCTTACCATAGACTAGGTAATAAGGAGTGAATCTTGTTGTTGTCTTCCAAGTGGTGTTGTAGGCCCAAGTAGCTTCTACCAATCTATGTGCCCATTTTTTCTGTTGTTGCTCACAACCTTGGTGAGGATGCTTTCTAAATCTCTTTTAGTTACTTCTACTTGGCCATTCGCTTGAGGGTGATAGGCAGTAGAATTTCTATGCTTAATCTTGTGCTTCCTCAAAAGATTCTCAATGAGGTGAGAGGTGAACTGTGATCCCTGATCTGTGACTATTTCTATGGGATATCCAAATTTTTAAAACACATTCTCCCTTAGAAATTCTGCTACTTTTTCTTCAGTTGCTACCTTCACCACTTTTGCTTCAGCCCACTTTATCAGGTAATCAGTGCAAACTATGATATGCTTCTTTTGTCCAGATGGTGGATCGATAGGTCCAAAAAAGTCCATGCCCCACTTGTAAAATGGCTCAAGAGCCACTTGAGGGTGTAAATTAATTTCATCCCTTTGTGTGGGTTTACCCATCCTTTAGAACTGGTCACACCTGCTGGTGTATCTTTTGGAATCTTGGTGAAGGGTAGGCCAACCGTAACTCACCTGCAAAACTTTGTAAGCATTTCTCTTTGAAGCAAACTCACCTCCACATGGGTTGTCATGAAATTCAGAGAGGATATCAAAAACTTCTTCCTCCCTCACACATCTTCTTATAATTTGATCAGGGCCTAGCTTGAAGAGATTCCTGCCAATCCATGTGAAAGGGGCGTTTTTTTCTGATGATTCTGCTCCTCTCCCTGAATTAAAGATTAGGAGGCAGTATTCCAACAATCAAGTAGTTGGCTATATCAGCAAACCATGGTGAGAGTGTTGATATGGAAAAGAGGTGCTCATCTGGCAGCTGGTCATCAACCATTCCTTCTTCACCTGCAGGGAGAACTAACCTGGACAAAAAATTTGCAACAACATTTACCTTTCCAGGTTTATCAAAATTAGTCAAATCAAATTGCTGCAAAATTAACAACCATCTAATTATTCTAGCATTAACATCTGGTTTGTTCATTAAATACTTGATGGCTACATGGTCAGTGTGAACAAAGGTCTGATATCCAATGACATAATGCTTGAATTTTTTCAATGCATGGACAATGGCCAACGCCTCCTTCTCAGTAACGGTATAATTTAGCTCGGCTTTGGACAAACTCTTGTTGATGAAATAAATGGCATAAGGGATTTTGTGCTCTAATTGTCCTAATGCTGCCCCTACAGCTTTTTCAGATGCACCAGTGTGGATTTGGAAGTTAGAGTCCAATTTCGACCTCGGAGGATGGGAGCACTATTCAGCTGCTTCTTAATGAGCTCAAAAGCATTTTGACAAGGACCAGACCAAATAAACTCAGAATCTTTGGCCAATAACCCAAATAATGGCGAAGCCATCTTGCTGAAATCTTTGATGAACCTTCTATAGTAACTAGCTAAGCCTAAGAAACTCCTGACATCTTTCTACTTTTGAGGAGCAGGTACCCTTTTGATGATAGTGATTTTTTTTGGGTCTATCTGTATTCCTGCTTGGTATATGGAGTGTCCTAATAAAACCCCCACTTTCTTCAGGAATTCACGCTTTTTTGGGCTCAAGGAGAGATGCATCTCAATGCACCTTCTTGGTACTTTACCCAAATTGGAGAGATATTCCTGGAAGTCGTCCCCATATGGTGTGAAATCATCCATGTAAATTTTGACATAGTCATGGACTAACTCAAAAAAGATACTTAGGAAAGCCCTCTGGAAGGTGGTTGGGGCATTGCATAACCCAAAGGGTAGGACTCTATAAGCAAAGGTACCCCAAGGGTAGGTGAAAGTAGTCATATTCATATCTTCAGGGCTGATTTGAATCTGATTGTATCCATTGAACTCATCTAAGAAGGAAAAGAACTTCTTCCCTGCAAGGCCATCTAGGACTTGGTCTATAAAGGGCAAATGGAAATGGTATTTCTTGGTGGCTTTGTTATGTTCTCGATAATCAACACAAATTCTCCACTTCCCATTCTTCTTTGGGACTAGGAAAAGAGGATATACCCACTCATTGTCGGATATAGGATATATGAACCCCACATCCAATAGTTTCTGCAGCTCTTATTTGACTATGTCCTTTAGAGCCCGGTTCACTCTTCTTTGGGGTTGTCTCACAGGCTTTCATCCTTCTTTGATGTAAATGTGATGTCTGCATACTGAAGGATGCACCCCTTTCATGTCCTTGTAATCCCAAGCAAATGCCTCAATGTTTTCTTTCAAAAGCTGGAATAGCTACTTCTTTCTTCATTTGAGAGGTTTGGGTTGATTTTCAGAGCTCTGTATGGGCCAAACTAGATAGCCTTGGTGGTTTCAAAGGTTGTCTCAACTGGTTGCACTTCCATCCAAGGTTGGCTTTCAGACTCTTTAACTAATTTTTCGAGAGGAGTGTTAGTGGAGGACTGGTTTTAAATGGCATGGTCGATGAGTTCATCTTCATCAAGCTGCCCCCATCTAAGGATAATATCTATGGTACACATAGGGGCAGTGTTATATAACTCATCTTCTTCATCCTCCAACCATATAGGGAGATCATGATCAATGGAAGGTTGGGCTGGAGGATATAACACTAGTTGTTTAGATAAGGGCCCATTTTTTATAGTCATGTTTCCGTCTCGACAACTAATATAAGTGTCTACAGTGGCTAACCAAGGTCACCTAAGATGAGAGGATAAGCATTAAACATGGTTTTTGGCTGCAGGACCAGGAAATTTATAGGATACTCCTAAGAGTCAATGGTAACCATAACATCCTCAACAATTCCTTCCGGAGTTACCATGGACCGATTTGCAAGTTGCAGAACTATTGTGTTTTTCCTCAAAGTCCCTTGGAGATTAAGTTTCAACATAGTTTCCTTGTTCATGATATTGATGGCAGCCCTAAATCAATCAGAGTGTTGGCGACTATGACACAATCTATATGTACATCAAGAACTAGACTACCAGGGTCCAGGTATTTTGGAAATATCACCTTCCCTAGCTTCAGGTCAGACAGTTGTCCTACCACATTGATGGTGGGGGTACCTCTCTGCCTCCTTCCAGGTTTCTTGAAGCACTTTTCTTTGACGAGCCTATTTTAGATAGGGACATCCTTAATGGCCTTGAGAAGTGGTATCTTTACAAACAAATTTTCCAATTCTCCCAGGAGTTCAGTCTCCTCTGGGGTGTGCTAATCCGGGTGGATCAAGCACTTGGGAAAAGGAGGTTATTGGATTTGAGTGTTATCTTCTTCCTTTTCCTCCTCAACCTCTATAGGTGGAGATGGGGGATGGTTGTCTAGGAGTACTCTTCCTGACCTGAGATTAACCTCATGTATCTCCACAACATAAGCTAGATAGGATGTTTCTCCACAGGGATCCTATTGTGCCTGTCTTTTGTTCGGGTTCGGATTGGGCTATGCAGGTATAGGTAGCCTAGGTGGAGCAGCATGATTAAGACGAGGTTGAGGTTGGGGTGGAGGCATTAGAGAAGGTAGTTTATTTTGTTGAGGCCTCCACCCTTGGGATGGATTGTTCCACTAAGGTTTTTGTGGAACATACTGCTAAAATGATTAGTTTACTGGCTGAGGATGATATGAAGGGTTGGAAGGCCAAGTAGGAGGTGTCGACTAGGATGAAGGATTGGGGGTGTACCTAGGTTGCATGGGTGCACTATGATTGTTGTAATAGTAAGAGTGAGGTGCACCTTGCATACCTTGTTGATATGGTCAAAGGTTCTGAGGCCTTCTCTGGTTGATGAAATAGAGTTGCTCTAGCATTGTTTCCCCGCCTTGATATACAGCTTTAAGTCCAGGTAAGGAGGGACATTTATCTATGGCATGATTCTCTTCACAGACCAAGCAAACCTTTATGACATTTAGTGGACATTCATTCCTTGGGTGTTTCCTAGTACATCTAGGATAAAATACGGCCAGGGCTCTCTCTACTCCCTCTTGCTTCCTTTTGAACTGCATTGTGTCCATTTGCAAAGCAAAGGTGTGCATAATGTCACTCTTGAAGTCCTCTAGCATGTTTCCAATCTCATGTTTTATGAAGGTGGAAGAGGAAGGCATATTGGATGTACTTTGGCTAGCTCTACCCTTCTTCCTAAATGCCCTAGATTGGTTCTGGAAGACACTTTTAATTGTTTCACAGGGTTGTTAGTAGATATCTCCTCCTTATAACATATTCAAGGTTTCTATCATCTCTTCATTGATCCCTCGAATAAGTACAAGTTTGAGTGAGTCAGGATCAAGAGTACGGTTGGCTCTCTTATAGTTTAATTGAAACCTCTCTTCATAATCCTCTAGGGATTCATCAGGCCCTAGAGTAATCCTAAATATCTCATCCCTAGTTTCCTTGGACCTACATTAGTCTTTGTACTTGTTGTTGAAGGTCTCTTCCATCTGTGCCCAGGTAGTGATGATATCCCCAGGCATACCCATGAACCAACGTAATGTTGCATCCTTAAGGGTGGATGGGAATAGCTTCAACTTCTAATCATCAGAGGTGTAGTCATAAGTCCTACAGACAACAAAAAATTCAAACATGAATGTGTCACGGTCCTTAGAGGTAAGTCCATGGAAGTGTGGAAGATCTGAGGGGCTAGTGTTTTTCATCTTAGTGTCCCCATCTACGTCTCTTATGGGAAAGGCTCTTTGGATCCCAGCCATGGTTAAGATAGGTGAAGCAAATCCCTCAGTTGAAACAAGGTCTTCTTCTTCTTCCCTAATAGGATCCTCAAAATATTCAGAAGGCTCTCCTAGAGGGGGTTCAATCTCATTGCCATTGAAGAAGAGTGAATGGTTTCTAGGAGGTGATGTGGGGGTTTTAGTTAAGGTTTGTCTTTGAGTATTCCTAGTCCTACGAGGCATGAAAATCAGATTTTTTTTTGTACTTTTTTCAATATTTATGAAGTGACATGAAAATAAAGAAAAGCAGAAAAGAATGCTAAAACAAAATGAAAATATTTACTAGACACCTCCCTGAAAACGGCGCCAGAAAGTGGTGAGCCCTAGTATTGCACCAAGAGTGTTGCAACTCCCAGGGGCTGCCCTACTTTACTTTATCAACCTGAGGTTCGTACAAAATTTGAGGTGACAGTGCTATATACACAGCAGAAGCATTATGTTCATGGCATCCTCTTCTGCTTTACGAAAGGGTGTTATTTCTTAAGTTATGAGAACAACTGGAAAGTAAATTACTGGAAGGAAATGACAGAAAGTAAATTAAACTAAAGTGCTAAAAATAAGTGACAAGAATGAAGTAATTTAATTGGCAAAAAGGGAAATGACTGAAAAGAAACTAAGTGAACTTGCTGAAAATAAATGGCAGAAAGGAAACTAATTATAAAACACACTTAACTTGGCCAAACGGATAAATGCATTCTACTTATCCGATGATCTATCTACCATGCTCTTATCCATGCAACTAAACTATCCATGACTTAATTCTAACTAAAAATAGTTAATTTACAGCTTGGAGGAAGAAAAAGGGCTAAAAGAGTGAATTTAGGGCTTAGCGCATGAAACATGGCTTAGAAATGGAAAGTGGGGGTTAAAAATGTAGAAAAATTTATTATAACGTGAGAAATGATTTCAGAGTGGAAAGAATCGAAAGATGCGATGGAGGAGATGCAACGGAGGTAAACATTGCGATGTGTGATGTGCGATGTTGCAATCGCAACTTCGTAAGTTTAAAAGTATAGCGGTAAGGATTTAATGGGAATAAAATAAAATATGCGTCGTGTGATGTGGTAAATGTTGCGGGAGGTGATTTGCGATGGGGATGATGTGGCGGTGAAGAAGAAAAAGGGAAAATTTGTGGGCTATGATGCACAATATGGTAAGTTCTGCGAGGTGTGATTTCGCAATATTGCAATCGCAAGAACGAGCGGTAAGCGTTGAGGGTAAAATCTAAAGGAGGCAAAGTACGATTTGCGATGGTGATGTGGCGGTGGGATCAACAGCGGGGTGGGATTGCACTATTGCAATCGGCCAGAACATCGATAAGTGTTAAAGGGGAAAGGATAATCGGTGCAAAGTGCGAACTGTGATTTCACAATATCGCAATTGCAAGGAACGAGCAATAAGTGTTGAAGGTAAAAGCCAAATGTTGCAATTTGCGAAGTGCAACATACAGTAGCGGGAATTTTGAGGAGGAAAGCGGAGGTCGGGTTTCGATGGTTTTTCAAGCGTTGCTGCGTTAAAACAAGTCCGGCAATGGTGACCGATAGATCGAAGGAAATCGGCGAAGGAGAGCAGTAAGTCTTCAAGGCAAAAGGTAAGATCTGCGAAGTGCGAATGCAATGTACGGTGGCGGGAGACTCGAGGAGCAAAGGCAGAGGTTGGGTTTCGATGGTTTTGAATGGTTTTTCACGCATTTTGCAAAGAAAGGATAAGGCAATCTTGAACGAAGAAAACAGAGAAATAAGGCTTTGAAGGGCTAAGTGCGTTAGGCAAAGAAAAGGTAAGTACAACATTGAGATGAGAAGAGGAGGGGAATGGAGGCGTAAGAGTAGTGCTCAGAAATGAAACAAACCTGCGGATTATGCATGGGAGACAGACAGAAATGCAGAATCATGTAGTGAAGGAAGGGCTTGGACTTGGTAACACAAATTCTTCCCAAAACTCAAACAAAAAACAATTTTTGGCTTGTGGGAAGGTCTGCCCCTACTCGAACTCTATTGACGGAGGTGAGAGGGGGGAGACTTGACCACAATTTTGGAGTTTTTCCTCTATTTCTCTATGCATAAGAAATTGAAAATACAGCAGCACAAAAACTAAATAGCAATGAAACTTATCAGAAATAGATCTAACTTTAATGGCAGAAGCAAGACTAGCTAAATGACAGAAAGGAAAAGATAAGAACATTAGAGAAGCTGAGGCACATGGATTGGGCCCTAACTCACAAGCCTGGCCCTATCAACTTAAATCAATCAAATGGAATCAGTCTGCTCATTTCATAAAAGAATAACTACATACATATCTGAAAGTTTCGATCCCTGAATAAAACAAAAAGCTTCAATAGTTCACAACAATAATTTTGAATGGAATCGAGACTAGGATAGATTAACTCTTCCTAGCTCTAGCTCTTCTCTATTTATTCTACGGGGTAGCTACCAACAACTCCCTAGAAAATGGTGATTGAGTCCACTCGACTCCAAGTAAACCAGAACTAAGTGCTCTCCTCTTTGAGTTTCCCGGTTGCCTCTAGAATTCAAATTGCTGGAGAAAATCCTTGGGGATCCTTCGGCTGCTTGTGGAATTCGAATTTTTGGAGAGAATATTTGGGATCCTTCGGCTGCCTTTGAGGATGAAAATCCTCCTATATTTTCTCCTTGCTGACTCCTCCAAGTCTTTGTGATAAAATCTTTATAAAAGTGCTAAATAAATCATGATTTTCTGCACTCAACCTTATATTGGGCACTCAAAGTATGTTAGCCTTAATCACCACCTATACTAGCATCATAAACCCAAATAATAATAAAAATGCAAGAAAAAGAGATCTAAGAAGGCAAAAAGGTGACTATTAACCCCTCCAAATATGTCTAATGATGGATCTCATCAACAGGCAGGTGGATCACAAGGAATCTATTATTGAGATAGATGGTAAGGTTTTTTATCAAGTCGTTTCTATTTTGATTGAACCTGCATCTAATTATAGCTATGTTAACCCTTACTTGGTGGATAAGTGTGGTTTTAGAAAAAAAAAGTGCATGTTGAATTTGGCTAGTGCAGTTGACTACAGGTATAAAGAAAATATTTCATCATTGGTTAGGAGCTTGTGCATTTGAGTCAAATGGTATGCCTACATTAGAACATTTGAATATGCTTCCATTAGGGTCATACAGTTTACTATTGGGTATGGATTGCTTGTCTCTTCACCGGACTAAGGTGGATTGTTATGAGAAGGATATTGAGTGTTTGGATGACAATTATGAATAGATAATCTTACAGGGTAAGAAGAAGGGAACATCAGTTAGAATGGTGACAACTATGCAGGAAAAGTGTAGTCACCGAAAAGGGTGTGTGTTATTTGTAGTACATATTTCTAATGATAAAGGTAAGAATGTTGAGGATGCAAAGCTATTGAACAATTACCTAGTTTTATAGCAATTTCAGGATGTATTCACCACAGATATTTCAAAGTTGCCGCCTCATAGGGAAGTGAACTTTTCTATTGATTTGGTACCATGGGAAATGCCATCATCAAAGGCACCTTATAAAATGAGCACTCCAAAGTTAGTGGAATTGAAGTTGCAGCTGAAGGAAATGCTTGACAAGGGATACATTAGGCCAAGTGTATCACCTTGGGGTGCACTGGTATTGTTCATGAAGAGGAAGGATGGTACTCTTAAGGAATTTACTACATGCAATTGAACAAGGTAACCATCAAGAACAAGTATTTGTTGTCGAGGATTGATGACTTGTTTTATCAATTGAAGGGAGCAGCAGTGTTCTCAAAGATTGATCTGTGATCAAGATACCATTAGGTATGCATCAAAGAAGAGGAAATTTACAAGACTACTTTCTAGACCAAGTTTGGGCATTATGAGTTTGTTGCAGTCCCATTTGATTTGACTAATGCTCTAACAACTTTTATGTGCTTGATGAATAGTGTATTGCATCCTTATCTTGACAGGTTCGTTATTGTGTTCATTGATGATATATTGATATCTTCTAAGAATGAGGAAGAGCATGTCGAACACTTAGCAACAATATTGAGAATTGAGCTGTTGAATTCAGAATCTCCACAATGTGCATTTTTCCGTCTACGTTTCGGATCTAGATCAAGACCCATCATCAAAACAAATCCTGATGATGGGTCTTGATCTAAACCCGAAACGTAGACGCAAAAATGCACATTGTGGAGATTCTAAATTCAAAAGCTCAAAACCCACACCACAGAAACCTTCAAAATATTGAGATTGATAAGAGATCATCAGTTGTATGCCAAACATAGAAAACGTAGTTTCTTTCAGACAAAGGTACATTACTTGGGGCATGTTGTCTCCAAGGAAGGAATAACAGTAGATCCAAAAAAGATAAGGGCTATGATGAAGTGAGAAACTCCTAAGAATGTGGACGAGGTAAGGTCATTTATGGGATTGGCAGGTTATTACAGGAGGTTCATCAGGAAATTCTCATGTATTTCCTATCCTATCACATCATTGCAAAGTAAAGGAAATAAATTTGAATGTACAGATGAATGTGTAACAAGTTTTGAGCAGTTGAAGCAGTTGTTTACAAATGATCCGGTTCTCAAGATTGGAGATCCAGATAAAGATTTTTTGGTGTGTACAGATGCTTGCAAGAGAGGGCTTGGTGGAGCCCTTATGTAGGAAGGACAAGTGGTACGTTATGAATCAAGGAAATTGAATGAGCACAAGTAGAATTATGTGACACATGATCTTGAATTGGCAGCAATTATGCATGCATTGAAGATGTGGAGACACTATTTTCTTGGCAGGAGGTTTGTATTGAGGAGTGACCACAATGGATTGAGGTACTTATTTGACCAACCAAATTTGAATTCCAGGCAAGCTAGATGGTTAGCCACGATCAGAGAATTTGACTTTGAGATCAGGTATATTAAGGGTAAGGAGAACATGGTTGCAGATGCTCTTAGTAGAAGAGTACAGGTAAATCACCTAATAACTATGAGTTCATATGGGGCAGATTTACAGGATCAAATCTTGCAGGCATGACAATAGGATGATAGGTATAGGGAGCTTAGGCATAGGTTACAGCAGGGTACAAGTGATAAGGATGTGGACTATTTTCTCACAGCGGATGGTTTGGTCGGATTTCGGGACAGGATCTACGTGTAAGACAACAGTGAGCTCAAGAAGCTTATCTTGAGGGAATTTCATGCTAATACATATTCAGGTCACCTAGGATACTAAAAGACATTGACAATGGAGAAGAAGTTCTACTATCCGTTGAATTTGAAGAAGGAAGTGGCAGAGTTTGTGGCTAGATGTTTGGATTGTCAGCAGGTAAAAGGATAGTGTAAGCATCCAAGTAGTTTACTACAGCCGATTATGATTCCATAGTAGAAATTGGAGGTCATTTCCATGTATTTCATTATAGGATTGTCGAGGACATCTAGACAACATGATTCCATCATGGTTGTGGTGGACATATTGACAAAGGTAGCGCACTTCATTCCAGTGATATCCACATATTCAGCTAGTGATGTAGCACAGGTTTTCATCAGAGATATAGCGAGGTTGCATGGTGTACCAAAGAATATTGTGTGAGACAGGGATGCCAAGTTCATTTCTAGGTTCTGAAAGAGTTATTTGTAGGTTTGGGTAAAATTTTGGCCTTCAACACAACTTATCATCCATAGAAAAATGGACAGATAGAGAGCGTTAATAGGATTTTGGAGGACATTCTGAGAATTTATGTGATGCATCAACATCAGAAGTGGAAAAAAATATCTTCCACTGGTTGAGTTTGATTACAATAATGGGTATCTGGAGTCACTGAGGATAAGTCTGTTTGAGGCACTCTATGGACAGAGTTGTAATACTCCCATCATTTGGAGTGATCTAGTGAATATGGTGTTGATAGGACCGAATATGTTGGCAAAAATGGAACAAGAAATGCAAGTTATCAACAAGAATGTAAAGGCATCACAAGACAGGAAGAAAAGTTATGCAGATCAACACAGGGCATTTAAAGAGTTTCAGGTTGGGGAGCATGTGTACTTGCACACCAAGCCCAAGAAGAGCTCCTTAAGGATTAGGTCATGTGCGAAGATGGCACCTCAGTATTGTGAGACTTTCAAGATCCTTGAGAGGATTGGATTAACGACATATTGACTTGCACTTCCTTCGATAGTGAAATTCCACGATGTTTTCCATCTTTCATTGCTCAAAAGATATATAAAGTATTTTGATCATCTTATTGATTGGTTTGTATTGCAGGCGGAACCAAAAGAAGAATTCCAACCGGAACCTCAATGTATTTTGCAAAGAAATATGCTCATGCTTCGGAACCAAGAAATTGAGCAGGTTGAAGTGTAGTGGAAACACTTTGGGCTCAATGAAGCTACATGGGAGATGGTTGATCATATGTGAGCTATGTATCCTTCGTTGTTTGTCGGTTGAGGAAAACCAGTTTCGCTATATTTTTTAGTATTGTGTTTGATTATGTCTATATATGCATATGTATGATGTAAACACCGCATTGAGTTGTGTTATAAAGCTCCAATAAACAGTAAGGGTGTCATGTTTTTATGTTTTTCATGTTGGTTTGCTTTTCAGCAGGTTGTTCATTGTAAATATTGCATCGAGCTAAGTTATAAAGCTCCATAGGTAGTATGTTTTTCTTTTCAGCGGTCTTGCTGGTTGTAGGTGTCATTGAACACCTAGCATGATGTTCCCCAGAGGTGGAGGGTTTTGTAATATCCTCAGGTTAAAATTTCGTGTAATAAAGTTAATAAAGGAAAAATAAGACCAAGGTCATGGGACACATATTACAAGATAAATATTAGGCAAAACATCCTAGTGTGGGTGTTCATTTGGTTTATTATGGAAAAGGGAAATTGGAAAAGGCAAAGAGGCATTATTTGGCGTGTATTTATGAAAATAATGGAAATTAGGAGAAAAGGAAGGTGAAAGGTCACAAGTTGCATGTGAGGAGGAAATTAAAGGAAAATAGAGGAAAATGAAGAAAATAGAGACCTCATTGATAAAAAGGTTTCTAAGGATAAGTTCACATATTTTTAAGTTTAGTTTTGGAGCTCTCTCTTTATTCTCTCTCTCTCATACTCTTGCACACTTAGAGTATCCTTGGATCACTCTAGCATTTGAGCAAGGAAAGTAAAGAAAGGACAAAGAAGGCAAAGGGAAGCAAATATCAAGCAAGGAAGAGTTGGATCATGCTGCTACAAAGGGATTACTTGCAAGTATCGATTTGCATGTATGGTTTCCTTGCTAGTTTTGGCATGCATGGTATATGCATGTATGTATTTGGTTATCTTGATGTAATTGCCATGGGTTTTTCCAGGTGTGACAGTGATTTCCAACCTTTCCTTGTCATTTCTGCATAGCCATGGTGTGATTGGGTTCTTTTACTTGGTTGAGCTAGATTTCTATATGGTTTCGAAACTGAGTGGGGTTTTAACAGGAAAATTCCCAAAGGCTTAGGAATCCCATGACCGGTAATGATGGGATACACAGTAAAGCCTGAGTGTGGAGATAAACAAATTCATCACGATTTAGGTGGATAAATCTAGAGGCATCCATGCTTGTTGCGGTAAATCCTGTAGTGTATGTTTATTGATTGGCCCAGGAATCCCTTGACCGGTAATGGCGAGATACACCGTAAAGCCAGGATGTACACGTGAGGGTTTCAGGCCTAGGAATCCCTTGACCGATAATGGCAGGATACACACTAAAGCCAGAGGAACCTTGGTTGGTTTTATTATGAGTCCTACATTCATGCTTGGAATATGGCACGTGGGTGATTGGCTGAAAGAAAGATTTAGTTCAGCCTAATCTATGGTCAAGTGGTACGTGGAAGTCCCTGACTTGGTTGGATTTTGCACGTGTTAATAAGATATATTTTCCTCTCGTGTATTATGTGTAAATGCCCTTATTATTATGTGATTATAATGGTTGTTATATCATTGTTGATATTTTGGTTATGTGTTGGTTATAAGCATGGTTTTATGACGAACTTGAGTTATGTCTCTCATCATATTTCGATTAGTAAATGGATGAATAATGAATGTATGACCTAATAGATGATATTGCAACTATTGTGAGAGGGAATCACACCTTCTGAATGATTCTCAAATAAGTATGAGATCCCTATGCTCATATGTGTAATTATGACATGTGTATTTCATATTCATGATGTGTTTGACTAATGCTTATCATGGTTAGGATGGGTCAGGTCAGGTCCTTGTTAAAGTTTTGGATTAGAGGCCTTGTATTCTAGTTATTTATCATTTTTGAGAATTTAATCAAGTTTTGGATATAGGCCAGTGTCCTAGCCCTGAAAAAGTGGCTCATAATTGAAGGTTTTTGGCACAGAATTGTCTAAAAAAGACTATAGTGGCATGGATGTCCTTGTTATGGAAGTGACTGGAGAATTACAGTCACGTGGAGGGCTTGTCATGGGAGGGACTGGGGGTGTAGCTCAGTTAAAATGTAGGTTAACATAGGGGTTGGGCACCGAGAGTGGTTGGTTAGACCCCGAGGGTCTTGTAGCTATTAAGGAGGGTCAATTTGGTTTTGTTTTGTCTATTCCACTTCCTTAAATGTACTTGGGGAGTTGAATCATATCATAGTAACTCTTCGTCACATTTTTACCCCGGTGGACCTGTTAGCTTGGGTAAACGTGGGAGGAGGTTGTTACACTTCCCCAAGGTACAACCCTTGTAGAAATCCTACTTCTCAAGTGATCCTTTAGGGAGGACAATGGTTATTTGCAGCATAATTTCTAAGGCACCATATTGCAAATGGCCCAATCTCCTATGCCAGAGTTCACCCACATCGCAAATCTACACTTTCTCTACCTTACTGCTTAATGCAACACAATATTCCACATCAATTTTATACAGGTTCTTCACATGAACCCTGATCTGCTTCACTTTTCCAGTGTCTATGTGCCTCATAAAGGCTTTACTTTTACTGAATATGACATCATAACCATGGTATTCCAAAACTGCTACAAAGATGAGGTTCTTCTTCAGGCCTAGTACAAACATGAAATATTTAAGGCGAAGAGGGGATCCCAAATCCCTCTTAAAGGTTATTGTACCAATCCCGGTAGCATTGTACCTTCCGTTGTCCCCAAGCTCAATATGCATCTGAAGATCTTTCTCCTCCAATTCACTGAAAAGCTCTCTACACCCTCTCATGTGGAACAAGACACCTATGTCCAAGTACCACAAACTCCCCATCAAGATGTTGGCCATGCATGTGATAAGGGTGAAGTCTAGCTCAAACTGTGAAGCCAATGCTTCACCTACTGCTCCTCTTGAGTTCTTCTTGCTAGAATTTTTGTGTGGACACTTTGTAGCATAGGACCTGAATTCATGACAATTGAAGCATTTTATTTAGACAAGTCTTTATTCTTGCTCCCTTGGATGAATTTTGGTTTGGTTTCAGACTTCTTCCCTTTGCCCTTATTTCCATTTCCAACCAATGTAATTTTTTCTTCATCCACTCCATTGGATGAAACTCCATCTCTGGTACTTCGCCTGATTTCTTCTTATACCAAATCAAACCATAAGTGTTCCTAATTCAATAATTTCTCCGTCCTGTTCACCGAGTCTTGGTGTTGGAGAAGTAAATCCCCTCTGCAGACAGAGGCGATCCCTACTAGCCCAGGTCGGGTCTAGCAACAATCAGGTCACGCAATTACATAGGTATCTAGTTACAAAACGACAAAAACATAACGAATTACCTACCTCAGGTCCTACGCAGTAGTTGATGAAGAAAGGATGACGCTTCTCGTCCCTCGCTTGGAAGATCATGATTCTTCCGCTCAACGCGTCTGAACACCTGCACACATGCAAAGGATACAACGATATATAGCGTAAAATCTAAATCTTGTAACCATACATCAGTAAAAGAGGATGTAATTCATTGAATCAAGAAAAAGACACATGAATGAAACCATAATCAGAGTCGCTTATCATTAAAATAACAAAGGAAAGATACAACCCAAATCTCTGACACTTAATCTTCCTTCGGCGGGGCTAACAACGGAGCACGTCTCAATGAAGCTTGTCGGAAACGGGACGAAGCTCTCTCTCTTCGGCTTGGCTCTCCACAACTGTCTAGCTATAGTCTGCTTGCTACAAGTTTAACTCTTACTATCTTGCTAAGGGAAAAGGCAAGCTTATATAGATGGTGGAAGGGGAGTTTGGATCCCTACAATTATGGGATTGGCCCTATCTCTAAGGAATCTTCCATGATAGGTGGAAAACCACCTCCCATACATGGAGATCCGGAGCCAAACCTCCCAACTCATTTTAGAGACTCGTTCAGGAATTTGTTGGAATCAAACTTCTGCCATTTTTTTTTTTTTAAATAATCCTTATTAAGCTTGGCACGAGTGAGACACTAGGACAGTGCGCCAGTTGGTGCGCCCTCTATGGTGGATTTTCCCCATTAGCATGAGGGCTGAACTGGCTAATCGCGCCAAGGCCAAAATATCAGTTTTTATGGTTTTTTAAGGGAAACTTTCTTCAGAGGAATGATTGTTATTGTCAAGGGGGATGCCATGAAAGTGGTTTCAGGTTATGTCACTACTCACAGGTCACAGGAAAGGCCCTCCAATATGCGGGACGGGGGATTGCAGGGACGGTGAAAAAATGCTATGTAACAGATGCCCCCTAAAGCATGAGGCCCGAGAGAGAGAGAGGGGTGAATGCTTTATGAGAACATGCCCAACTGAAAACACTGCCGTCAGAAAACCTGCGTAGACAAATACAACTGATATCTCAAATACATGATATGGGGTGTGGGCGTAGCCATCCATAATAGAGTGTACAATAATTAGGATCCAATGTATGGACGCAGCCATCCAGAAAGGATCAATAAGTAGACTCAGGTATGGTTGCAGCCATCCAATCAATGAGTCATGTAACCAATCATGATAATCCAAAAACTCGCAGCCTAGAATCTATCAGACAAAATCCAGGGTCTTGCGCTCCATCTCGACCCGAACAAAGTACAAGTTCAAGCAGGTGAATAAGTGAGCTGAAGTCGAACATGTGAGAACATCGTCTGATTACCAGCCAATAATGAAATCCATTAACAACACGAGAGAAACCACCAATAATGACGATGGCCCTCAAGGTACATGAGGTACAATCCACGGAATGTGAATAGTGAGCTAGCGTCGAACACCCGCAGAATCATCCGATCGAAGGCCAATAATGAAAACCTTGCATCGAATGCGAAGAACCTGCCATTGAGGCATGCAGGCTCCAAGGTACCTGAAGGGAGTCTCTAGACCAACTTCCTGGATAATGAGCTGAAGTCGACAGGAAGTGACCTTGATCGAACGTGGGTCATAATGTTTCCCACATCATCGACACGAGACAAAGGGACATAATGTTTGTGAATCAAGATCGACAAAGAATCAGAGGGAGGTTGAAAACTGTAGAGGCCAACTTCTCTTGAACATATCGGCGGTACAACATTGGATTTGGCAGTATTTGACATCAAAGGATCTGAGGTCATGGTGACATGGCAAAGAGAAAATGAGCGGTCAAAAGAGATTACCTAAACCCATGGAGGCAAGTAGATAACGAGATGAGATGTCCCCAACTCGACACAAATGCAGACAAGTGCCATGTTCAAGAGCGACATACTGCCGACACGACGATGATATTGTTTCCATTTTTCCCCACCATTTCTGGCGAGTACCCCAGTTATTTTTGGAAACAATCTTGAAGGATATATCATATGCTTGCGATATAAGTTTTTCCTTTGGACAAATCCAACCTATTACATTTAACGAGCCCTAGGAAGGAGGAACTCGAGTAACATCATTGCAACAGAGTTTGATGTCATCAATTTTTAACGAGTCTGACAAAAGAAAAACTCGATGTCTTTTCATGTTTAGAGAGTTTGAAAAGACAGCAGAAAAGAAAACTCCAACAAGGCCCTTTTCGTAAATAGTTCCTCAGATTCGAAAAGGTAGAAAACTGTGTCTGAGAAAACCTCCTAGTTGCGATAGGCTAGGGTATTCCTTTTTCGTAAATAATCTATCCCAGCCCGAAAAAGGGGTAAATGTATATTGGGTAGATATTGTTTCGCAGCCAATTTAACGAGCTCAAAATGACAAGTGACTCGGCGATCTTTTCAATTTTAGAGAGTTAGAAAAGAGCTTAAAGGTGACTCCACCTGGAGGAACGAGTGGTATAAAGGGTAGCAACTGGTTTCGGTAATGGTGGAACTGCTCAGAACAAGGAAAGGTCAAGAGACTGGCTAACAAGACCACTCATTGCATCGGTTCCTCAGGATTGGATAAAACAATCAAGTGAAGGCGTATGATCGGCTAAGCAGATGGGGACGATGGAATGAGAAAACCAAGGTTCATCTAACAAAACAGGCTGATAAAATGGAAATCACGAGAGGTAAAATGGGAAAGGTTTCATTTTTACACAAGCTTGAAATCAAGAAACTCTGCTTGAAGTTGGTTTCATTTTTACACAAGCTTGAAACAAAGATAAACTATGCTTGAAACCGGTTTCATTTTTACACAAGCTTGAAACGAAACAAACTATGCTTGAAACTGGTTTCATTTTTACATAAGCTTGAAACGGAAACAAACTATGCTTGAAAAATTAAGCATGCCCCCAGCATGGTGACTCAATTCGAGGTACATCCCCCCAAGCTTCAGTCCATGCACCTGAGTAAACAAATGGAGGGAGTGAAGGTTCAGCTACGAGATCAAGAGAAAGACTCGACTGGGATTTTACGAGATCTTATCAAAGACTCGAATTGAACAGGAAAGTGTTTCATTGTTTTAACGAGGTTGACACATTAAAAGAACTATCCTCAGATGACCTTGTTTCATTTTTTAAGGAGCTTGACACAAGAAAACGAACTCTGCTTCAACAACCTTGTTTCATTTTTTAGGGAGCTTGACACAAGACAAGGAAATCTGCTCCGACAGACCTCATCATAATGAATAAGAAGTCATCGCTTCCAAGAGTTTCCCATCCGATGGAAGGAAAAAATCTTGGAAGTTTGGACCCAATGCCCCCAGCACACAATGTACAACGACACTATAACTGAATATGGGCACAGGACAGGTAGCCACATAATTGACATGCGGCGGGGATGACACAACCGGTGGATAAAGATCTGGCAGGACTGATGGTGGACTAGCTGCCATGTTCGGACCAAAGAATGCAAGTTGATCAATGGTCACAATCCGACCTTGGTGCGGAAAACACATCACGCGAAAGAGGGAGGAGACAAGTGCTCCCATGGCATAAGTATAATCACGACCCAAGAGTAAATTAAAATCCAAGGGGCCTGGAACAATCATCACGTCCATATGGATAGTTTTCCCTCCCAAAGTAATAGGCAACTTCAGAATGATCCCTAACGGTTGACTAGTTCCTCTGTTAAATGCCAACAGATTATGGGTAATAGGCACAAGCGGAGGCGAACCAAACATTTGTCAACTAGTTGAAGACAAAATACTAACAGATGCGCCTTCATCTATAATGGTGCTGGGTACAACCAGATAGGAGGCCTATACCGTGATCTCAAAGGGCACATAAGAAGGAAGGCGATAACCTGCGAATCGACCCCAATCGAAGGAAGCGACAAAAATACTTGGAGGGGCTACCATCGAACCAAGATGGTCCTCCCCTGGTGTTACGGGAGAAGAAGGAGCATCATCCGCCACCTCCATCATGGAAGCAGAAGGAGTATCATCTGGGACCTCCATCATGGGAGGCGGAGGAGCAGCTTCCAAAGGTACAGGACATGATAATCCGAGGAATCTGAAGAAACAAGAAGAACACGAGGGATGTGAGATCCACTCTCAACGGAAAAGACCTGGTGCACTGTAGATGGGGCCATCTCAACCGATCCCACGACCAATGGTTGGTCAGGGATGGATTCATGATGGTGAATTTCCGGGGGAGCGGGATCAGGCAAGGATGACTCTTGACTGATCGTTGAATAAAATGGTGAAGGACTCAAAGAAAGCTATTTGTAACCAGCCGGAAGGCACGGTGCAGAAACAATCGAGTTGTCCAAAAATCTCTTGGCTTCATCCATATACGGACAAAGGTGAATGGCATGGTGCCCTTCACGCAACCTACAGGGATTGGCAAGCTTACCCTGCTTCTTAGGGGCTTTACCAGCACTAGCTGCAGATGTGCCCCCAACCTAACTTCTGGAAGCCAAAGGCAATGGCGGACGACCGTTGGACCATGCTTTGAGCACCTTGGGAATGCCAGGGAAATCTCGAAGTAGATGGTTTCCTCGGCACAACATGCAAGGGAACTTAACTTTCTGCGGAGGGTTGGAAGGTTCATCGAGAGCAGGTGTTTTAGAAGCAACAGCTGCAGAATTAGCCTTTCACTTATCTGACTACTTCTTCTTTGTCTTCTTCTTCTTCTTCGTAGCCACCTGGGTACTAGAATCCAAACTTTCACCAAGCGAAGTAGAAGAGGGGACGCAGAAACAGGCAAAGAAGGGGAGAGGTCCACCTTGGAATCAACATGGCGTTGTTCAGGTGGAGGAATTGATTGAATAGTAGCTGGGACATTCGAGACTACAAAGGTTGAAAACAACCAAACAGGCAACCCAACAGTTAACCCAGGAAGGGACAACGTTGTCATATAAGGAGCACCAACGTTTCCAAAAGGAGGAAAAGGACTAGGACTCCCTCCAGAGGGGACTCCTTGATTGGAAAACTCCAGAAAAGTTTCCATCGGAAACGACCTTGAAATAAAACAATAAGGACAAAAATTCTAACCAGGAATATTTCGTGGGCGATTAATTTTACCACATGAAACTTGGAAATTTTACTGTTTCATGTTTTAAGATTCTAGAACGAGTAAAATATGACTCTATCTCTTTCAATTTGGGAACAAGCGTGAAAGGACAAGTGCTTGATGATCTTTTCAAATTTAATGAGTCAGAAAAGATCGAAATGACTACTCTGGTAATCTAGGCAAATGGGTGTACTAGATATCCGTGAACTTCCATATACACCTTGGTTAAAAAATGAAAGAGAAATCAACCAAGGACTTGACATACGTGCAGGTAATATCCCCGAATACTGTTTCCGGTGTATCATGGGTATAAGGCGGCAGACTCGGCTTCCTACAGATAAAGGATAGCAACCTAGTGGGGTCTCCCTTTATATACGCGATGGTACGGGGAGCACAAGTCTGTACTAGCACTGTCTAAAGTCGAAAGGCGAACGACAGCTACTAGGTTTAACGACGCCGGAACACGTCACTAGCCTAGACCTCTAGATATTTCGTTAATGTTTCAATGTTGCCTTAAGGTAAATTGAATAAATTTTAGAGTTGAAATTCAATTACGTTTCAATTTCAGGCCCTATCAAATGTTATATCTTAAAAATCCTCTAAATGCACACTACATGCCACAATATATCACTTTTTCGATGAAGTTCTATCTACGGGAAGGTTGAGAGCTTTTCAAATAACAACAAAATGATAAGAAAACATCCACTACTATCTTTAATGCACGCTAATGAAACTAAAAACTTTTCTTTTAGAGTTATATAACACTAATAATGAGGAAAAGCTTTCAATTTTCACTAACTAATCAAAAAAAAAAAAACAAAGAGATTTGTTTTTGTATTTTTCAATGTTTTAGAGCAAATGCACCAAACGAAATGAAAAACTAATGAAGAAACCAATTCGAGAAATGATAGTGAAAGAGTCGAATGAAACAAGTTCACTCAATGCAAACATGCACAATCAGAACTCAAACTGATGGAGAAATCCCTCAAATCGAAGAAGAATCTCAAGAAGACTCATACAGACCGTGTAATCTAGGCTCGAAGTGAGACAAAGCGAAACTTGAATGAAAAAGAGAGAAATCACTCAACTAACGCAATGATACAATGGAAACCAACCAAACGAATGCAAAAAAGTGAAAAGGAAGTTGACTGGAAAAACGAGAACCCAAAAACTCCCACGGGAGGTTCAACACACTATAGCTAGAAGCCCTAGGGCTAGAATGCAATACTGATGGTAGAGGGCAAACAACCAGAGGATAGGGGTCAAACACATTCAACAAGGACTTCAAGGCACTCAAGCAGTCGGAAAAATGACAACATAACCAAGAATTAGACTCAGAGGGCTCAAAAACAAGTAAACCCTAACACCAAACAAGATTGGGGCGACTGTTTGGCTGTATTCTGCGCCAAAACAGCGTTGGAGCGGGGGCCTAACTACAAACAAGCGCCAGTTGGCGCGACTGTCAGGCTATAAACCGCGCCAATCAAGTTTACTATAGGAAGATGTGAAAAAAGAGCAAAAAGAGACTAGATCAGGTCTTTTGGGGGCTGAACAGGGGTTTTTCACCAAAAGGAGGCAAACCAGAAGAGCAAGTCAATCAATCACAAGCCAAAAACAACCAAAAGAGACAAGACTAACTCCAACTAATTCCCCAGTGGAGTCGCCAGTTTGTTGGAGAGGTAAATCCCCTCTGTGGACAGAGGCGATCCCTACTAGCCCAGATCGGGTCTAGCAACAATCAGGTCACGCAATGACGTAGGTCTCTAGTTACAAAACGACAAAAACATAACGAATTGCCTACCTCAGGTCCTACGCAGTAGTCGTTGAAGAAATGATGATGCTTCCTGTCCCTCGCTTGGTAGATCACGATTCTTCCGCTCAACGCGTCTGAACACCTGCACACATGCAAAGGATACAACAATATACAACGTAAAATCTAAATCTTGTAACCATACATCAGTCAGAGAGGATGTAATTCATTGCATCAATAAAAAGACACATGAATGAAACCATAATCAGAGTCGCTTATAATTAAAATAACAAAGGAAAGATACAACCCAAAGCTCTGACACTTGATCTTCCTTCGGCAGGGCTGACAGCAGAGCACGTCTCAATGAAGCTTGTCGGAAACGGGACGAAGCTCTCTCTCTTTGGCTTGGCTCTCCACAAATGTTTGGCTATAGTCTCCTTGCTACAAGTTCATCTCTTACTAGCTTGCTAAGGGAAAAGGTAAGCTTATATAGATGGTGGAAGGGGAGTTGGGATCCCTACAATTATGGGATTGGCCCTATCTCTAAGGAAGCTTCCATGATAGGTGGAAAACCACCTCCCATACATGGAGATCCGGAGCCAAACCTCCCAACTCATTTTAGAGATCAGTCAGAGTTTGCTGGAATCAAACTTCACATTTACTTTAAAAACAACTTTGGCTGTTTAGCACGAGGGAGGAGACTGGGATGTGAGCGCCACCAAGGTCTTCATGTGGATTTTCCTCAGCTGAGAGGTCAATGAATAGTCACTATGCAAAAGATCAGCTTTTAGGTTTTTAAAGGGAAAATTTCTTCAGGAATGATTGCAATTGTCAGTGGATGGTGAAAGTGCTCGTGGTTATGTCAACGTCGTTGTCATAGGAAAGTGTCTCCAATATAAGTGCGATCATCTATACAGTATTTGGGTGATAAATGTCAAAATACTTTGTAATCTTTTCATACAATTTTGGGAAGGTCTAGAAGACTCAGGGCTCACCAGTCATCTAGCAACATTCACGTCTGGGTTCTCCAAGCTTATGATGAACTTGTGTGAATTGGTGAGATAATGCGTAATAGTATCATTCTTCTGTATATCTTTGATATTTCAAAGATTGTTCTTTGAGACCAATTTTCTAAGGCTCTAAATGCTTACTTGTTGTGAATGTCAATTCCTTCCATTATCATGAAGTTATTTTTCCCATGGAGATTTGAGGCAATGTGGTCTCTCACTCCCTCCAGAATTATTCTCCTCACCTTGGCTACATCTTTCTTCCATTGGGCTAGGTTTGAGCATCAATTGATCCTGGTTTGGAATGTCTATCTTGACATATTCCAACAATCCATTGTCATCAAGCACTGCCTCCATGCAATGAAATTCAAGTTGCCTTCCAATGAATACTCTAATACTAGTCAATTGAAGGCCATTCTCCCAACTATGAAAAAATCCTGCTACACTAAAGCTGTAAATTTTAACTTCATGAGGAAAAAATTTAAAATCCTTGTTCTATTTGAAAATTTCTCTAATACCATGTAGAAATATGGTGATAGAATTGCAACTGCTCAAGAAATTTAATCTAAATCAAGAGAGACAATTCTACTCTACTACTATGCATAAATTAATTCACACTTTAGAACAACATTCGTAAACATGCATTAATCACATACAAAAGTACATAGATTTATCTAGGGTAAACCAACTAGTAAAAACCCCTTAAGCCTACTTGCATTAATAAGATGAATATAGAATGTATTACAATTGCTTGCTTGCTCTTAACTGCCCGTGAATAACCTTTCTCTCTGCTCAATGAGAAGCTCTGACCCTGAATTAGTCAATTTGTGCCTCTTCTTGAGCCCCTATTTCCTTGCCCAAATCCCGAGGAATTAGACCCCTATTTTTTCGGAATTTTCTTCCAATTTATTGTGTAATTCCCAATGTTAAATCTTTAACCTCATGCAACACCTCCATATTCAAGACTAGTCTACAACTGATGTTACACTACCTTGGAATCTCCACCACAGTTGAGGAACTTAAATTCTCTGCATGCACTAGTTATTTTCGGTTAATTGATAAGTTAAATGGATGATCACTTGCTTAGAATGTTGTCCCACTGCACAACTAACCTCCAACTAGTTCTATCAACAATTAGAACTAATTTAACTGAATAAAACTAGAAAAAACTTAATTTGATTGCTACAAACTAAACTCCAAGCCCTTAACTCGAATTTACAGAGCTAATTGAGTGACAAGAGCCATGACAGCTCAGTTAACTGCCTCCAAGTTTTCTCCTAATGTGGAAATTTCAAATTTTCTCAATTTGACCTAGGCAAAGTCAAATTGAGACTTTCCTGCTACACTTCTCAACACTTACTTCCTTTTGCACCATGCTCCCTTCTTCCTCTTTCTCCTTGTTTTTTCTTCCCTTGTTCCTTATCCTACTCTCCTCTTTCTCACTTTCCTTCCTCTCACCTCTTCTTCCTCCTTCCTCTTTCTCTTTTTGTTTGCTTCCCTAGTTCCTCTCGTTTAATTTCCACGATCTTGGGTCTAGGTTAGAGTCTTAAAATCATTGACGCTACCAAACCAAGAATCTCAACTATAACTACTTTGCATAGTGGAAAATATAAAGCAATAATCACATATGCACAAGTATACACAATTTTTAGAAAAATTGTACAACAATGTACAACCCAAGCTTCGTTATATTAAACCAATATGAATAATACAACAATATATGGTATACAAGATATAATGACAAACATGTTGATCAGACTCGATGTCATATCTTGTCCTATCGGTCCTTGGCTTCTGTATTTCTCACTAACTTCCCCTTAGTCCTTCAGAGCACAACACATCGAGACTCGAGGAGGGTTGCCACCTAACACTGTTGCAAGTAACTTCTGTTCCATGTACATGGGTTGATCTAATCTGCTCTCTAGACTGGTCAATTCCTGAGCTCCAATCTGCTAGGCTAGTAGTCATTTTTTTCCACCAAAGTGTTGCACTTTTGGCACCAATATTTACCTAACCTTCAACTCTTCTTTGTCACTTCGATATAGCTTGTCTAGGGCTACTTTTGGTAGCGAACACACTTCCCTCCACCAGACCGATGGCACACAATACAATCCCTGCAAGATCCGCTCCTATGAAGGCTCCCGATCACCCAATCAAGCCTCCAATTTGGCTCCCACAGGTTGCAAACGAAACTGATCCAAAACTGACCCAAAACTTGGATCCAACACCTACAAACATGCACCAAAATACATACATTTTTCCATTGTTTGAAGTCTTCTCCACAGTTGCAACCTAGGCCTAGACACAAAACCCAATCCCTAAAATCCCTTAAATTCTTCCCAAAATTTCTCTTTAGCAGTGCGACTGCTCTTCTTTAAGGGGATGAGACCCATTACTACGATGTTAGGTTGTTATAGCCCTCAAAACCTCCTCAACATGTCCTTAATTCCCAGCAGCATGCTACAAAAACCATCCACAGACTTGCGACAACCTTGTTACGAGTTTTCCTACCCTCAAAGAATCCCTTCTTGTTGCATCCCTCTAGAAAATCTCCTCGGCCCTCTCTCCAACAACTTGATCACCTGAAATGGCCTTCAAAAACCCCTCCAAGCCTACGTTGGCCTGCCTTCCTTATTGCGGCCTAAAAACAAAAGTATCTCCCTCTCCAAGGAGCTTCTATGTTGTGATGTGTTTCACTTTGGATGTGGGAAATGATCTCACACTCATATCATTTTTATACACTAAATGAGGGCTTCAATGGATGTCATTCTAGGGCTTGAAAATTTATATCATGGATTATTATCATTAATTCAACCTCGACATACATGTGCAAAACCCAACAATTAACTTCAAAAATTCATTTATCTATTTCTACAACTTGGAATCGGATGATTCTCAGTGCGTTGGATTTGTCTCACCGAGAGCTATCATCCTCATCTATCACATGTCTAAATGTGCTCATGTTTTGGCCCAAATCCCGATGGGTGTAAAACCCCTACCTTTGGTTCCATGACCACAAGCGACTTTTGTGGTGCTTTTTCCTCCAATCCCCAAACCATAGGGCTTGGAGTACCTCCCAAGCTACTAAAAAATCAACACTCCCTCTTAGCAAGAGAGGTACTTCTAAGACTAGGAAGTAACTCGTCATCATCATCACTACTCGCAACACTCACCCAACTCCTGCCACTCACCACTATAGCAATCCCTGAAGCATGAACTACACCTCTCTCAGAAGTGTCATTGTCACTGGAAGCATCTTGCTTCTTCTTCTTCTCCTATGTCGCTTTCCAATCTCTCCATGATTCCTTCTTGGTAGTTGCAAGAGCACCCTTTCTCCCCACTGACTACGTCCTCTTCTTGGGCTGCACATTCTCCCTTTGAACATGCAAGCTCTCACTAGAACTCGACTCCCTCTGAGCCTCTAGAAAATGGACCTTATTTGCTAGAAGCTAACCCTTCCCCTTTGAAGCATGCATTTGCTTCTTTAAAACCTGCACCTGTTCCACCGCTTCTTCTTCTTTCCATGATCCTCGGGCTTGCCCGTCAACCTATAGAGACCATGCTCTCTAACTCCAAGCACAATCATGTCAGAGCTAGAGCCTCTAGGTCTGAGTCTTGCCTTCCCATCCTAGAACAAGACCTAAAACCCCTTCTTCTTGATCATCGAGAGAGAAATCACGTTATATTTGAGTCATGGTATAAACAGTACATCCTAGACCCACATTACTCTTACACTCTCCATCTTGAATGGAACAACACCTGATTTGTTGAGATTCAACAAGATGATGAGCTTAGTGAAAAGAATCGCCTTCACTAAGTGGGGCCGCAGGCTATTTTTGGTGCAAGTCTATTTTTAGACATGTCGATCATATTTTAGAAGTTGCAGGATGCCATTTGTGGATGGTTGATCAAGTTGGAAAAATAGATGAAATTCTATTTTTAGAATATTGGGCGAAGTCTATTTATAGATCATCAATCTAAAAATAGATGCATGTCGATTATTATTAGCTCTTAATAATAATCAGACTCTAAACAGCAACTTATTCTCTTGGAGCACTTCAGTTTAGTGCACAGATGTGGCACATCAGCTGACAGAAGGAATTACGTTGTTCCTGAGGGTTTACTGGAGCTAATGCATGGAGGACTCAGTTAGAACTCAAGTGGCAAATTTATGACATAGTTGGAAGAAGTAGTTATGGAGTTGTATTTAGTTTAACTCAGTTAGACTCAGTTGAGCTAGTTGTATCTAGTCTAACCGATTGATACACTAGTGGGAATGGACTGAATTAATTAGTTAATTAATTCACAAATAATAACTCATTAATCAACTGAACAATACAACAGTTAACTACAGTGCATGCCAGATCTAGTGGAGACCCAGTGCAGATATAGGTGAGAGGGCAAGATAGACTATTTATTGTGACTATAGTGATGCATTGATTGCATCCAACACTCAGTGGAGATGCCAATGAGGATTGCGCAATCAAGGATGGAGTAATTCGAATTCATTCAGAGCTATTCTTCAACAGATTGTGTTTTAGGTGTGCGCATGTGTGGCATAGATCGGTGCATGGATTTGCAAGATTAGGCCTGTATAGTGTATGACTATTGTACTATACTGATAGCTTGTGATAAGATTTGTATGCTTGTATGAGATTGTCATATGATATCCATGTTACATAATATATATTTGGGGTTTTCAGCTTCAGGCTTTCCCGTTAAAAACTGTGCTATGTGCGATTCAATATTTTTGTTTATGCTTCACATGTGTGTGCAATTAATTTTTCTGCAAAAGATTAACAAGTGGAATAGATTCAGTATCTTGCATAAATTTAAATAGTGTGAGATCAGGTGGATCTTGGACATATGCATGCTTATTGCATATAATTTCTACACGATCCTCAGATCTCCAACTAACTCTTGTCGCCTAAAACCATGTGCAACTTAAAGTCCCATTCAGCTAGAGTCTCAAAAAACTCCTGTGACCTTGTCATATGTTTCGTCACACCACTTTTCATGTACCATCCATCCTCTTTGATAGTACCTTGAGATAAATGAGAGATTATAGCAAAGTCCACCGCCTCCAATATCTTGGTGAGATCATTTATCTCAGCCGAAGTGGCAACACCGACGACCTACTTCCCTTTCCTATTCTCTTCATCTCCCTTCCTCTTCATCGGACATCTTGATGAAAAATGACCCATCTCGCCATAGTTGAAACACTTGACTTGACTCGAGTCCTTCTACTTACCCTTCATTTGTGCTGCAAGTGCCACGTCCTCATCTTCCCTCTTCGTTGGATGAAGATCCTTGTCTCGCAACTCTTCCTGAATGAAATCGTCCCACAACCTATTCCAGTCTGGCAACTTTTCTCTAGCAACGATCCCTTTGATGAAAGGCTTCCACTCCTCTGTGAACACTTTCAAGGCAATCCTCACCATATCTCCATCTGAAATAGTCAAACTGAGGGCAACAAGCTCATTTCTGCCCTGAGACAATCTCGTCAAATACGAAGTCACTCCTTCACCCTTTATCATCTTGGTGGACTTCAACTTATCCTCCAATACCAGTACGTGATTCTCGTTCTTATTATGGAACAAATTTTGAAGAGCCATCCACATCTCATGTGCGGTGTTCTTCCTCGACAAATGATGTATTAGGGCATCCTTCACACCATCTAGGATGATCAATCTCACCTTCGTATCCATATCTTCATATATTTCCAACTCCTTAGGGTTGGCTGGCTTCTTGATGGCTTTCTCGGCAAACTCCCAGATCTTGTTGACCTGCAAGACCAACCTAATCCTTTCCTTCCAAGGACTATAGTTGGACAATCCCTCCAACTTGTCCCCATACCAAAGACCTACTTACAACTTCAACATTGTCACCTACAATGTGACCAACTCCCTCTCACGTTGTACTTCGTTGTGCACAACTCTGATTCACTGACTTTGAAAGTAGCTCAGACACGCTCTGATACCATGTTGATTTTCAACGATCTTGGGTATAGATTAGAGTCTTAAAATCACTGACACTACCAAACCATAATCTCAACCAAAACTACTTTACACAATGGAAAATTTAAAGCAGTAAATCACACATGCACAAGTATACACAATTTTTAACAAAATTGTACAATAATGTTCAACCCAATCTTCGTTATATTAAACGAATCTGAATAATACAATAGTCTATGGTATACAAGATACAATGACAAACATGTTGATCAGACTCGATGTCATATCTTGTCCTGTCGATCCTTCACTTTTGTATTGCTCACTAGCTGCCCCTTAGTCATTCAAAGGACAACACATCGAGACTCTAGGAGGGCTGCCACCTAACACTGATGCAAGTCACTTTTGCTTGGTGTACATGGGTTGATCCAATCTGCTCTCTAGGCTGGCCACTTCCCGAGCTCCAATCTACCAGGTTAGCAGTCACTTTTGTCCATCAAAGTGCTTCACTTTCGACACCAATCTTCCCCTGATCTTCAACTCTTCTTCGTCACTTCAAGATAGCTTGTCTAGGGCTACTTTGGGTAGCCTGCCCTCCACCAGACCAATGGCACCCAATCTTTCAATCTTAAATCTGCTCCTAGGAAGGGCTTCTAACCACCATGTTAAGCCCTCCAAATGGCTCCCACAGGCTGCACAAACTATACCATCCAATTTTCCAAACTAGGACCAACAAATTGACATGAGAACATACCTCCACATAAGCTTGGTGCATTGTTGTAGTCCTGCTCTGGTTAGGGCATCAACGTAGACCTACTAGCCCTTTCCAACCGCTACAACAGTCCTTAATTCTAATGTGGCTTCCCTTCCTTGTATAGTTGTTGTCCTACGCTGCCTGTATCAAGGGTCTATTGTATGAATAAGGCCTTACAGCCCTCTCCAATGACCTTAAATAGCCGTGCATTACCTATATTATTACCACAGAGTTTGTGGCTACCAAAACAGGAAGTATGCCACCCTTTTCCTGTACCAAAACAGGCTTGTCCACCTGCAGTTTACACCAGCTGCTCCTCAGCCCTGTCACAGCTACCAAACAGACTTTAAAACAGTGCTTTATGACCTTGGCCTCCTCCCTTAAAGTTGCAGCTATCTCAAAAGGTGTTCTCCCACAAATTCTTGCACTTAGGATGTGAGAAATGATCTCACACTCGCATCCTTTTTATACACTAAAAGAGGGCTTCAATGGACATCATTCTAGGGCTTGACAACTTGTCACAAGGCTAAATAACATTGAGCCAACCTTGACACTTCTTGTGCAAAACCATACATAACCTTCAAAAATTCATATCTCCATTTCTACAACTCGGAATCAGATGATTCTTGTTGCTGTAGATTTGTCTCGTCAAGAACTATCATCCTCATCCATCACATGTCGAAATGTGCTCATGGTTTTGGCCGAAATCCCAATAGGTGCCAAACCCCATGCTTGGGTTCCAAGCCCACAAGTGACTCTTGTGTTGCTTTGTCATGCAATCCCCTAACCCTAGGGCTTGGAGTACCTCCCAATCTACTAAAAAATCAACACCTCCTCCTAATCTCCTCCTTCTCACTTCACTTCCTCTCACCTCTTCTTCCTCCCTCCTTCTTACTTCCTACCTTCTACCCTTATTTCTGTTTCACTGGAACCTTTTTTCCTTTTGCCTTCTGAGGTGTAGCCTTTATTATATTTTCTTGGTTTTCTTAGCTTAGGTTATATACTCATTAATTCATACATACTTATAAGAGACCATAATATGATCTCTCTCTCTCTCTCTCTGTATATGTGTGTGTGCGTGGTATTTAAATATCAAGTGATATTTAATGTGAAATGTTAGGTGAACTCAAACATATTTAGTTGATAAACTACAATAATATTATTAAGCATACTTATCGTATACATGTATTAATTATATTAAAATAATTATTAATTATATACAAATATTAATTATACCTGCTTTATTGATTTAACAACTCTTGAGAATTAATTTTATATTAATAAAATACCCTTAATAATTATAATAGTTTAAAGTTTTATGTCTCAAGTCGGCTTTAGGGTTTTTGAATGCACTATTCTTAGTGGCTAGAACTATTTATTCCATCCTCGCTTTTCATTCTTTCTCGTGTCTATAAAATGGACTTGGTTGGTAGGTCTAAAACACTGACAACAATACTCACATATGTGGATCTTCTTTTCTCAATAAACAACTCCAATGACAAAAACTTACACAATTCATATATAATGTCTTTTGGTGTTGATGTATGGGTTTCTATGGTAGATGGCTATAAAGTTCCAACAATTCCTTCAACGGTTGCATATGTTAAAAAAGATTTTTTATTTCATGCCAAAGCAACAAATGCCATTTTGAGTGGTCTTGTTGATTCATAATTTGTCAAGGCAATGCGATGTGACTAAATTAAAGACAATTGGAACAGTCTTTGAAGCAATTATGAAGGAGATGAATGATTCGGATTTATGCAGGAACGTAACAGAATACAGAAATAACCATAAACATAGAGATGCAGCAGAAATAATGCGTCATTTTATTAATAAAAGAATGACTGAAATTAGCTTACAGACATAATGGAAATAAATGCCTAGGTGCCGCAGCGAATCTCCGAGAAGATGTGGTGGCTACGTACCTCCGAATCGAGTTACAATGAGGCTCGAGGGCCTATTTATTGTTGAGAAACAATGTAGAATCCGAAACGTCCAAAACCCTAACCATAGGAGATGAAGCGCCAAAACTGTGGGCGCCCGTTTGGGTAAATTGGTGGTTCAACTTCCTGGGGACGTAACTTTGGCATCCGATCTCCGTTTGACGCGCTTAATAGCTCGTTAGAAAGATCTATCCAAGGAATTCAATTTTTGAATGAGCAACATCGGTCCATGGACCCATGTTGCTCTCCGTTTTCCCAAAAAACGTCGTTTAGGGCCTCAAAACGGCTCCGGAAGTTGAGGACCCAAAAAACTGCTAAAAATAGTAAGTTGTGCCGAAACTTACAAACTGAAATAACTGATGGTGGGGGTTCAAATGGACTCGATGGGTGGCCACCAATATCCACCCGGATTATTAATGCCCCAAAACGGCTCCGGGTGTGCAGGACCCGAAACTCGCTAAAATAGTAAGTCGTGCTGGAACTTGTGCCGCAAGAATCGATGGTGTCGGTCCAAATGGAATAGGTGGGTGGCCATCGATATCCACTGATCATTCCTCCCTCCCTAGGAAGCAATGGTCCCCATTGCGTTGAGATCCTCCACTCCATGAGGCACTATGAATGAGTGACTGATGTGTTGAAGATGTCATTGACTCCGTTGTGACATGTCGGATGCATTATAAATTTGGTTTCTTTATCAAATTTTACGCATACGTTTGGATTCCGTATGTGTAGTTGCAGGATGTATGGCAACATCAAAGCATGGTGCTGGAGGTCAGATCAATGGAGTGCTTGTCCTGGCAGTGTAGAGGAACCTCTGTGAGTGAGGAGAAAATGTCCTCGTATTCCTCCATGGATTTGTCCATCTGTTGCAGCCGTGCATGGGAGCCCTATTTCGAGGTTGTGGCCACAATATTCTTCTTTCCCTGTGAGCGAGTTTTAAGGAAAATGAATTTCCTGGTTTGGGAAACAATCTTACTGCGCTGTTTTGTAGTAGTAAAAGAGATGAGAGGAGGCGGTACTACCTCTAGTATCTTGTACAAGTTATTTCCCAAAGTAATAATAACAACATGAGGCCTAGACTCATACACAACATGTCACCTCCACAAGTATGGTTACCCCAATAATACATCAGCTACATCAAGAGGAGCAAACACTTCACACAATACCTCATCCGTGAATGGCTTGATACCGTACGGAAGGCAACACCGCGGCGGATGTGGACCGATCTCCTGGGTGGAGCCACCCAATGGTATGGCTGCGGGTGTGCTATGGCTGGTAGGCCGAGCCGCTTCACGACCTCTCCGCCGAAATGAGGTTCTTTTTGGCTCTCGGTATCGAAGAGAAATTGCAACAGAGAACCCTTCACCCACATCTACGATTGGAAGAGGCGCTCCCCCTCCTCTGGATCCTATGGACCCTCCCTCTGGATCTTGGTGGTGGCCAAAATGGCACTGGGATCCACATCAATGATCTGCTTCCCTTTGTCATTGCTTTTGTCTAGTTCTAACTCAGGATCAGAAAATGCATCTGATTCGGGTGCCTTTAGTTCGGCCACCAAAGACTATTTGGACTGACACTCATTTGTGCTGTGAGTGGGGCTGTTATGAAATTCAAACCACTTCCCTGTGTTCTTCTTTGGATTTGTGGTGTTGTTCTGAGTTGCATTGCTTTGGCCTTGCCCCTTGTTCTTTGGTTCGGGGGCACCTTTTGGATTCGGAGATCCAAAGTCTCGTTTCTTCTGCTTAAATTTTTGCTCGATCTTGGTGGCATAGCGATATGCCATGCCAAGAAATGTAATTTCGAGGAACTCCATTTCCTCCTAAATGTGTTTGTGTAGACATTGGTGGTACTTGAGCACCAAATGTCTCTCTGAATCTTTAATACCCAACTTTGTGCACAAGGTATGGAACAGATTCGTCAGTTTGTACACATCTTGATCCTTTTGTTGCCACAGCATGATCCATTGGATGTATTTGTCCTCATAGCTCCCCACAGGGTAATATTGTTCCTTGATGCCATCTTAGAACAAATTCCAAGTGGGTGTGGCCGAGAATAGAGAGGGTTCCCCTTCGCCCTCTTGCTCACGGTAGGTTTCCCACCAGTCTTTGACATGGGGGGCGGCTTGGAGGAGTGCAAAAATAATCTTTTCTCGTCGTAGAAGTCATGGACCGAGAAATACCCTTCCAAAGAATTTAACCATATGTCTACGGTATCTTCAGCATCCGCATCTATCTTTCCTTCAAATAGGAATTTCATGTCAAAGTTTACCGTACCTTGAAGGGAGTGGCGCTCCAGAGTGGTTTTTGATGCGTATGCGCCATGTGGGCAGCCGTTGAAGGATCTGAGCAAAGCTATCCATCATCGCATTCCTTTGTTTTTCGAGGGCCTCCTCGAGAAATATTTTGATAGGATCTCCTGCTCCCTTATCTTTATTTTCGTCCCCCATGGGCGTCCATCGAGGTTTGCGAGGCTAATCTTGCAAAGGTTCCACCAGATCAAGCCGTAGCTCCTTATACCCCGACCCCGTTGGGGACATGCAAAGAAGGATCGAGAAAAAGAAGACCGCTCTGATACCACTGATCTAGATTTATGCAGGAACGCAACAGAATAAACACATAACCATAAATACAGAGATGCAGCGGAAATAACACTTCATTTTATTAATAAAAGAATGACTGAAATCAACTTACAGACATAATGGAAATAAAACAGCTAGGGTGCTGGTAACGAATCTCTGAGAAGAGATGTGGTGGCTACAGACCTCTGAACTGAGCTAAAATGAGGCTCGAGGGCCTATTTATTATTGAGAAACAATGTAGAATCCGAAACGTCCAAAAATCTAACCGTAGGAGATGAGGCGCCAAAACTGTGGGCGCCCGTTTGGGTAAATTGGTGGTTCAACTTCCCAGGGGCGTAACTTTGGCATCCGATCTCCATTTGACGCGCTCAATAGCTCGTTAGAAAGATCTATCCGAGGAATTCAATTTTTGAATGAGCACCCATGTTGCTCTCCGTTTTCCCAAAAAACGTCGTTTAGGGCCTCAAAACGGCTCCGGAAGTTTAGGACCCGAAAAACTACTAAAAATAGTAAGTTTTGTTGCAACTTGAAAACTGAAAGAACTGAAGATGGGGGTTCAAATGGAATAGGTGGGTGGCCACCAATATCCACCTGGATCATTAAGCCCCCAAAACGGCTCCGAGAGTGGAGGACCCGAAAACCTGCTAAAAATAGTAAGTTGTGATGAATATGAAAAGCTGCAAGAATTGATGGTGCTGGTCCAAATGGAATAGGTGGGTGGCCACCGATATCCACCTGGATCAATGAAAAGGTAAAGAGGGATAAAATTCAAACCCATAGAATGCAATTTGAAAGTTTAAAGATGAATGAAGAAGAAGATATTGCATATTTTTCCTTCAAGTAGATGAATTTGTGAACACTATTAGATGAAAACATTAAAGAACCACTGATTGTTTAGAAAGTGATGAGACCTCTTCCATTGAGGTTTAATCCAAAGTTTTCAAATGTTGAAGAAATGAAAGAACTGGAAAATTTAAAGATGAATGAACTACATGGAATCCTCACTACATATGAAATGATAATAGGAAAAGAGAGTTTAGGATTAAAGGAAGCAACATTCAAAGCATTAAATACAAAATAAGGACAAAAGGACCATAATCATCGCATCTCTGAATAAGATGAAGAAGAAGCTCAAATTGTGAGAAAGCTAAAAGGAGGATCTAGCAAATATAAAGATAGGCCACCATTCAAATGTTTTGAGTGTGGTAGAATAGGTCATTATGCTTAATATAAATGCCCATATGAAAAATTTGAAGATAGTAATGATGAAAGAGAACATAGAAATAGAGGCATATTTCATAAAAACAAGAAGGGAAAATATCTTAAGAAGAAAAGTCTCTATTCCAAGGAAGATGGCAACTCATCAAAAGACAATAATAAGGGCATGCATTTGATGATGATCAAGAAGAATGTCTACTCATATATTTGCATACTAAATTATCAAATTTAGAATAAGAAGATGTTGATGGGAAGGTATATCCTATGGGAGAACTTGTCAATACCTTAAAATAAACAAAAATACTCAGAAGAAAGAATAATAAGTTGAAGGAACTATTACACAAATATGAAAATAAATATCATGATTTTGATGAAGCATCAATCTTCCTCCTAAAGATAGAACTAGAAAAGGCCAATAAGATAGAGGATACACCAATAAGTTAGCTGAAAGAAAAGGAAAGAAAATGTGAGAAGCTAGAAGTAGACGTTGTATCCTTAAGAAAGGATATAGATAAGGAAAATGCTTAGTTGAATCTAAACGTAAAGTTTAAAAAAGGGACTAAATCATCAGATAACATTCTCAACTACTAGAGATCCCTCTATTAAAAAAAATATTGGTATAAAGAAGATCATGAGATGTTCAAAGAAGAATCAAGCCCAAAGACACCAAAAGAAGAAGAACCTAAAAGCTATGCAAATGTGCTAAAATGATGTAGAAACAATGCAAATAGAGTTAGTAATGAAGTTAAGGATGAACAAAGACATGACCATATCAACAACACAAATAGCAACAAGAAAGAAAGTGAAGACTAGCTGAGACATAGGAATGGATTCAGAAGAATTTCTACACCAAGAAGGTTCTTCACATCCAGGTATCAAAATTTATTTGATGGCTATTGCTTTTCATGCAATGTTTTTGGTCACAAGGTAATAGATTGCAGAGCCCATGTAATAAATGACTATATTAGAAACAAAAGCAGAGGATTTTACAAGACCCTAATGACTGACTATGAAAACAACAAATCTAGAAATCCTTATGAAGGTGTTTACAATTCATTTTCTCCTCTATTGGATTATGTTGAATGTTACAAATACAATAACTATGGACATGCAATGAATGAGTGTAAAAGTAGCTCAATAAGGCCTCCCAATCAGAATAAGCAAGACAAAATTCACAAGGATTTGGAAAAAGAAACAAGAATGACAAGAGTGTGGATTTCTACTATATGCTTAAAACTAATGAAATCAATGGTACATTGATAGTGGATGCTCAAGGCATATGATTGGAGATAAGATTATTTTTTTATCTCTAAAAGAAGACAAAGGAGGAACTCTTGCTTTTGGAAATAATGCGCTAGGAAAAATAATTGCTAAAGGGAAAATTATCCTTGATAATGGAAAAATTAAAGCTCAAGATGTTTTTATATGTTGATGTCTAAAATATAATATTTTAAGTGTTGGATAAATATGTGGTTAAGGATATGATGTCAAATTTCATTATACTGGATGTGAAATAAAAATATTAGATTTTGGAAATGTGGTGGCAAATGCAACCAAAACCTCAAGTAATGTATACATATTAGATGGAACAAAAGAAAATTGTTGCATGGAGAAATTGGATGAAAATTGGTTATGGCACAAAAGGCTGAGTCATATAAACCTTGAACATATTACTAAACTTAGGCAAGAAGGGGGCAGTAAGAGACGTGCCTAATTTTTCAAAGCCAAGTAATGTTAATTGCAAGGCTTGTCTGTAACATACCCAACCCCTCCAATCTTGTTAGAGAAATGGGGTAAACATTTTTATTTTTATTTTTATTTTTTTATCACCTAGCTAATTAATTCACACACACACACACACCACACTTGCCGAAACCAACGGTCATCGCTCATTCCCACTCTGTCTCTTTAGCCAATAGAAAACAACAACTTAACTGTCATGCGAGTCTTAGGGGGATCCCCGCCTGCTTCAATGGTGAAGCCATTGCACGAGAGTCTCAATGATCCAATGTGCACATGCGTTATCGTGGAGTCTTCCCCCCAAGATGGCAGTAAAGGAATACCTCCCATCGGACAAACAATGGCTCACATTCGTGGGCACAAGCCCCTTTTTCGAATCCGCTATAGGCTTCCTCGAGGGTGGTTTCTAGTTCCAATGAAACCACTGCTATATTTCCAACACGTGTCCCCTTGGGTCCACCCAATGCTACGTGATCCCGTTGCTCCCATCCTGACGCTCTTGATACTGCACCTCTTTATTTCTCCGGGGTCAGAGCATTGAGTTGACCTGGTTGTGGGCCCTCCTTCCACAAATGAAAATATATCATCGGACTTGTGTGTCTGCCTAGCGCAACCGACTTACATCATCCCATTGGGTCCCTCTTGGTGCACTCTGAAGAATTCCCCTTTACTAACTGTCAGGTTTCAGTTCCAGGCTTGCATGGATGGTGGGGTTGCTCCCCGACAAATGGTAAAGCAACCTAGACACATCATCCTCTTGGATTTATCCCGACGCTCTCCTCCATCGCACTTCTTGATACCTCCAAGGTGTGACTTCCGGGGTGGCATCACGTGATGTCATCCCCCTCTTATGCTCTCGATGCTTTCTCCTTGCATGACTTCTTGAAGAGTCAGGCAGGTCCCTCCGAAACACGTCATCCCCTCGACTTCTGTCCTAGTGCACTAACCCCGCTCACTTCCACCTACGCCCTCACAATGTATGAGGTGAACCTGAACGAGCTGACTTGTCCAAGGGGGTCCACTCTTGACCAATATTATGGGTGTCGGGCTGGCATGTTCGCCAACTCATCCCGTCAAGCTTCCAAGGCACAACAAATTTACTCTGAGAAAGGGCATTGACCCTACGTGCCCTGTGGGCTCCACTCCTAACCAATGGTAGAACCACTGGGCTGGTGTGTAAGCCAACTCATCCTGTTTGACATCATCCTAGTTGGTCCACTTGCTTTCTTTTGGGGTAAACCTTTCCGAACATGTCAACCTTCCTTGTCCAATCACGTTAAAGGGAAATATGGTTGTGCCACTGGGGAGCCTCCATGTCTAGGGTTACATTCCAGGAGTAGGATAAGGTTTAGCTAGACTGTGCTATAATTTTATGGCGCTCCTCTCTATGCCTCATCAAACTAGCAATCGATCTTCGCCATGGCTCGACTAAGGGATCTTGACCCTGCCTTATGCAATGCATGCGAAGGGGATTCTAAGCTCTAGTGTTAAAAAATATTTTAACGTATATTTGAAAATAATTCTCAAAACTTCAAAATCTTTAATTTCTATTTTTCATATATATATATATTATGGGAAAACCTATCATAACTTAGTTGTCAAACCAATAGTAGGGACAACCATCATTAACTGCTATCTATGAATACA
Organism: Pinus albicaulis; assembly: GCA_034641835.2. Taxonomy (NCBI): domain Eukaryota; kingdom Viridiplantae; phylum Streptophyta; class Pinopsida; order Pinales; family Pinaceae; genus Pinus; species Pinus albicaulis. Next base: position 630,820,824 of record CM076581.1, on the reverse strand, counting down.
GACTATCTCATCATTGTTATTCAAGGAAAACCACACCACCTAGAATTACTAGCTAATAATCTGTAATAAGGCAGACTTTCACTCTTACCAGATATCTCTTGGTCTTAGGCAGTGAACCTGTTTCCTTATATCCAAAAAAGATGAATTCTTAGCCAAACATAAACAATTTTAAACTCTTAACCAAACAATAATAATTTTAGAAACATACTCCAAACCCTATATATCATCTTTAAATATTTTTTAGGGCTTCAAAATCTTTGAAGATGGTAAAATCACATAATAGTGAACTACGAAGTATTTAGTAAACACAACACAGAGTATTAATCGCGCAATATAGAACTACGAAGTATTTAGTAAACACAACACAGAGCATTAATCAATTATTAAAACATATAATTAATATCTAACAACATATTACCATCCTAAAATTATCCTTGTGACTTCAAAACCTTTAAAGGTTTATATTTCTCAAAATACTGAACCATGAACACGAAGAGCTGTTAAAGCTGCTATGCTCGAGAAAAAAGTCGAGTTCTTGAAGCTATTCCAATCAATCAAGAAACTGTGAAAATTGAGGTGGCTACAATCGTACATGAAGTTAATAAACAGGTAGTGGATAAGGTTCGAAGAAGAGAAATGCATAACGCACTCTCCCTGTTTCCTTCTACTTGCGTGACATTACTACCATCTTCAAGACTTCCTCCTTATTCTTTAAATACAAGCAAATGCAAAGTGCAGCCTGTTGTCTGCAGTGCAACCTCGAAGGCTGCATCTGTGGGCGGTCCCGAGAGCACTGAAACTTTATCGGCCAGAGAAAGGAGGAGACTTAGAAATGAACGGCGGGAAGAGGCGAAGAATTCCAAGCCTTCATGGCGAGAAGAGGTGGAGGAGAAATTGTCACAGAGAAAGAAAAAGCCGAAATCCTGGATGGAGGAGATGAACTTGGACAATTTGGCCGTCCATGGAGTCCAGTGGTGGATGCTGGTCGTGCCTCGAAATTCCGAGAGGGTTGCAGCAGATGATCTGTCCAAGACATTTCCTTCTGAGTTTCCTGATGTCGAATTTCAGGTACCATCAATACTCCTTATCAATGGGCGAATGTAGGTGTCCATTGTATTTTTTTTTTCACGCACACAGTTCTCTCGGCTGAATTTCTATCGTGCGTACCTTATCAAATACCTTATACTGGTTAAAAACCATATCCACAGCTAGAGGTAGTTGGTACTGAGCTCTATTCTCTTCAATTTTTGTGTTAGCATGGCATAATATGAAAATTCAATTAGCTTGCATTATCCATTGCAAAATTGATGAATTTAATTAAATTATTAATTAAAGCTCGTTTAAATTCGAATTTCGATTCCATTGTTCAGAAAAGAGGTCCTTAGGGTCAGATAAGTCTGCGAGAACATTAAAAAATAAACATAAACATATTACTAAGTCCATCCTTTGTTCATTCTATTTTGAAGGAGACAACCCTAATGCCGAGTTTAATATATAAGTACAGATACGGAGTCTATGTATTTATTCTCCTCCAAAAGAAATGGTTTAACTGACACTAATTTTATAGGAGTTTGTCATGTTGTTCTTTGCGAACTGTTTAGATTCCACACCCTTGCTATCAAGTGCGGGAAAATATAAGGCAGCAACTGCCAGGACAGTGGTTATCATGCTTGATTTACTGCAATGAAAGTAGAATGGACAAAGCCATTCTATCAGTTATCCCATTTTTCCAAAATGAAGCCAAGATTCTTGCAATGCTTAATCCATACAGTAGTATTGTTAAAGAACAAAGTAGTAGGTAAGTTAAGATAATTTTATCAGTGTCCAATGAATGACCACACTAAGCAGGGTAATGAGACAAAAGTGTACATCCATTGTCAATGCATAGTGGTAGTGTGAAATCACTGCTGATAAAGACATAGAAATCTAAGTAACTAGCTAAAAGAAGATGTATAATAAACATGAAAATGGAAATGTAGAATGTTAAAACTAAATAAGTCCATTCTCAATACCCCGGTATCAGTGGTTAGTGGGAGTGTGAAAGCAATGCTAATAAAGGTAGATAAAATTCTAAGAAGCTAGTTAAGAGAAGATATACAAGACACATGAAAGTGGAAACAAAGAATGCTAAAACCAAATGAGCCCATGCTTAATGCAAAAGAGAGGACGCCAAAACCCATTAGTGGTAGAAGTCAACGTCGAGTGAGGTGACCTTAAAGTAGGCTCCTGATTGTAGTCATCGTTCACTAGGAAGGGGTTGATGCACTACTAGATGAGGTTATCTAGGAAATGCCTTGGGTTGAAGGGGTCCAACCACTTGATCTTTTGGGTGGGGTGGCCACAAGAGCAAGAAAGCTTGTCTCTCCTAACATCCAAGGCGGTGGGGAAGAAATTCCCAATGGAAGGTTGGCTACTCGGACAAATCTTGCAGGTAGTACTTTGTACAAGGAGAACTTGGTTCTATGATCTTTGGGAGCTAACTTGTCTACTAGACTAGTGGTGGTTGTCTTAAGGTTTAGAATAGTGACTTTGAAGGGGTCTTGAGGTCTCTGATCAACTCCTTAAGGGAAGGGGTTGAGATGAAACTCAATGTCTCACAAATTTGGAAGTCGAAGAGGCATGGGTTTTTGTTTTCTAGTTGTTCCCCCAGGCAAGACTATTGAGCAGAAATAGGTGATCCTCTTGATGGTCTCTTGCTGGGTTGAACCACGAAGAGACTGTGATCTGTGCTTGAAAATCTCTCACAAGAAGAGAGAGAGAGGTACACACCTTTGGTCGAGATTTGGACAAAGGTGGAGGGAACTCCTTGAATGGTAGTAGAGGAAATGACACCTTCCTCTGATTTCATAGCAGATGGGGCAATGTAAGATGACGTGCTTCTCTTCCTTAGTTTCTTGTTGTTGGAAAATCCTTTAGGGAGGCAGTTAATCGATTTTCCTTATTAATGACATTATCTTGTGATGTTTTCATTATTATTATTAATTCTTTCGATTTATCTTTTCTTATCATCAAGATTAATGCCAAGCGACAAATAAAAGAGTACAAAAGATGTAGGCACGCTGCCAGGGAAAAACCCCACTCTCGGGGAAAACCCAATTAAAATTCTTCCTTCAGTAGATTTCAGATGAGACGACCAAGATCCTTACAACTTAGACCCGAGACCGCCTCCATCAAGTCATCCTCCTTTCACTGTGTTTGCATACCGAAGTTCATATCATTGTCTTAGCACTTAATAGTTGCTACACCAAAACTTCATTACTGCAGTACCACTGAGATCTTCTTACTATGAAACTTTCTCACTGTGGTGTCAACGAAACTTCATCACTATGGGAGCATACTACCGAACTGTGGGAGCATACTTATGAACTATGAGAGCATAATAGCAAACTGTGAGAGCAACGAATTGTGATTATACCGAAATCATTTAAACCCATCGCTGCAATGCGACTGAAACTCTGAAAATGCCTTGTCCGAGCTTCTGTCCTGAGATTACCGAAACTCTCCCACATTATGCGAGGAGCCCAAGTGGGTATATAGAGTGGTTGCCCCATCTAAATAGGCCGACATAATATTGTGAACAAATGCGTCTATTATTTCATGCTGACATGAATTTGATGAGGAAAATTGACTTGTAGATCATTTGTTTGAGGCTGAATTGAGGACGTTGGAGTGGAGGATGACTTGATGGAGGAGTACAAACAACAAATTGACTTTGACTCTATCCTAAAGCTTTCAATGGAGGCTTGACCTATACATTTAATGCAAGCATGAAACCCATGCTTTAATAAGTCAAATCAAATTAATAATAAAAATTCTTTTCACTTTCTTTTGGCAAATATATATCATTTGACTCAAGTACAATAATGAAGACCAAACCTAGTTACATTTTCCAACACTCCCTCTTAACTAGGGAGGTATTCATATTTACATACAATCACAAAGGTACATGGAAGATCTCAACACATCATCTATGAATAATTTTAGGCACCGCAATGCCATGGACTAGATTCCTGACCACAACAATCTATCCATTGGTCTCTCAATAGTTTAGGCAACGCAATGCCATAGACTAGATTCCTGACCAGGGCAATCTATTTGGGGGGACTAAGATGGAATTAAGCTTTTAACCTCTCTAGGTACCATCAGGCTTACTTGCTAACCATCAACCTAAGAATCCAGGTGCAAATCAGAGCTCAATGACCAACGTCACCTTTCCAACTTTGGGACCTAGACATCAACACAAAGTGTTGGCCAAATGTCCTCCTAGGAAACACTTCACTCACAAAGCCTTATCACTCCTTGCTCCAACAAATCAAGGATGACCAATCTCTCCCAATTAAACTGATTGGTGACTAACATGCTCTCAAAACCTTCGAGAGATTCACTTGTACAAACACAACCCCAATCAATAATATACTTTCACATGTACATAATCAAATACAAACCTTTGGGGTTGTTCTAGATGTTGCTCCTTAACTCAATTGGGCCATCAACCGAATCTATGACAAAAGATTCCTCAATCATACACTTTCCTTTCCTGCTTCATATGCAACAACATATTCTTCAATCGGATCCTACTTTCCTTCTTTCAACAACACCTCAAAATGCATTCTCCAATTTCATTCTCCTACTCATGGCCTTGACTAAAAATTATGGCTGTTAGTCCTAGTTCACTGCATGACACATGAAGTAGAGGATTATATTTGTCACTCCCTCTTAAACAAAGAGAATCTAATCATTTTTGTACATCCTCTTATCCTAGGGAGATTTCTTTCAATCAAGCTCCCTCTTAACCTAGGGAGATTTCATTCAGACTCCCTCTCAACTTAGGGAGCTCTACTCATTCTTTACAACATCGAAGAATCTTTCATGTCTTCCATCCTTCTTTTCAAAGTCATTCATATCTCATGCTTATCACATCAACTTTACTTATGATCATCTTCACCATCTTGAAGATGATGTACCTGCACAACTTAGATAGCAAGTACAACCAAAATTATAGAAGCTTGAAGTTAGCCATATCAAAAACTTATAATAGCGGAAGCATTAGCCCTTACAAACATAATCAGCAAGAGACCATATTCCAACTTCTTGCTTAGGTTTAGTTACAAAGCCTAAGTCATGTTCATAGCTCATGAAGATATCACACTTATTATATCTAGGGTTTCAATATTCTTTCAACGACAAGTTTCTTCATTTAGCAAACCCTAGAAACAAATCAAATCAATGAATCTAACATCTTTTAGAATTCATATGTTAGATAACTCACCTAGATTTCATGAGCATCAACAATCAAAACCAATCACAACTTAGTCAACATCATGACTCGCATCTACTAGAGATTAATATTCGCCCTAGATTTTCATCTTCAAATTCTCAACAATCACTATGTAGATTCATAGATTCCAGATTCACACATACTAGAGAATTTTAACTACTACTAGGGTTTAGCTGCAAAACCCTAGATTTGCAAAATACCATCCTAGACCATCAAACTTTGACTAGGGCTTATTTCCAAACCCTAGGACTCATGACCATTAACATTGAGGTCAACACATATATCTAGGAATTTATCAACATATCATAAGCACATCATATGTCAGGCAATATTAAAATGTTAGACATATACCAGCATAGACCAAGCTAGGGTTTCATAGATTCATAGATTCCAGATTGTTATATCACACATACTAGAGAATTTTAACTACTACTAGGGTTTAGCTGCAAAACCCTAGATTTGCAAAACATCATCCTAGACCATCAAACTTTGACTAGGGCTTATTTCCAAACCCCAGGACTCATGACCATTAACATTGAGGTCAACACATATATCTAGGAATTTATTAGCATATCATAAGCACATCATATGTCAGGCAATACTAAAATGTTAGACATATACCAGCCTAGACCAAGCTAGGGTTTCAAGCAGTGGACACATGCCTAGGGTTTCATTCCTAGGACTCTAAATACATAACAAGGTTTTTGCTTATAGACCCAACCAAGCCCTAAAGATCTAGGGTTTCATAACATAGTAAAGTAAACCCTACTATTCCAAAAATTTCAAAGGTTCGGGATTTCAGACAAACATCATTCAACCCTAACAAGTTAGGTTTTCATGATCATACCGAAATCCCAAACATGACATCATCAACAAAAACTTCAAATAGCATTTCACAATAACCCTAAGCAGTTTAGGGTTTTAGACATTCACATTAGCATACCCTTAGGTTAGGGTTTTCCAGAGAACCTGTCTAGGGTTCTATAAAATAAATTAAGAATGTAGAGAGGGGTAGATTTATCAAAAGATGAATCACCTTGAAACAAGAATCATAGTGATTCAATACTGCTGGACATAACGAGGTTAGTAATGAAAATTTCAAAATACGATGATCATATTTTTAAGAGAATCTTGTGAGGAGTATAGTTTGAGACATACCTAGAGATGTTCCTTGGCAAACCCGATAAGGATTTCTTGAAGTGTTCTCTTTGTATTAAGCCATCATCTTTTATACCTGTAGTACATACTTACAAGCACAACACGTGATACAATGACATAATTTATTTTCTCAAGTTAGATTTTCTACATAATCATGGAGGATGGAACCCGGAGATGAAGTTGTTCATTCTTTAAATCAACAGTAGGACCTTTTATTTGACATCCTAGATTATTTGTAAACTTTAGAAAGACAAGTATTAAGTTTCTAATCTAGGGAGTACTATCTTTATCCTAGTTATAAACAAGGATCATATTAACCATTAGAGATAATAGGAATTTAAATGCTTATGAACATACATCCCTTGTGAATTGCATACCTCTCTCTTTATTAGACTTGTTGTATGTGCATCTTGTTGGAGTACTTACCATTGTGGTAGCACCGAACTCCTTTTTTGTTGGAAGCACCAAAACTGTGTTATTCTAGTAACACCGACACCTTCTCATCGAAACCTACTCACTGTTGGAAGCACAGAATCCTTCACTCTGATGTATTATATTCATGTTACTGCTTTGATCTTATTATTTGCTTCAGCACTTAGTGCCTTCAATTGTTTCTGAACTTCATCAATTCCATTCCACAAACTAAAAAATCAAACTTATTCACAGTGATATCTCTGAATTATATTGACCATGTCATTGTGGTAACACTGAATTTTGGTCACTGTGTTGCACCAAGACTTCATGTGGTGGCATCAATACTTTCTCTTGAGATAGTACTGAGACCTTCTCCTTGAGATGGCATCGAAATCCTTTACTGAGATTTCACCGAGACTGTGGTGAGACTTCATCACTGTGTCTGCACTAAAACCTTTGCTGCAGTAGCATTGAAATATTCCCATCGAAAGAGCACCGAACCATACATGTGATAGCACTGAAATGTAACATCAAAACTGTGGTTACTTTGGTCACAGTGGTAACACCGAGCCTCTGCAATTGTCATCCGAATTTCAGAGGTGATCCGAATTGCTTCCGTGATTAATGCGAGGTTCACTGTAATTAGTCCGAGTTTTTGTGATGTCCGAGCTATCGTTCAAAGATAGAATGCGAAGATCCTAGGCTTCTTCAAGGTGTTTTTAAGACTGAACTAGTTCACTGTATACTAAGATCAGAGATGACCTTCTTGAGATATGGACCTTTTACTGATCTTTCTTGAAACTGCGTTTTTATCACGACCTTAGCTCTGATACCATGTTGGAAAATCCTTTAGGGAGGAAGTTAATGAATTTTCCTTATTAATGACATTATCTTGTGATGTTTTCATTATTATTATTGGTTCTTTCGATTTGTTTTTTCTTATCATCAAGACTAATGCCAATCAACAAATAAAAGAGTACAAAAGATGTAGGCACGCTGCCAGGGCAAAACCCCACTCTAGGGGAAAACCCAGTCAAAGTTCTTCCTTCAGTAGATTTAAGATGAGATGACCAAGATCCTTACAACTTAGACCCAAGGCCGTCTCCATCAAGTCATCCTCCTTTCACTGTGTTTGCATACCGAAGTTCATATCATTGTGTTATCACTGAATGCTTGCTACACTGAAACTTCATTACTACAGTACCACTGAGATCTTCTTACTGTGAAACCTTTTTCATAGTGATGTCAACGAAACTTCATCACTGTGGGAGCATACTTCTGAACTATGAGAGCATAATAGCAAACTATGAGAGCACCGAACTGTAGGAGCATTACTCAAACTGTGATTATACCGAAAGCATTTAAACCCATCCTTCCAATGCCACTAAAACTCTGAAAATGCCTTGACTGAGCTTCTGTCCTGAGATCACCAAAATTCTCCACAGAGATCACTGAAACTTTCCCTGAAATGCGAGCTCTGTGATCCACATAATGCGAGGAGCCCAAGCGGGTATATATAGTGGTTGACCCATGTAAATAGGCCGACATAACATTGTGAACATATGCATCTATTATTTCAGGCCGACATGAATTTGATGAGGAAAACAGACTTGTAGATCATTTGTTTGAGGCCGACTTGAGGACGTTGGAGAGGAGGATGACTTGATGGAGGAGTACAAACGACAAATTGACTTTGACTCTATCCTAAAGCCTTCAATGGAGGCTTGACCTATACATTTAACCCAAGCATGAAACCCATGCTTTAATAAGTCAAATCAAATTAATAATAAAAATTCTTTTCAGTTTCTTTTGACAAATATATATCATTTGACTCAAGTACAATAATGAAGACTGAACCTAGTTATATTTTCCAACACATGTAAGTGGCATAGCTAGTAATATGGGTCTGACCCCACCTAAAATTGACAAATTGTTGAGAAATCTAGGGCATCATTAGTTAGGAGATTTCTCTTCGTGATAATTACTTGTGATGTACTTTATGCTTCTTGATTAGATCTTTTCTTTGATAGGTTATTATTATTTCTTTTCATCAAGTCAATTATCAAATACACAAGAGACAATTTGTAGGTTTGCAAGTCAGGGCCAAAACCTCTCACTCTTTGAGAGGAAAACCTGATTAGAAATTCTTCTTATAGATCTTCAATTGACGAATACCAATACCACGACAAAGACCCTTAACACAAGTATCCTCCCAAGAACCTTGTCACTAGCCTTCACTGCTCTTCTCGGCTTCTCTTCTTTCATTCCTTTTCTTCACTATACTGCATCTTCGACTGCACTAGAGAAACTCGGTCTCTATACTTCAGCAACCCTAGAAAAGTGCTTCTTCTTGGCTTCCTTTGATCTTCTCCGACTCCCTTTTGTCTTCTTCTCGGCTTCCTTTCTTGACTCTTTATGAGTCACCTTATACCCAAGACCAAAGTCTCTTGATGCTCCAACAGGCCCTAGACCAGACTTTGACCTTTTCTAATTTGCATGAGATGTATAGCATGACTAAAGACCGAATCAAGGTAGACCTTTCTTTTTTGTTGTTCTACCTTCTCTTCGCACTTCCTTGTAGTCCTTTTTCTTCGCATATATGACTGTGATCTTGACCGAGATTGATGCTTCTTAGTGAGGTCGAGAGACCCTATTTATATAGGCTGTCTTATGTCTTCTAGGCCGACATGAATACTGGAGGAAAGCCGACTTCATCTTGGAGTTCTTCATTAGATTTAGGCCGACTTGGAGAGGCCTAGTGACAAGGTCTTGGAGGACTACTTTACATAGACAAGTGTGACCTTTTACAAAGTGTAACACAACTTCATTTACATGACAATGACTTTATGACACGATGACAAACTCTTAGAGACTCTTAAATAGAGTCTTGATTCAAAAATAAAATCCCTTGCTCATGAAACCCATAATGCAAGTAATACAATAAACTTATTTTATTTTTCTTCTTTGCATCTACTTACATAAAATCATAATTACATATCATTATGAAGACCAAACCTAGTTACACTTTTCAACACAAAGGGAGATCTCAATACCACGCGTCTAGTGTTTGTGTGCATCAATGTTCCACCAGTACTCCGGGACGGGGGACGCTGGTGCAGGCAGATGTACAAGGGGTACATGTGGGAGGACCCTCAAATTTTAGGGCAATTTAGGGGGAGACAGGGAGACGTCGAGGTATATAATTTTTTTTCATATATATATATATATATATATAATTCAAATTCATATTCTTTTTTTTTTTTTTTCACAAAGAAAAAATTCGTAATTTTATTTATGAGTAAACAAAATTACATGTTACATGAGCTAGTAATCGTCCAAAGACGTACAAATTGCCGCAGATAAAAAATACAAAGAAAAACAATTAGGATTTTCTCCCTTTTTTCTTTTCAACCTTACGCCAAGCACCTTGTGTTGGCGTGGTCTCGATAAGGACAAGTTGATTTTCTTCCGCTTGTGCTCCATTGTCCTTATCAGAGTTTGATGTGTCTGAAGTATGTGTTCTTTTGTAACCCCCACTGTCTGGTGCTCCCGGTACCATATCATGCTGAGTCTTTGTGGTGGTGTCGAGTGGATCTTGCATTTCCTGTTCTTGTGTGCCCAAGGAGGTATCTGTTTGTTGATTCTCATGTGGTGAGGGTTCCTCCTCTTCGTCCTGTTGTTCTGGCTCCTCAGAGGGAAATTGCCATCCTTTAGCAACTTTTCCTGGTTTCTTCTTTTTTCTGTTGTCCCTTTTTGCTGCCGGGCATGAGTTTTGTAAGTGTCCTGTGCACCTGCATATCCGGCATCTGAAGGCTGTGTTCTCATAGTCTAGATGCTGAGTCCATCTCTCTTGTTTATTATTCAGCATAATGCACTCTGGGAGTCCTTTGCTCAAGTCAACCTCCACACAGATTCGTGCAAAGGTGAAGATGCGCTCCTCCAGGCGTTGAGTGTCTGTTTTAATGTATTTGCCAAGGGTGTTTCCAATGCAGCCAAGTACATTTTCATTCCAAAAATGTAGCAGGAGGTTGTAGAGCCTAACCCAGACCGTCATTCTAGTTACCTCCATGGTGTTGGCATCAAAATGTGGAAACCATGGTGTGATGAAGAGTCTCGTGGAGCCCCAGAACCATGGTCCCTGGCTAAGGATGGAATCCCTGGCCTCAGTAGATGAAAATTTGACAATGAAGAACCCCTTGGAACATAGGTGTATTTCGCATTCCATGGTCCAGTTTGTAAAAATCCAATGGAACAGCTCCATTGGTTTGGGCCAGAAACAGTTGAATCTGCCTATTATTTCTTGGGATTCGTAGGCATTTCTATGCTCATCAATATCTAGACTGTCTACGTTTATTTCAGGCACATTGTCCTGCAGTTCCACAATGTATGGCTTGGGAGAGCTTTCTGCAGGGGCAGCAGGTGCTGCAGTTTTGTTTTTGTCCTCCTGTAATACATTTCTGTATGTACCTTTTGTGTTTACTGTTTTGGATGCACTTGCACCCATGGGGGTTCCATGTGCTCTGTTTTGGCCCATCATTCCACCCCTCAGTCTGAGATTGAGACAAATAGAAGACCCAGTAGTAATGGCATAATCTTTCAGAGTGCAGGTATCATCTAAAGCTTTTCCCCCAAAAATTAATGACTGTAAATGGAATGGGTACCCCGCAACAGACTGGATTTTTTCCTTCAGATAAAGAATTGAGTCTGTGTGCCGAATCCATAAAATGATACTATTTCCAACGGGAAGCTTAATGAATATTTGGTATGGGACGGAGCCTACCTGAAGATCGATATTGCGGGTATGCTGACAACCCTTGGGTACATTCAAGGCGGGTGCGCAGACTAGTGTTCGGTCTTTAGCAATGTAGATGGTTTCGGCTGCTGTCTTATCCTGAATCCCCTGCATCTGTGGCGGCCAAGCAAGTTCTGGTAACCCTGCAAATAAAATGAATGCCGGCGGGAGGGCAACGCACCCACGAAACCCCTCAAAGCTCGCGCCAGCACCTAGATCTCGGACAGACAGTAAAAGGGGTGCATCTATCAAGTACGAAACCCAGTGCAAGCGCCCAGACCGCCAGTCAGTGTAGTAGGGGGTCCCAAAAATCCACCCCATCGTCTCCAAGCCGCCCAAATGAGTAAACTGGTTCCCACACCCCACAGAGACATCTCCACGAGGGACGGCAGAGAACCCCCAGTGATCGATTCTATGGCAGCACCCCCTGAACAGCGAGATCCGACCAGCGGCGACAGCGATGGAAGCAAGAAAACCTAGGTCAAAAGAAAAATCGCCCGCGCACTCTTCGCCAAATTCATATTCAATAATGAAAGCATAAATATATTGATCCATACATAATTGAATTAAATAACGAAAAGCACTGATCCATATTAATCACTCATACTAGTACATATATCATTCATCCGTACCACGCAAGATTCAATAATGAAATACATTGATCCATATTCATCGTTCATCATTCATTCTAGAATCTACATTGATTTAAAAATTAAATTCATCATTCATCCTTCTAGAATGTAAATTGAATTAAAATTTAAATTCATTATTCTAGAATCTAATTAGTACTAAGCAAAATAGACTATCGTAGACACTGAAGTCCAAATAGTAGAATAGTAAATTGATATAACTCAAACTCAAAAGGGGTGCTTTTGGGCATCTCCCTTTTGAGGGGGTGTGCCTAGAAGCACCCCTTTTGGGAAAACACGTCCCCCATACTGGGGAAACGTTTCCCCTTGCGTCTCCCCTCGTCTCCTCAAAAGGGGGATGTGGGGAAATGTTTTCCCAGATGTGCCCCCATCCCAGGTGTGTGGGAAGTGCGGGATATGTTGAGAAATCATGATGTCTGCATATTAGGGTAGATTTCTCTTTCTTTTAAAATTTCTTGTGAAAGTTGTTGGCTTCTTATTAATTTTATTATGTTCTTTTCATCAAACAATTATCAAAATATAACCAAGAAGGTCACAAAAAGATAATGAACACGATATAGGCTCCAAGCTAGGGCGAAAACCCCTCAAGGGGGAAAACCCATAAAAATTCTTTTCTTATAGAATAAGATCAAAGTGAGATATCCAAGACCCATGACCATAGAAGGACTCCAACCCTTAAGATGCTGAGTCAAGCCCTCCTTCTACATAGAAAATCCATCAACAACAAGAGACCAACAACATGTACATCATCAAGAACAAATCTTCAAAAAGGGATGTGTCAAGGCAGAACTTGCACAAATCTGAGCTTAAGAGAAACCCTTTTTTTCTTGTTAATTTCATACTTCGACACTCCCTTTTGCGATGTTTTAGAATAGATCATCTGAATTGTGTGTCCAAATGAGCTCAATTCACCCTCTATTTATACTATCCAAAGGGTTTCGAATAAACATGTCTTCTGGGGCAGGGCTGACTTGATAAGCAGGGTCAACTTGGCATATAGAGGCAATTTTGCCGCAAATTACATATTTTGAAACCCTAACCCTTAGGGTTTACTGTAAAACCCTAGCCTCTTATTGCTAAGGGTATGTCGATGTTGATTATAGAAATCATATTCATATGAAGTTTAGGGTTTTGAAAATGCTATGATAAAACCCTAGATTTTTAGGGTTTGGTGATTTAGGGTTTGTGAACAAAACCTTTATAGTAAGATCCTAGGAATGAAACCCTAGGTGTATATTCATCTATATGATCGAAACCCTAATATGAATAAAATTGTTGTATATCTAACTTTGATATATTAATGTTTGTGCCTTGGGTTTACCTAGTAGATATCGATATGAAATGCATCCTAGATAAGTATATGGAAGTATGCTAACTTAATTGTTGATGCTCATAGTTTGTAAAATCCAAGGTTTGTAACAAAACCCTAGTAGAGATTAATATTCTAGCATATGATGATATTGTTTTCAATATGATTTAATGATAAAATCTAGGGTTTGCAACAAACCCTGTAGAAGTCTGACATGTAAAAGCATATTGTTAAAACCTTAAATGTATAGTAGGATTGTTATTTGATTTAATTGATGATATCTAAGGCTTTGTGTAAGGTCTCTGATCTTCATTTACAATAAAACTCTTATCTGATATCTATATTTAAGCATAATTTAATTTACAAGAGGATTTAAATATAAAATCTAATGATAGATTCATGGTTTTAAAATATTTCTAATTTCACAAACCCAGTAATCAGCGGATGCTGAAACACAATTAAATATTTGATGCTAAGAGAAATACTTGGAAACGATGGGATCCAAACTAGAATTTAGTTGATGAAGGCTGAATGAACTGAATAAGCTGATAATTGCTGGAACCGTGATCCTCCTCTCCAGCTGAGCGAACAGATTTTAGAACCCAAAATGTTCCTCCTAGCCAATTTAGGATTTAATCCCAAATCCAGAGGATGCCTCCTCTGCCCCCGTGCCCAGAATCCCGAGAACAGTAAGTCTCCCTTCCACAGTTAATCAATTTCACCACAACAGCCTTCTCCCTTTCTTCACAACAACCTTCTCCCTTTCCTCACAACAACCTTCTCTATTTCCCATAAGAATCCCGGGCCCCTCCTTCTTCATGTCTTCTTGTTTAAATAACCATCTCCCCACTGCCACAACTCCATCGAGATAAGACCCCACCGCCACAACTCCATCAAGATAAGACGTTCTTAAATGTAGAAATGAATGTTTTCAAAGAGATGTCATTCAAATGATATGGTTTGCATTAATGAGATGTCCATTGAATGTAAGATGATATGGTTTGTATTAATGATATGTCATTCAAATGATATGGTTTGCATTAATGAGATGTCCATTAAATGTAAGATGACATGGTTTGTATTAATTCGAATGTATTTAATCATGGTGCTTTGAATATTTAATTAGTTATTCTAATTATTCTTTATGGTTAGTTTTTATGTTTGTATATTATATTTAACTAGTAGTTAAATATTAGGAAGTAGGAACTTAGGGGGTGGGTTGTTACACTTTGTGTCTCGAAAATGGAGTCTAGGGTTTATGACAAAACCCTAGCAAGAAGTTGAAGTCTAGAATATAAAAAATATAACCCTTGCTAATTATGAACCTAACTAGGTTTAGGTATTTGATGTCTAAAAGCATGAATGAGTTGATGTTTCCATTGTAATGACATTGTTAACTTCATGCTTCTGTATATTTGTTTTTGGTTGTACTTGCTATTAAAGTTTTGCAAGTACATAATCTTCAAGATGTTGAAGATGTTCATAAGTGAAGATGACTTGATAATATTGGTAAGCATGATGAAGGAAGTTGTAAGATTGATGATGATCAAGATGACCTTGATGCCATAAGAAAGAAATAAAGCCTTGAAAGAATGAAGTTTCTTTGATATTATGAAGCTGTTGATCTCCCTCAATTGAAACTTGAGATGGAGCTTGGGTAAAAGAAAGGGTGTATCTCCCCAGTTGAGAGGGAGGGCATACTATGGCAATGAATACCTTGAAGTAAGAATGAAACCAAATGAATGAAAGTGCTACAAACGAATGTTCATGATTCATGAAGTTGCAAACGAAAGATTTAAGAAGTATTGAGGCTGTATTTAGTGCCACCGAAGAAGTGAAAGAATAAAGCTTCCAATAAGATGTATATGGATAACTTGATGATCATATAAGCAACATCCGAATTATTTGAGGGACTCGAAGATTTGTGTTTACTTGAATATGTCTTTAAAGGTTTATTACCGATTGGGGTTGTGATTGTGCAGGGTCTCTCCATAAAAGGTTGAACATTTGAACCATGCTTGGATTAGTGGATATATTTGATTTAGTTGATTAGGAGAGATGAAGCATCTTATGGCAAGATGCTTGGGAGGACATCTAGACAACCTATTTGTTGATGTTTAGATCCCAAAGTGGGGAGGGTGGTGTTGCTCATGGAGCTTCAACCTTGGACACGTAGCTAGATCCCTGGGTTGGTGGTAGAGCTTAAAAGCCCGTTGGTACCTAAAGTGGCTAAAGCTTGAGTCCACCTTAGTCCCACCTGATTAGAGTACCCTGGTTAGGTATCTAGTCTGTAGCACTGCGTGTTTTGTGACTCTTCATAGAGCATATCATTTTGAGATCTTCCATGTACCTTTATATATATGTAATTATGAATACCTCCCTAGTTAAGAGGGAGTGTTGAAGAACGTAACTAGTATCGGTCTTCATAATTGTATTTGAGTCATGATGTAATGTATTTGTCAAAAGAAAGAAAAAGAAATTTTATTATTATAGAAATTGACTTATTAAAGTATGGGTTTCATGCTTGGGTCAATTGTTTATAGGTCAAAGTCTCCATTGTAGCTTCTAGGACTTATGTCAAGCATCCTTGTCCATGTCATAATGTAATAGACCCTTCTCGGGCTTCATTTGTTAAGAAAGAAATTTATTTTAATGTAAAATAGGTTAATTAGGCCTCCTCCACCAAGTCGGCCTCAAGAAGGATAAATTGGTCTCATCAAGGGAATTTGACCTCACACAAACACTATATAAAGGCAATAATTCGACTCATTTGGATGACACTCACTCAACAAGTTCGATCTACAGTTACTGGAAGCAGAAAAAGATAATGAAGTTGCTGGAGAAGGATTGAAGAAGTTGGAAGACCAAAGTCGAGTTCTTGGGAAATCTATCTCTCACATGTGCGAAGTTTCTGGATTATAGCTGGGCCGAAATTTTGAAGTTACTGGGATCGAAGTTCTCGATTGTAGCTAGGCCGAAATTCTGAAGTTGCTGGGGGTCGAAATTTTGGGTTGTTGCTACTGGATAAGAAGAGACTATTGGAGTTTGCTGAATCATATTGGAAGGCTGACTTGGTGGAGGAGGAAGGCCTTTTGGATCTAAGGTCTTCGTCTATCTCAATTTGATTTACTAGTGGAAAAGTTTGACTGGGTTTTCCCCTATAGAGGGGTTTTAGCCCTGGCTAAGTGCCTACATCTGGTGTTGTTGATCTTCGTGTTTTGTTTTTGATGATTGCTTGATGAAACAAAGATAAAAGAACATATCAAAGTTGATAAGAACACAAAGATATCTCAAGTAATTATCAACATAAGAAAATCTTTCTGCCTTTCTGATTTTCTAACATGGTATTAGAGCTAAGGTGAAGAAGAAGAAAAAGACAGTGGTTTTATTGTGAAGAAATTGCATCGTGATTTATTTTTTGTTTGCCATAGCAAATAAATTGCATAATTAATCAGTTAGAAGAATAAATTTCTAGTTGCTGCATTTCAAGGAATTTTCGCATGGTATTAGAGCATGTTTGAAGACAATCAGAAGCTCAAAAGCGAAGGAGAAAATTTCGTAGTTCAAAGGGAGATATGAACGATTTTTTCTCAGATCTATGTAGGGCCACCTGGGAGTGTGAATTGCAGTGGCAGGGGTTCAATTTTCAGTTTGCAGCCATTATAAAAGTCGATCAATCTTAGTAGTAGAGATTTGCAGCTGTGGATTTGCCGGATAGAGGGTTCCTGTGAGTAGATTAGTTAGTTGGTTTAGCATATCTAGGCACAATTGATTTGCAACAAGTTGTGCAGAAGCAGATCAGTGCTGGGTGGAAGAGAAAATCACACACTGAAGGAAACTTCCAATTTTCTCAGAGGGTTTCCAGATCTAGTCTTCAGGAGGAAATTGAGATTTTCAGTTGGAGCAAGTCGTGTGGTTTTGCCAGAGTAGCCAGTTTGAGTTGTTGAGATTGCAGATCATGTGCTAGTTCCTGGAGAAGGACATCTAGAAGGCTGAGCGAGTAGTCTTAGTGAGTAGTTGAAGATAGTACTTTGACCGAAGAAGGATTTTTGGAGGCAAGCAAAAGCAAATTTGTGCATTCCTCAAGGAGTGTGAGTAGCAACAACAGGGCTGCAAAGAAGAGAGGGAGCTTCCAAGTTTATTTTTCCCAGTTTTGAGTTTCGTAGGGATGGCCACAGTAGGATTCCGTAATCAGGGTAGGCTTGGTGGGGCCTCTAACTACGACATTTGGAAGGCCAGGATGACCTTCCTGCTAGACGAGCATGGTTTGAAGACGTATGCAGAGAACACTGTAGTCATACCTATAGTTCAACAACAACTAGCAAACTATAACAAGGAGATGGCCAAAGCTAAGAGGATGATTCTCGATGGGATTCAAGATCATATCATTCCGCATGTTGCAGATAAGAATACGACGAAGGAAATGTGGGATGTCATCGCAAAGCTTTATTAGGACACTTCCGAGAATTGGAAGATGTTTCTGAAGGAAAAGTCGATGCCTACAAAAATGCACAAGGGTGAAGGTGTTACATCTTATCTCTCCAGGATTCTAGGTGTTAGCGATGAGCTAGTAGCTGTTGGAGTAAAACTAGTAGATAGCGAGCTAGTCAGAACAACTCAACGATTTCACTAAGGAGTGGCATACTTTCGTCCAAGTTATTTTTGGGCAAGATACGCTACCTAGTTGGGATTGTCTATGGAGTGACTTCACTCAAGAGGAGGTGCGACTTAGTCTTGTAAATTGTACCAGCAACAGCAATAACAAGACACTAAAAGAAGAGAAGGATGAGGAAAACATGACCCTTGCAACCAAAGGAAAGGCGAAGAAAGGTCCCAGTCAGGGATAAGGCTCAAAGAGAGGAGAAAATAAGAAGGATTTGTCAAATATCAAGTGCTTCAAGTGTGGTGAATTTGGTCATTATAGTACCCAATGTCTGAAGAAGAAGAAGGACAAGAAGGGGGAGCAACAGACATCAAATTCCACAGAAATAGATGATTTGTCCTCTAGATTGGAGGATGAATTCGCCTTGAATGCAACAATACCTCCAGGAGAGAGGTGGGGAGACATTGAACTCTAGTCCCCTAAGTTGCAGAGATTTGGGTAGGATCCAAGGAGGATAACATCAGATGGGTGTTCGCCCATGGTTCATTACCCTTGCTACAGGGGCTCACACTTTTTAGTAGCAGGATGATCAGTGTCAGTAGGCGCAGTTAGTACTTGCGAGACTAGTTGCAGTCAGTTATTGAGGGGCGCAAACAGTTACTCAGTAGACAGTGTAGATACTAGTAATAGTCAGAGACTCAGGAGACAGTGGCAGATCCAGTATAGGAACACAGTAGATCTATAGATCGGTTCTCAGTTGCAGTGGTTGCAAAACATGACATTAGATGTAGCGCAAAGCAGTGTTAGCAGCAACATGACATTAGATGCAACTCAGAGAAGTGTTAGTAGCAGTGCAGGGTGGCATAGTGTAGTGTCAACAACAACATAGATGCAGGGTGGAATAATGCAGTGTCAGTAGCAACGCAGATGCAGGATGGTTCAACTATAGGGTTAGCAGATAAATCAGAGTATGCATAGTGGCTTGGTGGGCAGTGGCAGGTTGTCATAGATGTTAGAAATCAACAGCGTGAGGGAAGATGTTACATGTGAAGATAGTAGAACACGTTCCTTACTAAGAGGGAGTGTTAGTTTTTGTAGCATTAGACAGGTGTTCTAGTCTCGATTTGTGTCAAAGAGGCTAAGAACACGAGATCTTCAAAACTCAGAAAAGGTTTTGCGAGATAAGCTTGTGAAACACAGCCATCATTTAAAATTTTCCCAAGTCTAACTTAGGAAAACTGGTTAATTAATAGGAATTAATTAAGGAAAGTTGAGAATACTCTAGAAACTCACACAAATTTAGTTTGAGATGATATTAGCTGTTGATGGAGATTTAATCATGGCCGTTGGGGAGCCAACGAGAGATTATAAGAGCAGGACGATGGGTATGAAGAAGAACACATCAGGAGAGTGAGTTCCTTGGCAAATTGAGTTATCCAACTATAGAGATCGAGCAGGGATGAAGAGTTCGAGCTTAGAAGGAATGCAAGAGTGATATTGAGGGAGCAACAACAAAGTATTCCAACATAGATTCCCAACATTAGAGAAACATAGTAGGGAGGATGAAATATTTTGTAGAAAAGTCGTCTAGGTTGAGCGAGTTAGCCAGAAACCGCAGCGCAAGTGTTAGAAGGAAGTCGTTTCAGTTGCAGGAGGCCGAGAGAGCACTCAGAAGGCAGAACAACTTATTTCTAGTGACAGAGGGAGGCTAGACGACCAGGTTAGAGGCAGTTCTATAGGGCGTACGACTTTCCTAGTCAGGCAATGCGAGCAACCAGTCAAGTAGTGCGAGCAAGCCAGGAGGAGGCCGAAATATTTTGGTAGAGGGAGAAAATTTCTCCTAAATATTTTTGGTGAGATTTTTGATGGAGGATAGCCATTTTGGCATCTAGATATTGTACTCAGAATTTTGCTGCTGCAAATAATAAAATAAACCCTCATTTGCTGCACTTGTTTTCTCACTTGGGTTTTCCAGGGACTTTTGTCCAAAAACATTGGTGTCAATTTTAATGTGTTTGTGCTCTATTTTTTAGTTTCTAGTCTATTTTCCGCAGTGTTTTTATTGAGAAGAAATTCCAATGTGATTTACTTGTTGTTTGCCATAGCTAATAAACTGCATAATTAATCAGTTAGAAGAATAAATTTCTAGCTGCTGCATTTCAAGGATTTTTCACAAGGGGGAAGGAAAAGTTCGATTTGCCTCAGAAGTAGCAGCAGGCAGTGGATTTGCCGGAGAGAGGGTTCCAGTGAGCAGATAAGTTATTTTGCAGAGTAGATTTGGGCATTTGTAGTAAGAGATTTGCAGTTGCAGATCTATGCAGGGAAGGAAGAGAAAAGCACACAGAGGGAATTTCTAGAGGCCATATGTCGTGATTTCCAGCAACAGTAGGCCATAACAGACTTGTTAGTCCAACTAGTACGAGTTTCAAGTTTAGCAGCTCGTGTGTTGGATACTGAAGGACTTTGAGGCGGTAGACCGAGTTACCAGGTAGAACCAACAGGTTGTGCGAAGTTCAGGAAGGATACCGGAGGCAAGTGCAGGAGCATATTTGCGCATTCCTGGGGGAGTGTGAGTAGTAAAGAGAAGGTCGAGTTGCTGAAAGGAGGAGATTTACAATATTTAATTCTCCAGTTCATTTGTGTTTTGTAGAGATGGCTTCAACAGGACTTAGAGATCACGATAGACTCGATGAAGCTCCTAACTTTGTCATTTGGAAGGCTAGAATCCAATTCCTATTGGATGAGCATGGTTTGAAGGAGTTCGTGACAAATGTCATGGTAGAGCCAATAAATCCACAATAGTTGGAAACCTTCAAGAAGGAGATGGCCAAATCCAAGAGGATGGTCGTAGATGGTGTTCAAGATCATATAGTCCCGCATATTGCAGAAAAGAATACAACAAAGGAAATGTGGGATGTCATCGTGAAGCTATACGAGTATCCGTTTGAGAATCGAAAAATGATTCTCAAGGAGAAGCTGTGGACCACAAATATACAAAAGGGTGAGAGCGTCACTTCCTATCTCACCAGGATACAGAACATCCGTGATGAACTTCCTGTTGTAGGAGAGAAGCCCACAGATAGTGAGCTGGTGCGAACAACTCTAAATGCGTTTACCAAGGAATGGTGAACTTTCGTTTAGAGGATCATTAGACTAGATAAGCTGCTAGATTGGGAACGCCTGAGGAGTGACTTCACTCAAGAGGAGTTGAGGCTTGGTCTCATTGAGGGGACAACTTGCGGCAGTAGCAAGCATCTGAAAGTTGAGAAGGAGAAAGAGGAGAACATAGCCCTTGTAGGTAAAGGGAAGGCGAAGAAAGGTCCCAGTTAGGGACAAAACTCAAAAGGAGGAGAGAAGAAGAAGAAGAACCTGTTGAAGGTCAAGTGCTTCGAATGTGGTGAATTTGGTCACTACGTCAACCAATGTCCAAAGAGGAAGAAGGACAAGAAGGGGCAACAAACAACAACTTTGACAGAGATTGATGAGTTGATCTCTAGATTGGAGGAATTTGAATTGATAACGGCTATACCTCCAGATGGAGGAGCATGATGCTCTAAATGATTGTTTTGGGCAAGGTCCATGGAACACCAACAGGTTCTCGTAGTATATTCTTCACATGGATCAGTACCTTTGCTACGAAGGGCCCATAATATTTTTAGTAGCAGGTGATCACTGTTAATAGTTGCAATGAGTTACTTGGACGACAATTTCAAAATTTGGAGCAGTCAGATGCTCAATAGGCAGTTGCAAATCCAGGTGCAGTTAGAGGTTTGAGAGACAGTTGCAGGGGCAAAATAGATCAATAGAGATTGAGTTTCCAGTTGCAGTTGCAGGAAATTCGTGTGATTGGGAGGAGGCAGTGCAAATTGCCTAGTTGCAGGTTGCAGTGTAGTTCCAGCTAGAGTGAGACTCCAAGGAGTTTCCATCTAGGAGAGATTTCCTAGTTCTGCTTCAAAGGGAGAACAAGTGAGATCATACTCACTATTGCAGTAGTTGCAACAACAATGCATTGATAGCAACAGGGCAGTGGCAGCAATAGGGTAGTGGCAGCAACAATGTGAGCTGGATTAGAGTATGCGCAGTAGCATGGTGGGCAGTGATGTCAGGTACCAAAACATGGAACAATTTGACTACAACATATTCCCACAAAGAAACAAGTTGCAAATATACTCACGAAGGCTCTAGGGAGAGCCAAGTTCGTTTATTTCAGATAACAAATGGGTATAGTGGAGAACACCTTCCTTGCTAAGAGAGAGTGTTAGTTTGTGTAGCATCAAAAAAGTGTTCTAGTCTTAGATGATGCGAAGAGGCTAAGGAACAAGATATCTCCAAAACCCATAAAAGGTTTCGCGAGATAAGCTTAGGAAACACCTTAATTAAACTAATTTTCCATTATTAAATATTTCCTAAGTTTAAACTTAAGAAAAGTGGTAAATTAAAGTTAATTAATTAAGGATGTCCGAGATTGCTTTAGAGACTTCTATTGATGAAGTCTAATCTATGTTGTCAGGAAACGTGGGTTTAGGTTCGGGGACGTGGACGTGGACGGGGACGTGGACAGGGATGGGTATGTCACTTTTTGAAACAGGGTGCGTGGGTTCGTCAAGGGTATATATATATATATATATATATATATATATATATATTATCTTTTATAAATTATAATATACATGAATTTGTATATTTTCCAACTTTAAACAAGATAAATAAAATATTTGATTTAAACTTTAAAGATTTAAATATGCACATCATTGAACATTGAACATTCACATTGAAATTTCAAAATTTCTAGTTTGATATCAAGTGAAAATTGGAGTTTACATATTAATAAGAATCATGATATATGTCCATTATCATACTACATTCAAAATTTGCTTTAAGGCATCTCCAAACATGAACTAGGAAATTTCAAAATAGTGAACAATGGTTTCCTCTAGCCATGCCATCAACATCCATGTCATCAACATCACTTAGATCTTCAGTCAACATAGCTACAATAGTAATGTCCTTAACATAGCTACAATAATAATGACATTCGATCTACACAATGAATCTACAGTGGCCATCTCTAGGTTGAAATTGCAGAAAGATAAGTAAAAAGGCCGAGATTGAAAAGAATTACAACAAAGTCAGTAAAAAAAATTGACCCTAACGTTCTTGATTTTGGGGTTGCGTGCACCCTTATCGGGGTTCGACGCACCCAGTTAGACAAAAGAACCCAAATTTTGGTTGTGAAGAACCCAGTGTTTACTCAGAGAACCCGATTCTTTTGGGTTTGTTTTAGAAGAACCCATACCCAAACCTGGTACTTGGGGGCAAGAACCTGGGACAGGTTCGAGAACCCCACCCCCGGGTTAGCGAACCTATGCAATGTAGAGTCTAATTGATCTTAGCCATTGATGTTAAATCATGGCTGTTGAAGAGTCAATGAGAGATTATAAGAGCAACTCGAAGGGTTGGAGAGAGATACATCGAGCATCAGTGTGATCATTGTGAGCAAGGTAGATTGAGCTACCTAGTTTGTAGTCTTCAACAAGGGCCCAGTTCGAGCCAGAGGGAAGAGCATCAGAGAAAGGAAGCAACAAAAAATTTGGGAGCAAGCTTTTGTGGATTTTCCCAGTGATTTTTCAATGCCAGAGTGGCAGGAAAAGGGAGGCTGAATACATTTGTAGAGCAGGTTGTACAAGCAGTGTGAATAACTAGAAACCCCAATGCGAGTTGATGGAAGAGGGTTGATTCAGTTGCTAGAGGCCGGATCAGCTTCCAGGAGGCAGAGCGAGTCACTTCTAGAGGCAGAGGGAGGCAAGACAACTCAGTTAGAGCCAATTTCTAGGCAGTGCGAGTTCATCCAGATGCTGCAGTGCGTATTCCAGGCAACAATGCAAGTTGCGAGTGTGGGGTGCGATCAGGCTAGAGGAGGTCGAGTTGGTTAGCAGAGGAGATCTTGGATCTCCAGATTATTTTGCCAGTGTGTTTCTGGAGGATAGCCAGTTGGGCATCCAGTTGTAATAATTTCCAAATTGCTGCATAATAAAATAAACCCTCATCTGTCGCACTAGTTTTTCCTTCGGGGTTTTTCTGGGGACGTTTAGTCCAAAATAACTGTGTCAAATTTTTTTGTGTGCACATCTATTTGTCAGTTCCTATTTTTATTATTCCACTATGTATTTTATTTGGTGAAGAATGCATTAGTGATTTAATCGTTATTTGCCGTAAAAAATAAATTGTTAACAGTTAGAAGATTAAACTCCAATTGGTGAATTCGTGGAAATTTCAAAGTCTTGTGTTCAATAATGCGTCTTCTCTCTTAGCTCAACCTTATTTTTATATGTTTGAGTTATGGCTAAATCAACAACCCCAATCTCCAAAGTGATTGATGGTTGAGATTAAATCTCAACTTCACTTGAGATCCAAGGTTGTGATTTATTTAATTCACTAATGCAAATAACCTTTGCATTTCATTAGATTAATCTCACTTTCCTCCTAATAAGAAATTACTTTAATAAATAAAGTATTTACTAAGGTTAAGAGTTAATTAGGTGGACTTCCACATGCCTTGACACTCAGGCATGTGCAGAAGTGCCTTCCTGAGCTAAAAACATCAACACTCCTTCTTAGCGAGGAAGGTATTCTGCACCACTCTTAGCTTGTTCCTGTAAAACACAAACTTCCCTTTCACCAAGGGTTTGGTGATAATGTCTACAATCTACTCATTTGTGGCGATATACTGAAGCTTGATTGCCCCTTTTTGGATCCTGTCTATGATGAAGTGAATGATCTCAATATGCTTGGACCTGTCACGAAACATTGGATTCTCGGAGAGTTTGATACAACTCTGATTATCACATTGTGTTGCAATAGGCTCCAACTCTTGACCAAGTAATCCTGTAACCAACTTGCGAAGCCAAATGGCCTCACAAGTCGTTATAATATACTCTGCATCTGTTGAACATAATGCCATAAAAGTTTGCTTCCTGCTCAACCTTTTTGGATCCTGTCTATGATGAAGTGATACCTGATCTCATTATGCTTGGACCTGTCATGGAACATTGGATTCTCAAAGAGTTTGATACAACTCTGATTATCACATTGTATTGCAGTAGGCTCCAACTCTTAACCAAGCAATCCTGTAACCAACTTGTGAAGCCAATTGGCCTCACAAGTCGTTATAATATACCCTGCATCTGCTGAACTGAGTGTGAAAATTTCTGAATATCTCAAACATAAACCTTACTGTTAATTTTCAAATTTACTTGTCGTACTTACATTAAGTTATTAATGTGAAATATTCAGCATTAACATCGAAGTAAATACATCAACAACCTACACATACATATCTAAATTGAATACATGCACAATGACAAAGTGACACACAAGGATTTTCTAAACAACTGTCCCCCGAAAAACCCAATGCGGGAAAATCGGTCTTCTGGAGGGTTTTATTATTATGTAGAATTTGAGTGCAACATTTATGGGCACCAAAGTGGTTAACCCGATAGAGAAATAACCACGACAAGCAATACCTCTATCTTCAGAGACAGAAAATATGGTTGATTCAACCCTTAGCGGGGAATTATGAATTCAAGCCCTTTCTGGCCCACCAGAAACCCCAGCACTGCTCTGAAGCCCTCTACATCAGCCTGACTGGCCTGCGTCAACCCCTGCGCTACTCAGGAAGGGCTCGTGTCACCCCAGACTGGGTTACGCTACCCTTGTGCTACCCTCTCTAGCTCTGCGTCAGATTTGCATGGCCCCTGCTACCTCCCCGTGGCCTCTGCTAGAGTGCGTAGCTCCTGGCTGCGTCTGCGCTGCTCTGGTATGCTGCCTCTCTATCTCAGTTGTACTCTTGGCTTGGGATCAAACCATCCCTCTAGCCAATACTGCCCCTCACTGCAGCTGAAACACTTCTGAAATTCTTAGCAAACCACACCCTAGAATTTCAGCTTAGTCTCAGTGCTTTTCCACTGTGTGTGTCCTCCAACTGACCCCAAGCCTTTCCTTTATACTTTTTTCGTTGGGAATCCAACGACCGTGATCTAATCTTGAATCAACGGCTAAGATTAAAAGAAAGCTTGATCCGTGTGACTTAAGTCATTTCCGTCACATGTTTAAATTTATTACCTTTAATCTTTTAATTTTCCTAAGTTAGACTTAGGGTCCTTAATTAAAAAGATTAATTAATTAATTTTCTCTTAAACATGATGGAATTTCTCAAATCCCTTTCTGGGTCTTGGATATCTCATGTACTCTAGTCCCTCCACAAAGTTTGGGAGCTAGAGCACATCCGATGCTACCCTAACACCACAAAATCTCAACACCGAGTGCCATAAAAGTTTGCTTCCTGCTCAACCAGGAAATCATCGTTGATCCAAGATTGAACCAACACCTTGAAGTGCTCTTCCTATCTACTGCACTCCCTGCCGAATCTGAGTATGTATATCTTTGCAACTTCACTCCATCTCCAAGATACCTTTGACCATACTCAACTGTACCTCTCAAGTATTTCAACACATCCATTGCTACTACCCAATGCACCTACCTCGACTCCACCATGAGTTGGCTCAAAGTGTTCACAACAAAATAGATATCTATCTTGGTGTTGACCGAATACATCAAGGACCCTGTCAACTGTTTGTACAACATGGGATCCACCAACCCTGAATCTGAAGTCAAAACCTTCTTCAGATTAGTGATCATAGGTGTAGCCATAGATCTACAGTCCTCCATCCCAAATCTCCTCAGTATCTCTACTGTATACTTCCCTTGACCAAGGAAGATCTCATCATACCTTCACCATACCTCTAATCGCAATAAGTAATGTATCAACCCAATTTCCAGCTCAAACTCTGTAGTTAAGTCTACTTTGTGCCCTGCTATGACACTCTCTAAATTTGTGAGAAAAAAATTGTCCACGTATAGTACCAAGATGAGTTGATCATCTCCAATAAGTATGAAGTACAAGTTGGGATTTTCCTCACTCTTGGTGAAGTCCATGCTCAATAAATACCCATCAATCTTGGAGTACCATGGCTTGGGTTTCTGCTTGAGTTCATATAAGGCCTTCTTCAATCTGCACAGACAAGACTCTCTCCCATGTACCTCAAAGCCCTGACGCTGCTCTATATACACCTCCTCCTCAGTTACCCCATTGAGCAATGATGTCTTCACATCCATTTGATATATACTCCACCTCATAATTGAAACAATAGATAAAACAACTCATGGAAGTATATTTGGCGACTAGAGAAAATGTCTCCTCATAGTCTACTCCCTCTATTTGGGAGAACCCTCTCACAACAAACCTCACCGTGTACTTCTCTATGCTACCATCTGCAACATGCTTGATCTTGAAGATCCATTTGGAACTCACCACTGACTTGCCCTTTGGTCTTGGCACAATATCCTATATAACATGCTTCATAATGGAGTTAAATTCCTCCATTATGGCATCCCTCCAAATGTACTAGTCTGCTTCCTCCTGCAAACTAGTAGGATCAGAATCAATGATGCTTCTCATAAGTGTCATGTAATTTGGAAATTACCTTTGAGGTCTACTCACCCTGAATGAGCTCCTAGGAACTTCCACATGCTCTTGAGCATTCGTCAATGTTTGCTCAAACCATCGAGGTCTCCTAAAAGAATTGGTAGGAGGTGCTCCTCCTCACTTGAAGTCTGACTCCTTGAGCTAGAAGTAGCTGATGAATGTTGCTCATCTATCGGCATCTTGCTCCTCGTTCTTTATCACTAGAAGTAGCTGATGAATGTTGCTCATCTGTCGACCTCTTGCTCCTCGTTCTTTATCACTAGAAGTGGCATATGAGACTTCCTATAACCTAGTTCCTCCTCGAAGTTCACATCCCAGCTGACAATTTTCTTTCTCCGTGCTTGAATGAAAATCTTGTATGCCTTGAAAGTCTCATTTTATCACGAGGGTAGCAACATTTCCCTCTTTCTCTACAGGAACATGGATATACAATGTTGATTTTTTGAAGTTTTCTAAACTGATAATTACTTATAATGATTTCTCAACTTACTTTTCCTATATTCACATTCATCATTAAGTAATTATGTAGAAGAGCTCAACAATAGAAATAAAAATCCCAGTAGGATCATAAAGAGACAGCCAAACAAGATACACAAATATTTTGCCCTAGGAAAATTCACTTGGGGGAAAATCCCAACAAACTTTTCCTTAGAGAAATTATTCAGTTCAACAAGAGATACATATGATCTTTCTAGTAAAAATTCAAACTGAACAGTAATAATGTCTTGGTCAAACCAAGTCAAATTGTCTTCTATCCAAGTCAAACTGCTACATAAAGAATTTAGTCAACTCTGAGATATAACAACGAAATTCGACCTTCTGATCTGCCTTAGAATTTCAGTTTGCTGGCTTTTATAGAGATTCAGTCTTGCTGTCACCACATAGATTTCAGTCATGCTGTCACCATAGAGATTTTGGTCATGTTGACATCTCATAGATTCGATCCTGCTGCCCCCTCGGAGAGTTCCCACACCATGCCACAAATTCACCCTACATTATGCCCCAACTTCATCTTTCAATAAGCCTTAGATTCGTCCAAAGGAAGGAAACCGAATTGATATATATAGTGATTAGTGTCCTAAGGGGCACGTCCCTTGGGTTGGGCTGACATAAGCAAGTGGAGCCGACTTGATATTTTGGGAGCCAAAAATTTAAATTTAAAAAATATAAAATTCCTTTTTCTTGAAGCCAACATGAAGAACATGTCTTGTATTTATCATTGCATATATTTGAAGGGCTAAAGCATTTATTATGAAGACCGACCATGGCTAAAAAAATCAACACTCCCTCTTAGCTAGGGAGGTATTCATAATGACTATCCAGATGTTCTCCCGTTGACAAATTTCTCTAAGAAAAGGTTAAGACAATTTATCGGCAACATCAACATCATCTGATTACCATAATCCTGGTCAACAACTCTGACCCATTGTAAATCAATAACATCAACTTGTTACCATAATTCTGGTTGGTACCTATGACTCATGGTACTTCATCACCATAATTTTGGTTGGTACCTCTGACCCGTGGCACATCGTTAGCATCAACTAGTCACCATGATTCTGGTCCCTCTGACCCATTGTATACAAACTATTCCCGGTTCACCATCATCCTGGTCAACATCTTTGACCCATGGTGAAATGCCAAAGGCTGCACTCTACGTGAGTAATTGTAGGCCATGATGCTAAATGTGCTCACTCAACCTATCTGGAGAGTCTGAGCCTAATGCTGAAAGGCTCAATCGAGTAATTATGGGTCTCTAGGACCATTCTTCCTAATCTTAGTCAACATACTTGACCCAGGAAGAATGACTGTCCTCTGCTGGACCATTCTCCCTAATCCTGGTCAACATGCTTGACCTAGGGAGAGTGACTGTCCCTGATGCTATCACATCAACACTCTGGACCATTCTCCCTAATCTTGGTCAACCTGACCCAGGGAGAATGACTGTCCTTGATGCTGCAATTTCATCGCTCCCTCTTCCTGAGAGAGACATGCTCAATCACTCCAAGTTTGTCCTCGAAGTATATAGACTTCATCCTAGCACGAAGGCTTTGTTAGCGATCTGCTTGACTATAGAATAGTACTGAAGCCATACTGCTCCCTTCTTTACCATGTCTTGGTATTAGATCTCACTGTGCTTTGACCTGTCATCATGTTCGACACCTGCACCTGAACAACTAATCTTGCAAGTAGTTTCTGAAGCCATACCGCTTCACCACTTGCCAATCAAACTACAATATATCCATAGTGTTGAGTGCGATAGATGTCTACTTCCTGCTCATCCAAGAAATCATAATGGAGCCCAAACTGAAGCAACATCTTAATGAATTATTTCAGTATTCTACATTCTCTCCTAATATGAATTTGTATATCCTAGCGACTACACTTCATCACTTCAATCTATGTCTAATTGGATCATGTAGGTACTTTAACACACGTTGAGCCACATGCCTTGGCTCAACCATAAGTAGATCGGGTTCCTTTACTAGATCCATCGCTAGAGATGCTTTCCAATCACCCTGACAGGGTGCTTCCTCTGACACTGAAACAGATTTTGCTATGGCAATCCTAGCTGCTACCATTGCTGTGTGCTATACATTGAAGAATATTTGCGGTCTAGCATGGTCCACTCATTCAAGGCATACTGCTCTTAGAGATGATCTAATAGTCCATCATCTAGAGGATCTTAATTATACTTTCCTTGACCAAGGAGATAATGCATCAAATCTAGATCCTTCATCTTGATTGCTCCTTCTATCATGGAAGCAATTGTTGCTCCCTTTGTCGCGTGAGTCTTGCTTTCTTCAAAACAAGTCATATAATAACAAGATCAACCTTGATCCACCAATCCAAGTATACAAAGTCCGAGGTGTCTATACAACGCCTTCTTCTATTGCAAATATGAGACTCCTTCTCATGTACCTCAAAATCCTAAGGTAGATCTCTGTACACCTAAGTAATCGGATTTGCCTAAAAGGGCCACGAATCCCGAATCCCCGTATCGGGTACGTATACGTACGGGATTCTGCCCCAATTCAACGGATACGGCGTATCCCGAACGTACCCCATTCGGATACGCCGTATCCCGTAAAATGGGATACGGCTGGGCCTGCGGGTTCAAAAAAGCGTTGTTTTTTTATTATAAAGGGGGGCTTTTGCTCATTGTTTTTCACCAATTGAGGAGGATTTTTCAGGAGAGGGCATCAAGCCTATGGCCCTAGTATTTATATGTGATTCATGGTAATGTTAAATTCTTAAAGTAAAAGTGACATTCTCCTTAAAATGACTCAGGATGTTTGAGAGTGGTTCCGACCTCATTGGATTTCATATGGAGAAAGTAGAATTTTAGATCTCATTCAAAATCCAGCAGACTTATCAGTTTTTCAGGATTTCAGGATTGGGTTATGGCAATGTTTCCATCGAATTTTGTCATGTATTAGGGTATGGAACTCGTATTTAATCAAGAGCACCAATCCCTCTATGTACCTTGATGTTAGTGACATTGGTTGTCAAACTCCTCTATCATGACCCTCCTAAAAATGTACCCATCACTCAAACAAAACCTTGACTATCTAAGATGATAGATAAATCTATGTTTAAATCAATGAATTTGTGTAAAAAATATCTAATTTTTAATATATATATATATATATATATTTTAAATATATATATATTTTTAAAATATATATATTTTTTAATAAAATAATATATAACGTATCATATCCCATAAGTATCCTGTTCCGAGGTCACCGTACCCGTATCCGATTCTTCGAATCCCCGTATCCCCGTATCAGGTGACTTAGCTGTACACTTTTTTAATTACTTCATTGAGGAAAACAATCTTTACACCTATCAGGTGTAACCTTCAACATAAATCATAGAGGTAATAATTTGAGAAGTGTACCTCACAATTGGAGCATAGTCTTCTCACTCTTACTAAGAACTTTCTTGCCATGAATCTCGCTTTATGATGCCATCTACTGCATGCTATATCTTGTAGATTCACTTTGAAGTCGCCACTGACTTCGCTTCAAATATCAACATAATTTCCATGCTTTATGATGCCATCTACTGCATGCTATATCTTGTAGATTCACTTTGAAGTCGCCATTGACTTCGCTTCAAATATCAACATAATTTCCATATACATCATTATTCCAGACTTGCTGGCCTAACAGTTTGCTCCCTTTAAAATAGAAGCTATTCTGGTCATTTGGCATGGTACTATTTCTCCCTCTCGAACACAAATTACTTTTGAGAGAATCCTCTTGCCATAAACTTTGTTTGTTCTTCCAATACTTCCATCTACTACCAGAGCCTTGGAAGCCTTCATGATGTACCTGTTAGGTCTCTGTAATAAGCAAGATTGGCAAAAGTCCGATCACAGAGTTAACATCATTTCAACCAACTTTGGGATTCTAGGATCTAGCCCTCCTGAATCCGGAGAGGGATCTCTCCAATATGAACAAAGATGGATTTGTCTTTGAAGTTTGGGAGAGTAATGATGTCATTGCTTCCTGAAGTCAAGGTTTGTTTGGTTTTTGGATGGATTTAGACATAGTTGATGTTTGAGGCTGAAAGATCTATATGCAAATAGGTTCAAAAGTGAGAAGTTGTAAGCAAAAAGAGTAAGCTCTGATCAAGGAGAAAGATGATTGCAGGATTTTAATCCATTGGGCTATGGAGTCATAATAGGATTTAATTGAAACAATCAGGTCCAAGAGTGGTCTATGGGGCAAGTCATCTATGCCTAAGGATCTCTCTAAAGTTTGATTTATGGAATTGAGTGATACAATAAGAAAGGGAAATGACAGATGCAGAACAAAGAGCAACCCAGGATCTGGTAAGTACTTTAAAACTAGCCAGCCTTTGACCAGGCACTTAAGAAAAACATAGAAGCAAACTGGGATATGGTAAGTAATTTGAAACTATCCAGCCTTTGATACATTTCTGATAGAAAACATATAAAAAACAAAAGGGAAACTCAGAGATAACACAGAATGGTCTAAGATCTGATAAGTACTTTGCAACTAGTCAGCTTTTAACACATCCTAAGGGAAACAATCAAATAGTTGAGCAAATAAGAAAGGGACTTAGGGCTAACCTTAATTTCCTCAGTTCATCTTCACAAAACATATATTGAAAGTAACATTTAAAAATAACATTCAGCTAAGACAACAAGATGAGGGAACGCCAACATCCCTGTACTTAAACTGAATCAAATCATTTTCAAATAACACAGTTGAGAGAAAACATTTAAATAAAGGTTTTTCAGCCAGAGGGATTCTTTGATACATTTTGAGTCCTAACCTGTTTAAACAATTCTTTATAGTGGAAAATGAAACAAATTGAAAAACAGAAACAAAATACAAGTTACAGTGAGAATAACATCACCATCAACATAGACCAGGATCCCATAAATCAGCTTGTATTAATGCTTCAAACCAGTTACAATCTTCAAATCTAGTGTTTTAATCCATCTCTCTTGACAACCTAACCTATCTGTTACAAGCAGAGCTCCAAGAGCCAGTGAAATACTATCTACAATCAAGAGTCTTCAGCTCAGTTACAATACAACGCTTCAGCAATTTACATTAACAACCAACCCCTCACTTATCTTCTACTGAAGTATTTATAGAAAGATGAGGACGTGAGATCTGATGAAAAGATCTCAAAAAACCAATAAATACAGATATTAATGTCTTCTTGGCCATCGAGGGTCTCAACAAAGAACTATACATGTGTTCCTTTGTATTAAATGATTTACACTCATGAATTTAGCTCGGTGGGAGCTTTATTAGACTTTTGAGGCTCTGTGTATCAATAGGGTTGCTCTGCCGACATTCTGTCATTAATTTCCTAGCAGAAATAACTCCTTTGGCTGTGGCGAGGCAAAATGTCTAACTTTGCTCAATAAATTCGGTTCTTGATTGAATCCTTTGAGGCACAGGTGGCACTTTAGTTGGTGGGAAGAATCGATTTGCTTCTAGCTGTGGCGGTGAAGGTTCTGATAAGCCTAGGAGGCCTTCAAATGCGTGTTTTTTGATCGGGGATTAGGCGTTTGTCTTGTCTGGCCTTAATCCCCACAAATCGTCACCTAATCTGACGTGCAGTTTCATTCTTGGTCTTCAGCATCCGATGCTCTTCCTGCATTGATCTTCATGGTTTTCTTCTTGTGCGAGGCTGCTGCATTAGGGCCACATGCAGCATCCAATGTAGTAAATCATCGATGAAATGATATTTACCCCTGCTGATGATCTTCCTCGGAAACGAACGGAGGGTCGTCACCTAGATCATGAGAAATTTCTTCATTTAATCGAGAAGAACGTTAAACACACTGTCTAAGCAAAAATGAGGAAATCCACTGCGTTTATGAGCCAAATGCGCACATCGAAGTCTGTCTGGAAAATGTATGTCTGATAGCCGTTAATCATGTATGATCAACGGTCAGGGGCGATTCGGAAAGTCAGCGGAGGAAAAGGTGGACTGAGCAATGGAATCAAGCATTTGAATGTGGACCGTCGATCTACAAAGATCGACAGCAGAGATTGATTTTCGGCTACACTGGGGCCCGACTAAAATGCGCACAGCTTTGTTAAAGAGCGGGTGTTTCAAACGGATGAGAGCCGTCGGATGCGTGAGTTTAGATCGAACGGTGATCATTGATTCCGCTGGGCGGCCTTCGTTCGACGGATAACGCACGGGGGACCAACTTTATGCAGCGGTTTTGAAAAATGTACGGGGACGCGTGGCAGCCAGCGTATGGAATCGCTGGGAAACCGGGAAAAACCGTCCTTCGCACGAAGGCGGTGCGGAAAAAACCAAGCGGTTTCGAGAAGTGACGTAATGCTGGGGGGTCCACATGATAGGTCTCGTGCCGCACTGTCCGATCTATGGAGCAGATCGACGGTCGAAATGGTTTTTAAAGTCATATGGGCGGAAAACCTTCGAAATCTGATTAAACCCGATTTTCACAATTTATAAAGGTTTTTTGGGTATTGGGTGGAGGAAATGAATAAGCGCCCGATAGGTTTAGCAACGGGTCCTGGCGCTCAAGAATATGAAGGAAAAAAGGGGTAAGTGGCTTAGCCTAAGGGGCTTAAGTCCAGCACATAGAAAATATGTATTTCCTATGGTTTTTAAAGGGAAACGAAGGTTGCGATAAGGTCAAAAAGTGGGTTTTCAACCTTATGGAAGGGATTTTAATAAAATGGAAAGGAAGGAACATGAATTTGTGGGGTTTTCATGGGGAATGGAGAATAGAAAATGAGGTTAGTGGTGGAAAGAAGAAAAAAGGGGAAAAGGTCCTTTGCCGAAGTATTGAACTGTGGATTTTTATAGGATTTCAGAGGTTTTGAAGAGAAAAACAACTGTGAAGATTAACCAGTAGTATGAGTTTCACCAAAAGACTTCAAGCACCAACAAATTTAGGACTGAATTTTTTTCTTGAAGGCTGCAAAGAATATTTAGCCACCAGCTGATATGATAGGAAAAATATAGGTGGCTAACAGTGGCTCCACTTGGGGATGGTGCCTTCTTGAAGGCATCAAGAATTCAGACTTGATTTCTCTGTGACGCTGATTAGTTGCCTCCTCCATTAGTTTGCTCTTGCTCTGCTTCTGAACAATAACATCAGTCATGAAAGATAAATGGACTTCATCAATACAACTTTCTACCTACCCAATCCTATTGATCTAACATTTTTTCTTCATCAGAGTGCACTTGGATTGGCAAACTCTTTTTACAACATTTTACTCTTTTGAAAGCATTAAAACTAATCTAATTCTACTCCTTATTTCTCCCTGAACTCAGATTAATTAGTTGAGCTCAGATTCTTCTCTACCTAATCTATTGTCTGTTGGGATTAAACTGTCCAACAGACTTTCATTCTCTAAATTCTAAGATAGAAATTTAAAAACAGTCAAGTTAGGTCAGTATTTAGCAAATATGATCTACTGTAACTGTAAACAAAGGCACATAGATTATTATTTGTGAGAAAATTTAAAAATCAAAATGGAAGGCTTAAGATGCGAAAGTTTCTCCGCTGATGACTTCTCCTTCATCTCTCGGCTTTCTGTTTTGCTTTTGTTTGAGCTGTCTCTTCCTTGATATCTGATTCAGATTTTGGACAAATTAGAACCAGTTTTTCTCTTTTATGACTTAAAAAATAAAACAGTTTTGAGTCATCTCTCTTTGGAAACTTTGGTTCAGATTTTGAGTTTGTTTGAACCTTCATTTCTATCCTAATCTATCTACTGATAAGCCAATATTGAATAGTTTGGAAAATCGGATTCACTATTCTATCAGCATAAAATTTAAAGCTAATTAGTCAAGATTAGGAAGTTTGACTAACCAGAAGTGTGTTTTGAGGAGTGGCATTTGAGCTTGCACACTTTCCGATTTATTTCTCTTTTTGCCATGGGGCTTTGCTTTTCTTGTTTTCATTTCTGGCCTCTTTTCCTTTTTTTCTTTGTTTTTGTATTTTTTGATTTTTCATAACTTCGAATGTAATGGTGGATGGACTATTCATAATGGAAAAAGATAAAAAGGCTTCAAAACATAAAATGGATCAAGAGAAGTAATGCTTAAGCATCCTGTCATTGACAGGACCCCCAAAAATTTTTGTTTCATCCAGTTCCTGTAAGAAAAATGCATTATTACCAGCGATTGAATGAATAGAGTAAGGGCCAAGCCATAGATTGTCAAATTTTCCATGCTTGCCCTTTTCTTCCCTTCTTGAGTCCCACTTTAAAACTTTGCCCCCAATCTTGAAATTGCTAGCCTTTGTTCTTCTATCAAATATCTTCTTGATACTGTCTTGTTTCTGTAATGCTTTGTTATACACTTCCTCTCTGGTTTGCTGAAGATGAATGGTTTGATTTATTCTTCTGGTTATGTCATTTTATTCATTCTGCAACTCTTGAATTAACTTCATAACTGGTACACCAAGGCTGTTAGGAAAAATTGCATCTGTACCATACACAAGCCCATACACAAGGTGAAAGGGTGACATACCAATAGATTTCTTCAAAGTTAATCTGTCAGCCCAAAGTGCATGGATCAGCTTTGTGTGCCAAGACTTCTTATTGTCCTCCAACAGTTTCTTGATTATGTTCACCAAGCTTTTGTTGGAAGATTCTACAAGTCCATTACCTTGAGGGTAATAGGCTGTGGAGTGTCCCAATGTTATCTGATATTTGTGACAGAATTCCACCATTTTCTTTGATCCAAATTCTGATGCATTATCTGTGATGATCTTGGTAGGACAGCCAAATCTGGAAAGGATGTTAGTCTCCATAAATTTTGTGATAACTGAATCATTGGCTTGCCTGCAAGGAATGGCTTCTATCCACTTAGTGAAATAGTCTGTGGCAGTGAGAATCCACCTATGCTGGGTAGAATATGGTGGGTGGATTTATCCTATGAAGTCAAGTCCCCATTGTTGAAAAGGAGCTTCAACAGTGATTGGACGCAGAGGAAGGGGTAGGAGTTTTCTCTTGCCTTCAAATAGTTGGCATTTATGGCAAGTGGTGGTCATCTTGTGTACATTGGGAAAAAGGGTGGGCCAATAGAAACCAGCCCTCAAAATTTTGTTGGCTGTGGACTTCCAGTACAAATGGCCTCCACACTCTCCTTCATGGAACTCCTGCTTAATCTTCTGCATCAAGCCTAGAACCAAAACATTTGGCAATACCACTTGCATTTTCCAATAGAGACATTTTATCAATAATGCAATAATTTGTTTTAATTTTTAGGAACCTTGCCTTTGTTTTGATAATAAATTTTAGGTCAAACAAAACATGAACAACATGGTATACAGGAGAGTTTGCAAAATGGTCTTCAATAATGGGAGTTGAGAATTCTTCTTGGCTGTCCAAAGCATTAATCATATTAATATCAAGAAGTTCAAAATTGGATTCAGCCATTAATCTAGCTAGACCTTGGCCTTTGATGAGGTTAGTGGGGTTTATCTCTAAATCATATGCGAGAATAACAACCGTCACACCCTCTCTTACCATCAAGGTCTGTGTTAGATGTCTTTATACTTGAATTTGGGGGACAAGGCAATAATGTGAGTGAAGGATGCTATCTCTGAAGTCTTTCTGAAATACATATATGTTGAAAACCCTGCTTCCATGCTTTTCCATGATGTTATACTTCAAAGGGGCATCCCTTAATGCCTTGCTAAAGAATGCAATGGGCTGCTCTTGTCCTTGTGGATTTTTATGTAAAAGGACAACAGCTATGGTATGTTCTGATGCAAATGAGAAGATATAAAAATATTTTGAAAAATCGGGACTTATGAGAACCGGTGCTTTGGTTAACGCTTGTTTTACCAGTTCAAAGGATTGCTTTGCTTCCAAGGTCCATTTTACCCCTTGCTCCTTTTTCAGCATGTTTGTGATATTCCTAAGGAGCTCAGCTAAATTAGGAATGAACCTTCTCAAAAAGTTGATCTTCCCAATGAAAGATTGCAACTCCTTGATGTTTCGAGGATGAGAGATTTGCAATATGGCCTCAATCCTCTTTGGATCTATCTTTATACCCTCTTCTGAAATAATGTGCCCAAGAAGTTTACCTTCTTGGAGACCAAATAGTGTCTTCTTAGGGTTCAAAGATATTCCAAACTTTTTGCACTTCTCGAAACCTTTCCTCAAATGTTCTAAGTGTTATTCATCTGTTTTTGAAAACACAGTGACATCATCAAGATAGATAATGATGAAGAAACCCAATTCTTCCGAGAATGCTATGTCCATGGCTCTTTGAAAGGTTGCTCCAGCATTCATTAGACCGAAAGGCATTTTCACATACATGAAAGTACCCCATGGTGTAGTAAAAGCTGTCTTTAATTGATCATCAGGGTAGACTAAGACTTGATTATACCCTGAATAGCCATCTAGCAAAGAAATTCTTCCAGACCCTACCACCCTTTGTAAAATATGATCCATTTTTGGTAAAGGGTAGTTGTCTTTTAACGAAGCTTTGTTTAAATTTCTAAAGTCTATACAAAGCCTGATTTCTCCAGTTTTCTTCCTAACAGACACCAGATTAGACACCCACTCAGAATACCTAATAGGGACAATAATACCAGCATCGTGCATCTTCATGATTTCCTTCTTAACCAATGGTAACTGGACAGGGTTTATTCGGCGCAGTTTCTGTTTGAATGGTTTTTGGTTTTCTTTAAGAGGGATTTTGTGCTGTATTATTTCAGTGTCATAGGACTTAAGATCTTCGTAACTCCATGCAAAAACATCAGAAAATTCTTTGAACAACTCTATATATTTGAGTTTAATGCGAGCTGGCAAAGTTGTGGACAGTTTGATCATTTTCGGTTTTTCTTTACTGCCTATATTGCATTCCTCCACTTCAGTTTCTACAGGTTCCAGTTTAGGTTTATTGGCCACATCGTCAAAATCAAACAATTCTTCTAGAGGGGCCAAACCCTTGGGCAAACTATCATCCTTAGAATGCAGAGTTTCCAACTCCTCTGTTTCAGATTCTGTACTTAACTCTGTTTGGTTTCTAAGTTTGCTAGTCTGAAGGTTAATATCTACACGCTTAGGAGACGGTTCTTCTTCACCAAGAAAATTTTCTTCACTGCAATCTGTATCATAGTCTGAATCTGAGCTATGGAGTTCAAACTCATTTCTGAATTGCATAAAGTCTTCTATTTGTTTATCTCCATCAAACACCTGCCAATATTTCTTGTTATCCGGGACAGCTGGTCTAAATTTTATCTGAGATGTGTCATCATATAGCATTGGGCAGGTTCTAGAAGCATAGGCCAAATTGTGGGCCATAAGATTTCTTTTCCTTGGGACAAAACTTAAGTTGGATTCCTCAAATGTTTTCAAAAGATCCATGACATCATTCCGATAGGCTCTAAGTCTGGGATGATTCGCATTATACTCCCCATTGACTTGCCTAATGATTAATTCAGAATCCCCATATACATTTATTCTTTTGGCTCCTAATTTCTTCAAGAGATGCAAGCCTAAGAGAAGGGATTCGTATTCTGCTATGTTGTTGGAACACTGAAAATTTAATTTACATGAAATACATTCTGTACGATTGTTTTCAGTGTTAGTAATCCAGACACCTGCACCAACATTTGTTCTAGTGCATGACCCATCAAAATACATAGTCCAGAGAGGATCATTTTTAGTTTTATCAGTTTGGTGGATGTCCTCTGTATGATTTGATTCCTCAAGTTTTTCATCGGGTTGAGGATTGCTCTCTTGACTGTCAAGATTTAACAGCAATGGATTTATAACTTGTAACTCAAGACCGGTGTTTTGTTTGCCAATATTTTCAAATGCAGCAAACTGTTTTGACCATTCAGCGCCGTGTTCCTCTTCCTCCGTTTCAGCCATTGATCTTTTTAGAGTGATTCGTTCAGGGAGTGTTTCATCGTTAAACATGATAAAAGAATCAAGGCCGGTGCTTATAGAATACAGAGGAGAGTTTTGAGGTCTGTCTTGACTTGTGACCGTGTATTGCATATGAGACTCCCTGTAAAGTCTTCTAGTCTGATTGAAAACAGGGATAGTCGCGTAGGTCATGTCCATTTGCATGGTCCCCTGTAACTTAGCCCCCCAAGATCTTGACAAAAGCATTCCATACTTTGGGGGTACATCAGCCACAACAACATCCATGACCAAACACTTGGCTGAAATTTGGGCTAAATTAACACAAAGGTCCTTGATCAATCCTAGACATTTAACTCTGCTTGAGTCAAAGGAGTACAGGTCTTTGTAAGGTCTGGTAATTTCAAGACCCAGGTTTTCCATCACAGCTTTTGGCATTAAATTATGGGAAGCGCCTGAGTCATGCATAGTATTGTGCAAAATTTTGTCATGAACGTTCAAACTTACATAGAAGGGAGGGACAGATCCCTCTTGAAACTTACCTTCAATCTTTGGACCAAAAATAAGCTCTGGCTGGTCGTCATTAAGATTGAGTGTATCCTCATTTTCTTCTAGGTTCAAAGCCTTCAAAATTTTGGACCTATATACATGTTGGGCAGCTAACTCAGTCAAAGGAACAAAAATTTTAATCT
Organism: Pinus albicaulis; assembly: GCA_034641835.2. Taxonomy (NCBI): domain Eukaryota; kingdom Viridiplantae; phylum Streptophyta; class Pinopsida; order Pinales; family Pinaceae; genus Pinus; species Pinus albicaulis. The sequence continues at coordinate 630,780,013 of CM076581.1, read as the reverse complement.
TTGAGATTTCCTGTTCCAGACTGAAAGGAATTTGATTCTTTAAGGTGTTGGTTTCGGCCTTGTTTACTGCCACTTTATCAGCAACAACAGCTTGCTGATTTGTTTTATCTACAGTTGACACAATGGTTATAATAGGAGTACTAGCTGAAGTGTTAGTACTACTGATGTTTGCACTCTGTTTTTCCAGATTTTGAGTGTCTTTCTCTTTACCTTTACCAGAATTATCAGCCACTGTTTTGTCTTTTTGTTTGACTGTTTTAGGCTTGGTCGCAGTGCTGTTTTGAGAAGGTTTGTCAGAGGTTTTGTTGTTGGGGATTTGTTGATTAGATTTACTTCTGAGTTCATATTCCTTTGAAGGCTCTATGACAGCATTTTCCATGTTTTGGTAATAATTTTCATTATCATCTCTTTTGTCGTCGTAAGGTGTATAAAGACCTTGTTTTCTATCATAATGAACCTCGAAGCTATCATCATCTACCCCAAATAAGTTTATATCATCGTCCTCTGTTACTTGATCTGTTTCCTCAACCTCACTTAAATAGTTTTGATGAAAGGGAGGAGTGATCTGCTGATCATCTTCCCTTGGTCGGTTTGGAGGTTGATTCCTTCTTAAATTCTGATTCTGGTTTTGGTTTCTGTTTTGAGGAGCGTTTTGATATAGACTTGCTTGCGCTCTCTCTAGAATGCTCATTTTCTTCATCATTTCTTCCATCATTCTTTCCATTTTTGAGCTTGAAGTAGTAGGGGTGGATTCCTCTCTGAAAGATACTCTCTTTTCAGCTTTCATTCTTGCCCTCTTTTCCATAAGGTTAACTTCCACAGAAAGAGCACCTCTTTGCATATCTTCAAGGGTTGCAAAGTCTCTTTCTCTTAATGAATAGGTCATATCAGCATCAAACCCTTCAGGAAACTTGTTTAAAGCTGAACCTTGTGGAGGCTTTAATTCTAGGGAAAACGCGTTATACACACTATTAAATCTGGTACAATAAGCCTGTACACTTTCCCCTGGGTTCCTATGGAGATTGTTATAGTCGACAAGAACTTGTAGAGGGTTTTTCCTTACCTCCCATTTGTTTAAGAATGTTTGATGGAAGCCTTGGAGATCATTAATACTATGGGGGGCTAAACCTTTAAACCATTTCCTTGCTTCTCCCCCCAGACTTTGAGCAAACAATCTGAGTTTGACAGAATCATCATCAATTTCATTTCTGTCAAAGTAGTCATTCATCTTGTCCACATGTTGTGATGCTGTTGTAGTATTGCTAGCATCATACAATGGGATTTTGGACTGATAGTCCTGTGGAAGATTGACTAATGGTACAGGAAGGACTAAGGGAGCATACCATGCTGCCATGATAGGCGGTGGGTTGACAAGAGGTGGGGTGGGCTGAAATGAAGTGGTTTGAACAGTGGATGAGGGATGAACGGAAGTGGATGGGACAGCAGTAGATTGCTGAGCTGATCTTGGATGAGAGACACCTAAGTTAAGAAGAACATGTAAATCAGGAGGTGTTGATTCTCTACTCCCAAGGTGTTCACTTGTTTCCGGAGATGAATGTGAAGACTCAGAATCTAGCTGATCTAAATCACCAAATGACCTAGCCCTAAATGGGTTGACTAAATCAGCTTGTGATTGTTGTAGAGCTGAAAGATTTCCAGGGACTGAATTAGCTCTTAGGGATGATCTGAAAACAGTTGAAGATTGTATCTTAGGAGACTTCCTAAGGATTCTTTCTGGGTTATCAACTATCTCAGGTGGATCAGGGTCAGGATGGGCTCTAGTGTGAATCTTTCTAGGAGCCACTATGCTATTGTTTTTAGACCCAAATAAACAAGAAAAGTTCAACCAGATATGACAATCTTTGAGGGGTTAACTAATCTGTTTTCACAATTTTAATCCTACAGCCTTCTAACTGAGTTTGAAGGATATTATAATGATGAGGGTTCTTCCCAGTGGAGTCTTAAGGTCTGTTTAGGATTGTGGAGTCGCCAGGTGGAAAGTTTAGAGTGTGTCCAAAGAAGTACACTGTCCACCACAGTGCTTGTGAGACATCCCTTTTCAAGGCTATCCCAAAACACAACAAACTCTAACCAGAGATTGACTGGGAGGGCATTCACCAGATATGTCACCTCTAAAAGAGGATGAGATCCGGAGGCTACCTGGCCCTTTCCGGACTCTGTCTAAGAGTATGAGGTAAAACACATCCAATGGTAAGTGAAATGTATGAGCAAGTGTTTTACTACCAATCTGAAATTCTTTTTGGTATTTTCTGAATTGTTTTTATTTGTGGTTTCTAAGAATAAGCTACCTTTGCTTCAAAACTTAGCTACTGTTGTGAGACAAAGACAGTCTACTCTTATGGCTAAGTCAGCTGATTTTCCAAGGTTAGATAAGAACTTAAGAGAATTCTAGGGTTAACCTAGATTGTCACTGATTCAAAACAAGTTTCATCATGAATACCATTTCTTGGTAGTGCTTGAAAAGGCTGCTTTTTACTCATCAGATTTTATGTGAAAATTAAGGGAGAATGAGATGAAAACTCAACTCAAGGTTCCCCAGCGGAGTCGCCAGAAATGTTAGGTCTCTGTAATAAGCAAGATTGGCAAAAGTCCGATCACAGAATTAACATCATTTCAACCAACTTTGGGATTCTAAGATCTAGCCCTCCTGAATCCGGAGAGGGATCTCTCCAATATGAACAAAGATGGATTTGTCTTTGAAGTTTAGGGTAATGATATTAGGCTAGCTATGAAGTCCAAGGGTTTGTTTGGTTTTTTGGATGGTTGAACATAGTTGATGTTTGAGGCGGAAAGATCTATATGTAAATAGGTTCAAAAGTGAGAAGTTGCAAGCAAAAGAGTAAGCTTTGATCAAGAAGAAAGATGATGGCAGGTTTTCAGTCCATTGGGCTATGGAGTCATAAGAGGATTTAATTGAAACAATTAGGTCCAAAAGTGGTCTATGGGGCAAGTCATCTATGCCTAAGGATCTCTTTCAAGTTTGATTTATGGAATGGAGTGATACAATAAGAAAGGGAAATGACAGATGCAGAACAAAGAGCAGCCCAGGATCTGGTAAGTACTTTGAAACTAGCCAGCCTTTGACCAGGCACTTAAGAAAAACATAGAAGCAAACTAGGATCTGGTAAGTACTTTGAAACTATCCAGCCTTTGATACACTTCTGATAGAAAACATATTAAAAAACAAAAGGGAAACTCAAAGATAACACATAATGGTCTAAGATCTGATAAGTACTTTGAAACTAGTCAGCTTTTAACACATCCTAAGGGAAACAATCAAATAGTTGAGCGAATAAGAAAGGGACTCAGGGCTAACCTTAATTTCCTCAGTTCATCTTCACACAACATATATTGAAAGTAACATTTAAAAATAACATTCAGCTAAGACAACAAGACGAGGGAACGCCAACATCCCTGTACTTAAACTGAATTAAGTCATTTTCAAATAACACAATTGAGAGAAAACATTTAAATAAAGGTTTTTCAGCCAGAGAAGGTTACTGATATACAGTAGGTCCTAACCCTGTTTAAACTGTTCTTTATAGTGGAAAATGAAACAAATTGAAAACAGAAACAAAATACAAATTACAGTGAGAAAAACATCACCATCAGCATAGACTAGGATCCCATAAATCAGCTTGTATTGATGCTTCAAACCAGTTACAATCTTCAGATCCAGTGTTTTAATCCATCTCTCTTCACAACCTAACCTATCTGTTACAAGCAGAGCTCCAAGAGCCAGTGAAATCCTATCTACAATCAAGAGTTTTCAGCTCAGTGATAATTACAATGCTTCAGCAATTACATTAACAACCAACCAATCAACCCCTCGCTCATCTTCTACTGAAGTATTTATAGAAAGACGAGGAGGTGAGATCTGATGAAAAGATCTCAAAAACCAATTAATACAGATGTTAATGTCTTTAAATGATCTACACTCATGAATTTAGCTCGGTGGGAGCTTTATTAGACTTTTGAGGCTCTGTGTATCAATAGGGTTGCTCTGCCGACATTCTGTCATTAATTTCCTGGCAAAAATAACTCCTTGGGCTATGTCGAGGCAAAATGCCTGACTTTGATCAATAAATTCGGTTCTTGATTGAATCTTTTGAGGCACAGGTGGCGCCGTAGTTGGTGGGAAGAATCAATTTGCTTCCATCTGTGGCGGTGAAGGGTTTCCTGATAAAACACTTCAAATTTTCCTTCAAATCGTGTTTTTAGATCGGGGATTAGGCGTTTGATAACTGTCTTAGCCTTAATCCCCACAAATCTGTCCACTAATCTGCTGTTCTGGTTCATTCTTGGTCTTCAACATCTGATACTCTTTCTCTGCATTGATCTTCATGGTTTTCTTCTTGTGCAGGGCTGCGTAGGGCATGCAAGGCATCAATGCTTAGTAAATCATCAATGAAATGTGATATTTACCCCTGCAGATGATCTTCCTCGGAGGAAACGAACGGAGGAGGGTCGTCACCCTCGTCCTGCGAAATTTCTTCATTTAATCAAGAAAGAACGTTAAACCTGCACAATACAAGCAAAAATGAGGAAATCCTGCGTTTTATGGGCAAATCTGCATCGGAGTGCGTGCGGGAGAATGGTGCGATCGGCGCTGTTGATCGCGCTGTGATCAACGGTCAGGGGCGATTCGGAAAGTCAGCGGAGGAAAAGGTGGGGTGAGCAATGGAATCAAGCATTTGAATGTGGACCGTCGATCTACAAAGATCGACGGCGGAGATTGATTCTCGGCTACGCTGGGGCCCGGCTAAAACGCGCACAGCTTCGTTAAAGAGCGGGTGTTTCAAACGGATGAGAGCCGTCGGATGCGTGAGGTCAGATCGGACGGTGATCATTGATTTCGCTGGGCGGCCTTCGTCCGACGGATAACGCGTGGGGGACCAACTTTATGCAGCGGTTTTGAAAAATGTACGGGGACGCGTGGCAGCCGGCGTATAGAATCGCTGGGCAATCGAGAAAAACCGTCCTTCGCACGAAGGCGGTGCGGAAAAAAGCGTTTTCGAGAAGTGACGTAATGCTGGGGGGTCCACACGATAGGTCTCGTGCCGCGCCGTCCGATCTACGGAGCAGATCGACGGTAGAAATTGTTTTTAAAGTCGTATGGGCGGAAAACCTTTGAAATCTGATTAAACCCAATTTTCAAAATTTATAAAGGTTTTTTGGGTATTGGGTGGAGGAAATGAATAAGCGCCCGATAGGTTTAGCAACGGGTCCTGGCGCTCGGGCATATGAAGGAAAAAGGGGTAAGTGGCTTAGCCTGAGGGGCTTAAGTCCAGCACATAGAAAATATGTATTTCCTATGGTTTTTAAAGGGAAACGAAGGCTGCGATGAGGTCAAAAAGTGGGTTTTCAACCTTATGGAAGGGATTTTAATAAAATGGAAAGGAAGGAACATGAATTTGTTGGGTTTTCATGGGGAATGGAGAATAGAAAATGAGGTTAGTGGTGGAAAGAAGAAAAAGGGGAAAGGGTCCTTTGCAGAAGTATTGAATTGTGGATTTTTATAGGATTTCAGAGGTTTTGAAGAGGGAAACAACTGTGAAGATTAACCAGCAATATGAGTTTCACCAAAAGACTTCAAGCACCAACAATTTTAGGACTGATTTTGTTTCTTGAAGGCTGCAAAGAATATGTAGCCACCAGCTGATATGATAGGAAAAATATGGGTGGCTAACAGTACCTGCGATTCTCACTAGGATGCCATGGAAGAACAATTATAACCAAGCAAAAGATGCAAAGACAAGAGGCTAACTGATAGTAGAATAACAACAGTAATAAAAGAAGAGAGATATAAGTTACTTATCTTTTGATTGATTGAAGGGATTTGTCAACCCCCTCTTGATCCTTGCCATCTTGTAGGAATCATCATGTGCAACCTTGTCATCCTTATCTTCATCATCAGTTAATTTGCATGAGCTAGGGTTTCTTCTTTCAACAAAAATGTTGATCTATGTCCAACTCTAGGGTTTTATCCATAAACCCTAGGGTTTTCACATCCAAGACTTCTAGTCTTCTAGGATTTGCAAACCCTAGTTTGTGTAATACTCATCTTTTGCAAGTCCAACAAACTTTGTCATTAACAAATTTTCTACTTATTTCCAAACGTTGAAAAACATAGAGTTTTCTGTGCCACCTCATATGTGATGTCATCAAGCAATCAAGAAAATGTCCAATAAGGGTATGACATTTCAATGTCCTCTATAGCATTTGATGAGAGAACTTGCTCCACCTCTTAACAGGTAGACGATTCTCAAATACATCAACAAATTCTGAGCAGTGCAAGCTAGATGATTACCCTTGGTCCTTCCAAGTAACTTGACCTTGTTATTGTAGCAACAACAATAATTAGATCATGTCATCAAAACAGAGCTTAGCCCTTGAGCTTGATTTAAATTCAAATCATCAAATTGTCCTATCAGTTCATGACACTTGAAACAAGTGTATCCAAGATGCATTCTGCCTTAACAAGAGACTTCAAGGGATTTGCTTCAGATTTGATAACCAAGCCTCTCAAAGGTTGAATAACTTTTTCTTAGCTCGGCAACCCTACGACAATATTGCTTCCAAATGACCTTCTTAACTTCCTTTGGCTCAGGGAGAAACTTCAGAGATGTGTCCTTTGATCAAATTACCATACTTCTTAAAAAAATTGTCATATAGGTAATGACACCATATATAATCATAATCGCAATAGTATGATGCAAGACATCTTTTGCATACTTGACATGATATTTCCACATAGGTGACACATTCTTAAATTCTTGTAACTTTAGAAGTAATACTTACGTATCAAGGAAATATCTCTTACACAGGTCTATACAAAACTGTAATCGAACTCATCTTTAGGATGCCAAACGTTCTCGGCACAAGTGCATTTGGTTCATCCTTCTTATTCTGCCTTTAGCCTCATCGATTTTGAACCATATTTAGAACTATGAAGAAGTCCTTACATCTAAGGACAACTTAAATGCTGGCAGGTGTTCATTTACTGGTAGAGACCTTTCTTAATAATAAAAAAAAACTTTACCCATATCCTTTAGGTCTTCTATGGTTTACTAATTTGTAAAATTTCTCATTGTAGTCATACAGATCATAAGTGAGCAATAATAAAGTTGTCAGTCAATTAAGGGATGCTTCCCTTTTGTTGACTGGTATCGTGTTAATAAAACGTTTCAACATCTTCCACAAAGATCTACACTCTATCAATTGAGGCAAGCAAATTATTTTTAGACGGTCTTGTTACCCACCACCCATGGGTAGTATCCATAGGAGAAAATTTTCTCTTAGATGGTTCTCAGCTGGCAGCCAACAGCCCCTTGCAACCACCAAATAGCTCGATTTGCCACTATCTTATCCACTTGAGCCAACCATCTAGTCCCTTTCCCATTTGTTATGATCGTATGTTTGAAGGTGGGTCTCTCGACACCAAAGGTATGACTTTTCATTGGTGTAGTTGAGTAATTTTGTTTACTTATCATGGACACTTTTAGGCATGGATTGATGGGGGGATTCAACAGAAAGAGTGGGCTAGGTTTGTACTCTTGTCTCCTCTGCCCATTTTGGTGGTTAGCCTTGTATCCTAGTCCTGTGGGATCAACTTTTCTGGCTACTAGCTTTAGGGTTGGCACTACATGGGAAATCTTGATTTTGGTTGCATGGTCCTGCTTCCCAATACCATATACATTACTCCCCTCTGGTCATTACAACCCCATTCATCATTTTCCCCCATCTGGGTCCACATTTGTCCACTGGGTCCACAAGGAGTTAGTGTAAATTTTCGAAGGTGTTCTATGCTTGATGCAAATTTACTTCAAACCTGATACTAAATAGCAATCACATAAACATGAAAGTAAAATGCTGATAGAACATACCAATAGGTCGACGGAAGGCAAGCCAAAAATACACTTAACTTGATCAGCAAAATATATGTGTTGTGGTACGTTACAACGGTCAATAGGATGCTTCAACCAGCAAAGTCTCCTCATGATCAGCCAACCAGACATGTCACACAACCCTCAAGACAGCTCCACAAAAGTCAACCCAAAGTCAGATTCGAACAGAAAACCCTAGTTGTTGTTCCACACATGTGAGAAGAAAAGCCTCTAAATGATGATCGAACCAATCAGACACAAGAGAGAAGTGTGTGATGAGTGGATGATGAAATGAACTCCAAGTCTGTCCAATATATATCCATTCATGAGGGTGTGTGACACATATGTTGGGGTTCCAAGCCTACATTACAATTCTGGATGACCTTGCACATAAGTGGAATAAATTCAAAATAAATGTTCTGCTCATCCGATCAAGATGATCTTTAGATCAATCTTGCACCTCTTCGAAAGAGGAATCCAATAAAAATATTGGCATCATCTTCTAAGCAGTACAACATGGAGTTTGGACCTAGTTGCCCAAAATTAACAATCCCTCTCAACTAGGGAGAGCTCCATCCACCTGTGCCATCCAAACATCGTGCATCATCCTGCCGTAACTTGCTTTGCTGGCTTCTTTATTTCAAATGGTGAGTCACAAAGACATCACTCCGGGCTGACCTGAACAATGTGATACTTGACTTTGACAAAATACTATCAAGATGCGTACAAGAAGAGACAAGGATGAAGGAGTATGAAAATGAAGGAAACGCTGCCTATGCTGCTCATTCTAGAAAGAAGAACTTTGGTGGTCCAAGGAACAAAGGAAGAGCAGGGGCCCAAGGAAAGAAGGGCAAGTGTTACACTTGTCACAAGCCAGGTCACTATGCTAGAGAATGCCCTTTCAAGAAGGATTCTCCCGATGATGATGATAACAAAAACAACTGGAGGAATGACAATCAAAGGAACAACAGGTTCAAGGGAAAGAGGAAGGCTCCCACCGGTGGAAATGGTCAACCTTTCAAAAGGTCGAGAAATTCCAGGTATGAAGAATCAAATGTTGTTGATAAAAGAAATGAATTCATTCTTGTATCTGTCCTCTTTGCTGCATTTCCATCGAGCACTATGGATGTCTGGTTGATAGATAGTGGTGCCTCAAGGCACATCACTGGGTTCAAGGAAGCACTTTCTGATATGGTTGAGAAGGATACTAATCTAGAAATTATACTTGGAGATAATGCCACATTTCTCGTGAAAGGGACAGGGACTGTGACCCTCCACTTGTCTCAAGGTCAAGTCCTCCGCTTGTAGGATGTACTCTATGTACCTAATTTGAAGAAGAACCTTGTGTCTATATCGGCCATGGAAGACAAAGGTTTCAATGTGGCATTCATTGATGGGAAGGTGCGCATCTGGAAGAAGAGCTTCAAGGAAGCTATGACGATTTGGTTTAGAGTTGATACACTCTACCAGGTTGGAGGAAGTCCACTTGGAGCGATGACGTGTGATACTATCCGACAGACGGAACTATGGCACCGGAGGTTTGGAAACCTTCACTACAAATCCCTTCCCGAAGCAAGGAAGGTGGTGACAGGGATGCTCGAGTTTTCAAATAATCATGAAGGTGTGTGTCAGGGTTGTGCCGAAGGAAAGCATACAAAGGGACCTTTCCCCTCAAGCGTTACAAAGACATCTGATGTCTTGCAATTAGTACATTCTAATCTGTCTGGTATGCTGCCTGTGACATCCTTGGGAGGATGTTCTTATTATATGACATTCATAGATGAATTCTCTCGCAAAACCTGGATATACTTCTTGAAGAAGAAGGATGAGGCTTTCATGTGGTTCCGTACCTTCAAAGCCTTGGTGGAAAATCTGATGGGAAGAAGATCAAGATATTGAGGACCGATAATGGCACTGAATATGAGATGAACAAGTTCAAGAACTTTTGTAGAGAAGCTGGAATCAAGAGGGAGACCGCAACTGTCTATACTCCTGAGCAGAATGGCGTTGCTGAACGAAAGAATAGAACCATTGTGGAAGCTGCTCGTGCCATGCTATGTGACTAGGGTCTACCGAAGTTTCTGTGGGGAGAAGCTGCGAACACTACTGTGTACATACAAAACCGATGCTCGCATTCCGCTCTGGACTCCAAAACTCCCGAAGAGGTTTTTCCACTCTGGACTCCAAAACTCTTGAAGAGGTTTTCTCTAGTAAGAAACCTGACGTCTGACATTTTAGAGTTTTTGGATGTCCTGTTTATTTTCATGTGCCGAAGGAGAAGAGGAGCAAGCTGGATGCTTCTGGGAAGAAGGGAATGTTTGTGGGCTACAACGAAACTTCGAAGGCCTATAGGGTCTATGTGACTGGTCAAAGGGAAGTGGAGATATGCCACGATGTTACCTTTGACGAAGATGCTTCCCTAAGGAAAGTAGTCAATCTTCCGAGATCTGAGGAAGATCATGAGGCGAGGCTTGGAAATCAAGAAGAACCGAAGGATGAGACGATGCTTGATGTTGAAGGACCAATGGACCCGATTGATCCACCTCCTACGATGAGGAAGAGACCATCATGGCTCAGGGACACTCTCAAGGATGCCGAGGGACATATGGCCCCAAGTGGGACATTCCGTGAAAGCAAGAAGCCGAATAGATACCAAGGGTATCTAGCAGCCATGAGTACTATTGTACAATTTGACCCTAGATCTTTTGAGGAAGCCGTAAAGCATCAAGTCTAGAAGGATGCTATGCACGAAGAGTATGAGTCCATAATGAAGAATGATGTCTGGGATGTGGTTCCAAGACCGAAGGACAAAGCAGTTGTCACCTCGAAATGGCTCTACAAGATCAAGCATGGATATGATGGAAGTGCTGAAAAGTTCAAGGCAAGATTTGTTGCCCGTGGCTTCTCTCAAAAGGAAGGCGTAGACTATGATGACATATTTGCACCTGTGGCCCGATATACCACCATCCGATCTATCATAGCCCTTGCTGCTACGCAAGGATGGAGTCTTCATCATATGGATGTGAAGACCACATTTTTGCATGGTGCGATAAAGGAAGAGGTGTATGTGGAGCAACCTCTGGGGTTCGAAGTCCACGATCGGGACACCCATGTCTGCAGGTTGAAGAAAGCCCTCTACGGCGTGAAGCAAGCACCCAGAGCTTGGTACGAGAGGATAGGTAGCTACCTGATGAAGCTGGGCTTCACTCGTAGTAATGTTGATCCAAACCTTTACTTCAAGGTTGATAGAGAGAAGCTTCTCATTATAGTGCTGTATGTGGACGACCTCTTCCAAACAGGTGCTGACCCTCTCATTCATCAGTGCAAGAGGGAGCTCGCAGTTGAGTTCGAGATGAAGGTCCTAGGACTGATGCATTACTTCCTAGGCTTGGAGGTCTGGCAGAGACGTGGCGAGATTTTCCTTTCTCAAGGAAAATACATTGTGAAGCTTCTGGAAAGATTTGGTATGGTGGACTGTAAGTCCGTGTCGACACCGATGAAGCTCAACTTTAAGAAGTTGAGTGGCAGTGCTGCTTGGCCCTTGTTAGCAAATCCTACTGAGTATCGTCAACTCGTAGGGGCCCTGATGTTCTTAGTGAACACCTGTTCGGACGCATGTTTTGTAGTGAACACTTTGAGTCAAGATATGGTTGAGCCTCATCACATTCACTGGGTTGGTGCCAAGAATATATTGAGATATCTTCGGGGCACGATAAACCATGGGCTGAGATACACTGCCGGGAGCGTGACACTCCATGGATATACTGATGCCGATTGGGCTGGCAGTGTGGTGGATCGTAAGAGCACATTGGGATGTTGCTTCACACTTGGTTCTGCTTCGATATCATGGATGAGCAGGAAGTAGGAGTCAGTGGCTTTGAGCATCGCGGAGGCTAAATACATTGCAGCGAGTATGGCCTGTTGTGAAGCAGTTTGGTTGCGAAAGCTCTTCAATGAGCTGTTCGGGCATGTGCTAGATACCATCGTGATACTTTGTGATAACCAGAGTGGGATTCGGTTGTCCGAGAATCCTGTGTTCCACGATCGATCCAAGCATATTGATATCAGGTACCACTTTATCCGGGATATGGTACAACGAGGCGCTGTAAGGCTCGATCATATAGGAACTGATGAGCAGGTCGCAGATATTCTCACAAAGCCCCTGGGGAAGGTCAAGTTCTTAACCTTCCGTGAGAGTCTTGGTATCGTGGAACGACCCTATGCTGAGGGTCCTGTTGGACGATGAGCTCTATGGGGCTTTTGGGATAACTTCTCGGAGCTATAAGCAACCACAGGGCTAGGCTTTCCGAACCTTGTTGGTGTGCTTCTGCCCCACCGTTGTGATGATTGAGTTGGTTCACCTCTCATTATCTGTGCCCCGTATGCATCCTACCCATTGAGTTCAGGGCTCATGGGAAGTACCTCTCATTTGGCCATGAGGTGGGAAAAGCTAGAGACTAGTAGCAAAGATTGATGGATGCATCAGATATTGTCATACTCTCTATCTAGGATGGCATGGTCCAACCACTTGATCTGGGATCAAGTATAGTGAGGTTTCGGACCTCCAACTGACTTCGGGTCAGATAAACCAACTTCGGGTTGGTATGAGACTCTTTGTGAGTCCTATAGAGGTTTCGGCCCTCTGGGTTGAATTTGTCAGTCGGGAATGATGTCTTTGTGACTGACCCACTTCTGTTCTGAAATAAAGAAGCCAACAAAGCAAGTTACGGCGGGATGACGCACGATGTTTGGATTGCACAGGAGGATGGAGTTCTCCCTAGTTGAGAGGGAGTGTTAATTTTGGACAACTAGGTCCAAACTCCATGTTGTGATGATGCTCAGATGAAGATGCTAATACTTTTATTGGACTCCTCTTTCGGAGAGGTGCAAGATCAATCTAAAGATCATCTTAATCCAATGAGCAGAACATTTATTATGAATTTATTCAGAATATGTGCAGGTCGGCCTTAAGGTTTTGTGCCCCAGCAGTTGTGTCACACACCCTCACTGATGGATATATATTGGTCAACGTTGGAGGATATTTTCACTCATCTCATCCTCACACATTTCTCTTTCCTCATCTAATTGGTTCGATGACCTTGGAGGCTCTTCTCTCCACACGTGGGAAAATTTCAGCAGCTGCACTTCTGTTTTCGGTCTAGGGTTTCTGCAGTAACTTTGACCAGTGTTGACTTTGGTCAACGCAAGGTCAAACGGACTTGAAACTCTCCCAAACTTTCGATTTTTCCAAATCCGCATTTTTTGGCACTATTCCCGAGGCTAGACATTGACTTTGACTTTTTTGCATTGGCCGTTCACTGACAACGTTGACTTTTGTATTGACTGTTTTGGCTGTCCTAGAGGGTTGTGTGACATTGCTGGTTGGCTGGCCATATTGAGACTTTGCTGGTTGAAGCATCCTGCTAATCGATGTAACGCACCATTACACTTATATATTTCTGGCTTGTCTTCTGTTGATCTACTGGTATGTTCTATCAGCATTTTACTTTATTGTTTACGTGATTGTTGACTGATATTGGGATAAAAAGTAAAGTTGCATCAACATAGAACATCTACAAAAAATTACACAAACTGATGACAAGATGGCTGGGACCCTACAAAATGGACAAATGTTATGATAATGGCGTAGTTCAGATTAGAACCATAGATGAGAAGGGGATTCCCCTACTTGTCAATGGTTACAGGGTTAAAGGTTACAAAAAGCCCCTGTCTAGGGTTGAATTTATAAATTCCATAAACAGGTAGGCATATGTCATGGGAGACTCCATAGTTTCCAGCGCCTCCCCCTCCTAGAAAAAAGAAAAAAAAAAGAGACATGGGTGAAAACCTCTCTGAGGCACCCAAGGCCAACTCCAGGGTTGAAAACCTCCATGAGGCAATCCTGGAGCTAAAAAAAGAGAGAGAAAAAACAAAAAAATAAAAGATCCTTGGGTAAAAACCTCTCTGAGGTGCCCAAGGCAGGGTTTTGTGGAGGCAGCCCACTTGCCTTAAAAAAAAAGGGAAATAGAGAAAGAAAGTACATGTGCACTCTTTTATTTATTTATTAATACTCTGTTTTGCAGGTTATTGATCAAAGAAGGTTTTTGGATCCAGAGGAGCAATTTTTCCTCACTTCTCCCTCTCCTCTGCTTACACACTCCATGGACAACTCCAACATGCACCCATTCATTCATTTCACCCCTCAAATAGGTAGAAAACTCCATTTTTTCTCCTGACTGTAATTGCTACGGGAGAGTCTAGCGGCTATAGGATTCCTGTAGCACTACAGGAAACTCTTGTAAATGCTCAAGAAACTTATTTATGACGAAATGAGCTCTCCCAAAGATTTATAAACATCAAGGAGAGCATGATAATTTGTCTTTTGCCCTATACCTACCACTCCTAACCCCTCATTTCACTCCATGCACAAGGATTCACTTTTTAAACCCTATGTTGCGCCATTAGCAGCTAGATCATCTATAACTTGGCATGAGACCTCTCCCCTTACCTATCCACCACTTCACTCATTCCATGACTCCATTCATAACCTCCATAAACCATTTCCCTTCATTTCTAAGCAAGCTGAAGCCCCAAGAAGGAGAAAGAAGACTGCAATAGGAAGTTGGAAATTTTTCTGTAGCAATTCTGTGTATGGCACAACAAGGACAAAAGTTGAAGAGAAGTTGAAGAAGATGGCTTCAAAAGACCACCAGCAGACTCCAGGAGAATGAACACACTAGCCAAGGCACCTGAAGATCTCCATGCAACACTTGCAAGAAAAAAAGACAAATAAAAGGTTAAGCAGCTCACTCAGAAAACAAGTAGCTCACTCGGAAATCAAGCTGCTCAATCAGAGAAAAAAAAAAAAAAAAAAAAAAAATTAGCAAGAGGAAGATCATGTCTGCAACCACAAAATCCAACTCCTTGCACTAGATCATTTTGCAACACACCAGCGCCAGGTAGGCTCAGGTTTGGCCCTTCACCTCTCGCTATGCACTCATAATGATCAAAATAATTTAATGTCGAGGTTTAGAGACTTAAAAGGCAAAAAAGGTGGCCAATTAACTTGGCCACCTTCGTAAAGTTAAACTGAAAGATAAGTAAAAGGTACATGCCACCTGGGCAAGTCAAATTAGTCAAGAGGGAGTGAACAAGGACAAGTAGGTGATTACGAGGCTGGAGCAATCTTTAACTGGAGTGGGACCAACGGTCTCAAAGAGGAAAACTCGTGCTAAGTATGAGTCAGCACCCCACTCCAAATTTGGTTAAAAAGACAATAAAGGTAAGTTCTGCCTCATTATACTAACTTCATTGAGCATTTTGAGAGCAGTGGGAGCAAAAGAAGCCAGAGGAGCCATCAGGGAGAGAAGCATCAAAGTCTGAGCTTGCATTCACCATCGTGCTATAGGAAACAATGAAGTGCTATAGGTAACTACACAGGAAGATCAACAAGGATACAGAGGGCAACACAAAGTCACCTTTGGGTGAAATTACTTCCTAAGGCCACCATCTCCCAAGCAAAAACACGAGAGGTAAGTGGTTGCCACCATCCAGATTGCAATTTCTACATGAAATTTACACAGTCAATTAAAATTTGGGAATTAAATGGTGAAAATATGAATTGTTTGAGACCATAATCTCCAAGACCTCTTCACAAGTCACTCTCAAACAGAAAACCATCTTACCACCTTCCTATCAGAGCCATAAAAATAGGAGGGGGATTTAACAGAAGGGATCCCACTGATATTAAAATAATAAGACATCATTCTCAAGTAATGGAGATTTTCAGATACCACCAATGGCTAGGTTTCTTCAAGCTTCTGAAGGGTTTTGATGAGGAGATAACTCGAGAGTTTGCAGTGGCTCTGCAATCACACTCGGAGGAGAGAGCCACCACTGTGGTTAGGGGCCTAACCATCACACTTTCACCTGAACTAATCAGCGAAGTCACCAATTTGCCCTTAGGAGTTAAGTGGGTTAAAGAAATGATGCCAAGCACTGCAGTGGTTTAGTCAATTTAATGTCTTAAATTGCTATCATAAATTATCGACCGGAGTTAGTAATCTTACGAAGTGCAGGTGCACTATATATGCTAAAATCCTTTTCTTAGTTAATTCGTTGTTGGTTTTATATGTTGTTTTTAGGATTTTGTGTTTATCTGGAATATCTAAATGAAATTGAGAGACTAAGAACTGGTTTGTGGAATGAAATCTAAATTTAACTATCAAGGCCTATGATGAGAATTCTACTTTAGCTTATCTAAAATTGAACAATTGACTTCAAGGAAAATAGAAACAAGAAGAAACTTCAATTTTTTTGTATGTTTTGGATTTTTTTATGTAAATAAAATTAAAAGCAAGAAATCACTACAAAGTAATCACACCTAAAGAAAGATTTTAATGATTGAAAAATAAAACCCAAGAAGGAAGAAAAAGAAATGTTTAATGATTATCTAAGAAAGAAAATTAATCTATGAGTTATTCTTAAAGACAATATTCTAATGACTGAAAGATAAGATTTGCAAGAAGGAAGAAAATGAAATGTTCATCTAAGAAAGAAAATTAATCTATGATAAACTTATATTGCATCAAAAGAAATTAATCCAAGTGATAAATCTTAAGCTATATCAAATCAACCTATACAGACAACTATGAGAAATTATCTCAAAACATCTATCTAAATCACTTCTAAATCTATTCAATCAAATAACAAAACATCTATTTTAAATTACTTCTAAATCTATTTAATCAAGTAACGAAACATGTATTTAAATGATCTCCAAGTCTATTCAATTACAAACAAAGCATCAATCCAAATTGTTTCCAAGTCTAGAAAAGCATATATCAAAACTATCTCTAATTTACAAAATAAAACATCTATCTGAATTTTCTCTATGAAGCTGAGTACATATTTGAATTAACTCTAAGCCTATTAAACGATAGAGCAAAGCATCTATTCTAATCATAACGAAATTCTGCAAATGGAAATAACTAAACAAACAATATCAAATCTGAGCATCTAAACTTATGGAAATTTGAAAACTATCTGCAATGAAAATGAAAACAGAGTATGTGTCTACTGTGCAAAAATAAAATAAATGTCTAATCTACGAAATGCAAACAGAGTTATGCTACCAATTACGATAAGGAAAACAAGGTAAACAAAGCATCTAATTTTGCGGAAAACACAACAAAAAGCATAAGGAATTGAACTACGAAATGGCACAAAACTAAACTATTAAACCTCTTCTGTGCAGGGGCCCTCCACAACAGAATGGTTCTGAATTTATTCACAACTAACTGCGCATCGATGATTCCAGGAACGCCTTCTCCTTTGATTGATAAAAACAAAATTTTATTGTATGAGAGTATTACAATAAAATTAGGCTTGTTTTTGGTTTACACAGCCTAGTATTTATAACAGAGTCGAATTAAATGTTTGAGGTGATCACGCCCTTAAAGAATAATCAAACTAGGCATAAAACTCTAAATAAAAATGCGCTCTTCATTGCTTTCACGATTTGCTAAGTGGAGAGCAAATCGTGAAGCTTAATCTTCTCACTCGCTTGTCTCGGTTCTTTGCTTTGACTGACCCTTTGACCACAATCCAGGTGCTATCCTTCTCGATTCTGGACAGGTAGATAGGATAAAATCCATGAGTGGATCATTTCCCAACTGCCCATGTACTTCACTCCTTCATTCATTCTTCGAAACCTGTTAAACCATGGTGGTGGCTGCGAAAACGGAGGTTAGCTGCAGAATTGCATGAATTCTGTAGCTAAATACAAGTTTTATTCAAATAATAAGAAACGTTTAAAATATGAAAAAGAGATCATTTAGGTACCTTACCAGACTGAAAATGTGCAAATCAATACTGATTGAGCTTATGGAGTTCGACAAAAAGGAGGAAAAGGTAGTGAAATGGATGTCAAAATAGAGACAATCTTGTGGCTCAACATAACCCCACTCAGAAACCATTGCATGTCATGCAATTACAAAATATTGAGTCTTCATCTTATCACTGCATTTGTTCTGACACTTCTGCTAAGACATCTAACTTCATCTTCTTTCCCTTCTTTGAGGTCACTGCTACTCTTGCTTTCCTCATTAGAAGTTTATACTTCAAATTTATGACCTGTCTGCTCAGATATCTATTCTTCTTTTTCAACTTCTTGTTTTTCTTTAACCACAATCCCAAATGTAGAAGAGTATTATCATTGATGGTCTTCTCAATTTGATTCTGCATATTCAGAGCTTCATGTTCCTGCTTAATATGCCTATTTAGTGTCTCTAGTTTAAAAATTTCTTGTTTTAGAGTATTAACTAGAGGTTCTTGTGGACTAGAAGGCTGTTCTTCAAAACTTGATGTCTTCCTTGCATTTCTTCTTTCTAAAGACTCAATGTAATCATAAATTTCTTGCTGAACTGGATCAATTTCTGGAGTTCTTCGGCTCGGATCCTGTGTGAGAGAAGCAATAGTAGGTGATAGCACCTCAGGATCTTCTTCTAAATCAACAATTTCTGTTATTTCCGGAGGTGGCTTTTTGGCTGCTTTGCTAAGTTTGAAACTTCTTCTTATTGGTTGCGGAGGATTTTGAGTCTTTGACTTCTCTGTGTTTACGACTTTTTCTTTTCCTTTCACGCTTCTTTTTTTTTTTATTAATTTGTTTCTTGATTTATCCAACCAACTTTGTAATAGGAAGTTCATCTTCTGACTATGCTTGAGATGGCTGTTCATCCTCAACAAGGCTTTCAAATTTTCTTTTTTTGCCTCTATTTCCTTTATTATCACTAGGTTGTTCCTGTTCTTTTTCTTGGAAATGATTTCGGATTAAGAAATTTTCCCAAGTATCTCCTAGGCTTTTTAAATGAAATTCAATAAGAATTTTTCTCAATCCATGATGATACATTGTATTATCTATGAATTGAATCCTCTTTTGAACAATTCCTACCATCTTCCTTAGGCTATTCATTAAAAAGTATGGAAGATTTATCTCTTTATCTTCAAGAAGATTCATTAATAGCCTAACATGATAAAAGAACATACACCCAAACCTTCCTTCATAGGTAACAAATTTCTGAATTATCAACAACATATTTCTCCATTTTCTTTTAAGAGCTGTGCTAGGAATTCACTTTTTGAAAATGCTAGTGTCCATACCTGGGTTCTTTAAGAGGGTTTTCCATTCTTCTCCATTGATTCCTTTGTTCTTAAACCATCTTTCTCCTGTCTTCGGCAGTCAAGTAGTAGCCTCTGCCATGAAGGATTCTGTGACTGCAAACTTGATGTCACTGATTTCAACTTCTACTCTGTCAAAGGCCCTAGCAACAGATTTAGCGACTTCTTTATGAAGCCCATCGAATTTCTCCACGAAGTTAAGCCACTGCGCTTTCTGCAACATTTCCTTCATCTACGGATATCCTTCCACAAATTTCTTTCCCACAGGCTCTGTTCTCACAATCAGACCCATAGCTTGTCGAGAGTTTCACCTTCAAGACTGCCTCCTTTGATTGGGTGAATTGAGGGTTTTGGTATCGGTTTGAAAACGTGGATGAGTTATGCTGTGGAATGGTAGAGACGTGCAGGTAAACGAGTGAATGAGCGAGGTTTCAGGGTTATCAAGTGTTGTAAAATGTAACTAGGCCGGTCTTCATGCTGACTATGTAATTACAAAAAGAAGAAGACAAAGGTAGATATGCTACAAGGAGCCCTCCACAAAGCTTTCAAAATGTGTTAGAAGTCAAGCTCCTTATACAGTGAAAACAATGTTGAAATATATATGAAATAATGACGAAGAACATACGCTGATTGGTCGGCCAAAATACTAGTTGTTTGGTCGGCCTAATAACTAGACAAGTCACATATATATATGACTGCTTTGCAGCCAATTTAATATGACAGATTTGCGAATTGAACTCTAAGTTAGTGCGGACATTCCAAAGGCAATGGCGTATCCCTGAAGAAATAACGATGTGGTCTAAGAACAAAAGTATATATACTATTCTGTCTGAGTTTGACAGCGGATAGAATCTGAGGTGAAATTGTGGAAAGAATTTGAAGTTAATAGAGTTGAAATTACGAATAGAAATTGAAGAAGACAGCGTTGAATTTGTGGACAAGACTGAGGTTGATAGCGTGGAAAAGGGAGCATCTAGTGTGGATCTATCTGAGGTTATATAACATCTAAAAGGCTGTGGACATAAGGACAGATTCAGTACAACTTGAAGTATAATTTACTGAAGGTACGATGATGATGACTGAAGGTTCGATGATAACTGAAGGTACACGATGATTGAAGGTACAAATAACTGAAGGTGCAGAAAGAGTACAATAAGAACATCTATGGCTGTAAAGTATCTAAGGAAAGAACTTGTCAAAATAGTGATCTAAAGTTAGTAGAAAGTGAGGAAGGTAAATCAGAGATTTACCTTCCTAACTACATATCAAGATGTTCAGTTACAAGTGAAAACTATTTTGTCTCTACATTTGACTAGTGCTTTGATAATTGACTTGATGAAAGATTAACTCATAATACATAAGCAAGCTCACAAGTAATTATCAAGAAGAGAATTTGAGTTAATCACTTGCCCTACCAATTCTCAACATGGTTTCAGAGCTAAGGTGACAATTAAGGAAGGGCATCTAAGGGACACGCAAGAATAAGATTTCAAAGCATATAAGCCAGTCAAAGTTCATCAGGGATAAGTTCAGAGTTCTAATTTTTTGAGATTTTTGGGAGGCAATCAGAGTCCGAATATCACAGCCTACAATTTGGATCATCCTCAGGAAATCTCGGGCAAATTTCAGAGGTGTTTTTCGGTAACCTTAGATCAGTGAAATCTCAGCGATGCTCTTGGCATACCTAGTGCAAATCGCATGTTCGGACAAGGGCACATTCAATGATACAGTCACATGTTTTGCTTCAGTTCTATCTCTTATCTAATTCGGTGTTTCCTCCAGATCTCTGTAAAGATACTAACAAAACAATATCATAGTTTTGGTTCCTTGCTACGTTTTAAGAGAAGGTCTAATAATATCAACAGCAAAGATGATCTTGGTCTTGGCAATATGACATCTAACTCAGTTATAAGACTAGCAGGATAAAAGGCAACAATCTCATTTATTGAAGAAAATATTTTTTTTAGAAGAAGATCGTCCAAACAGAGCATTAATACATCTTTTCTCAACCACCATCGAAGCGATCAAGCTGAAGACTTTATCTTCACTTGTCAAGTAAGTATCTTTCATTCTATAATCAAATTTGGTAAAATGGCTTTGTTTTTGCAGGGAGATCTATAAGCTGGTTGGGTTACCAAGATTCCTTGCATGAGGAGGATAGTCACAATCCTTGAAGAAAGTAAAGTCAAGAAAAGTCTCTGAAGGTCAAGATTCATCTAAATACATGGAAAAGGATAGAAGGGCTCAAGGATTCTTTTGAAATCAGTCAAAGTCCTCACATCCCTATATAATAGGATTGGAGACATCAAAAGAATATATGATAAGTTGAAAGAACCATTCAATGCAATAAAGAAGATCATGACAATTAGACCTGATTTACACAAAATTGAAGGTATCAAAGAATCAAGGGATATCTTCATAAGATCTCAACTTTGAGATCTGGAAGAGATGATAAGATGGACAAGTAGGAAAAAGAAAAGTTTAGGAAAAGTGGAAGACTTATGGACAGTTGGTTCTAAAGCAACAATCTCAATAAGAGGAAGAAAGGAAGTTAAAGAAAAGAAGAATTCAAGGAAAATCACACAAACTTATGAATAAGAAATTGACTTCTGTGATAATGTAGCATCCTGATCTAAGCATGGCAGGAGCTCTTAGTGAATCAGCTCCGGGAAAACCTCTCTGACAAACATTACTAATGAAAAGCATTTATCAATAGTAAGGGTCATCATGGAAACATATTTCTGGATGTAATGACATATTGATGAAGCAGGCCAAGGGAATAAAGCTCTTCATTCTTGAGAAATTGCTACAGGATGACTCAAGGGAAAAAGGTATGAGGTATGTATATATTTATATGCTGACATTGGATGTTTTAAAGTCATGTCATGTGGTTGTAGGTAATGGACTTCTGTACTTAGAAGTATGATCTATGGAGGAGTATCTCTCCATGCACGGACAGATGAAATCAACATAATATGTCCTCATGATATATGAGGTGGTTGTATATGAACAAGAAACTAGGAAAGTTGTACGTTCCTGGGAATCAGGAATGTACAGAGAGGAAGAGATCATGAAATACAACCATTTCAAGAGGTAGTTATCATCTGGAGGCCAATAAGATGTGACTAGGAGATCTCCTGGAAAGATATGTAGACTCTGACAAAAGTCTGGTAAAGAAGAAGACCCTTGGGAAAACATATCATTAGGAGATGTGTCAATCTGTATGAAGGATGCCGATGCTTACAAGAAGAAGTCATGGTGAAAGATCATCACTGAGGTAACTTTTGTTTTAAAAGGTTCATACGTAAATGTTTATTTGGATGAATTTGTGCAGGGCTGCTAATCATGACAAAGGATGTATGATCCTGGAAGATGATTCGAAGGAAAGCAGCATGGCACAATAGTGGACCAGATAAGGAAGTCTGGTGAATCACTCTGATAGCTGACAAGACTCAGGATGGAAGTGATGGATGATCTGTGCCCTATGAAGCTAAAAGATGGAGATTCCTCAATATCGAAATCCATGACATCGAGGACAGGAATTCTTTATGAGCAGCTGGGTGTCTCACCATTGCTGCTGGAGGTCCCTGATTGAGAGAGAGCCTAACGGTAAGTTTCTTACTTGGAAGAAACTTGGTAATTCCTAAGGATGAGCTTAGGTACATTCTTTGTATAAGAATGAGTACATTCCCTTGTGGAATAGGTCCTCCCTGGGAGGGAGAGATGGACACATCATTCTGGTCTTGGGAAGACAGAATGGAGGATTGGGTAATCATCTGGCATTCGATACTCTTTGAGAATGTGATCGGGCATTCAAGATAAGAGTAGTCGGGGACCGATATTCTTTGAGGGCTAGCTACCCAAGAGAAGAACAGTCCAAGAAGGTCATACTTTGGGAACACCTGGGTGGAGTATGTACCTTGGAGACACAATGACGAAAGTGTTTATAAGTCATGTGTCTCGCCAGCAAACGAAGCCCATTGTCTCGTTGAAGAGATGGGGCTGTTAGTCAAGGCCTTGCACTAGTACAATGCTGGTTGGAATGATGCTATACAGATGAGATTACCAATCCGATTTTTCTTATGAAATTCTTTAGTTTGAAAGTGATCATGTAACTATATGAAGCCTCCCTAGTTAAGAGGGAGTGTTGTAAAATGTAACTAGGTCGGTCTTCATGCTGACTATGTAATTACGAAAAGAAGAAGACAAAGATAGATATGCTACAAGGAGCCCTCCACAAAGCTTTCAAAATGTGTTAGAAGTCAAGCTCCTTATACAGTGAAAACAATGTTGAAATATATATGAAATAATAACGAAGAACATAAGCTGATTGGTCGGCCAAAATACTAGTTGTTTGGTCAGCCTAATAACTAGACAAGTCACATATATATATGACTGCTTTGCGGCCAATTTAATATGACAGATTTGCGAATTGAACTCTGAGTTAGTGCGGACATTCCAAAGGCAATAGCGTATCCCTGAAGAAATAACGATGTGGTCTAAGAACAGAAGTATATATACGAATCTGTCTGAGTTTGACAATGGATAGAATCTGAGGTGAAATTGCGGAAAGAATCTGAAGTGAATAGAGTTGAAATTATGAATAGAAACTGAAGAAGACAGTGTTGAATTTGTGGACAAGACTGAGGTTGATAGCGTGGAAAAGGGAGCATCTAGTGCGGATCTATCTGAGGTTATATAACATCTAAAAGGCTGCGGACATAAGGACAGATTCAGTATAGCTTGAAGTATAATTTATTGAAGGTACGATGATGATGACTAAAGGTTCGATGATAACTGAAGGTACACGATGATTGAAGGTACAAATAACTGAAGGTGCAGAAAGGGTACAGTAAGAACATCTATGGCTGTAAAGTATCTAAGGAAAGGACTTGTCAAAACAATGATCTAAAGTTAGTAGAAAGTGAGGAAGGTAAATCAGAGATTTACCTTCCTAACTACATATCAAGATGTTCAGTTACAAGTGAAAACTATTTTGTCTCTACATTTGACTAGTGCTTTGATAATTGACTTGATGAAAGATTAACTAATAATACATAAGCAAGCTCACAAGTAATTATCAAGAAGAGAATTTGAGTTAATCACTTGCCCTACCAATTCTCAACATCAAGAACATGAATGGGGTTTCGGAATGAGAAATGACCGTTTAGATCATTAATCAATGAAATCAGATTTGATCATTGGGAAGATCATGATGAGGTTTTAGTGGCGAATCATGATCGATCTTTTTAATGATGTCATTTGAGCTCGCGGTATATGATCATCTAATTCATATATATCAATGTTTGCAACCTTATTATTTAAATAAAATTTTGTATTTGCATACCTTGGATATAGCTAATCTTAATTATTTCTTCTTTGTCTTGGTTCTTAAGATATTCTCTTGTACATTCTTCAGTATGATTTTCAGTATAGTCTTCAACTGCTTCTGTCAAAAGGTCCTATTGTATTTGGGCAACTGAAATGTATAAGAGCTGCAGAATTTTATAAGAGTTGCAGAAATTCAACAATTTTGTAGCTATACTTTATTTTTTAAAAAAGAAAGGGAAATGCAAAGAATTTGGGATTTTTAGAATTGGAATGAAGAAAATGTAAGATGCCAGAAACAATTCTGATTTTCACCTTATATTTTCTATATAAGAATGCCAATCAATGTTTGGTTTTCATACTTATACAAATTATTTATTTATTTTTAATAGTAATAATATATATATATATTTATACTATTTTATTTCATTTTCATTATTATTATTATTATTATTTTTAAGATATGAAAATAAAAAGAAGATTAAGTTGGGGAAGAAGAAAGATTCTTCTTAACCAACTTCATATCAACATTATCTTGAAAAATCTTGACAAATTCCTCTTTTGTCAATGGCTTATGATAAACCTTTAGTCGATGTCCATTTACAAGGAGAGGAACCTTTTCTTCATCAATAGTTCTAATCTTGATTGCTCCATTATTAAAGACTCTCTCAATCTCATAAGGCCCAAGCCAATGAGTTTGAAATTTTCCTTGGAAATCTTTGAACTTTGAGTCAAAAAGAAGTGCCCAATCTCCTGCTTGGAATTTTATCTCTTTAATGTATTTGTCATGCCATCTAGATCTCTGTTGTTGAACTAGGCTAGTCTTTTGAACTACATCTTGTCTTATTTCATCAAGCTCATTGAGTTGTTCCATTCTATGCCTTTGTGCTTCTGACAAGTCAAGTCCCAATTTGACTGCTGTTTTGAAGGTTTTGATTTGGAATTCTATTGGAAACAAGACTTGCTTCCCATAAACAAGTTCATAGGGAGTATGTCTTGTTGTGTTTTTCCATGTAGTACGGTAGGCCCATAAAGCTTCAGGAAGTGTTTCTGCCCAATCCTTTCTATGCAAATGTACAGTCTTTGTGAGAATTGCTTCAGACACTCTATTATTAGACTCCACTTGTCCATTTGCCTTTGGATGGTATGGAGTGGAATTCCTATGTTTGATTTTGTACTCTTCCACGATCTTTTGCACCATTCTGGATGTAAACTAAGTTCCTTGATCTGTCACAATTTACCTTGGGACACTAAAACGAGTAAAAATATCCTCAAAAAGAAATGAAACTACAACATTTTCATTAGCAAATGAAAGTGCTTTCGCTTCTACCCATTTATTGACATAATCTGTGCATACAAGAATATACCTCTTTTGTCTTGATGTTGGATTGATTGGTCCAGCAAAATCCAAAGCCCGTTTTTTAATGGGTTCGATGAGTACCTGTGGTTGTAAGGGCATTTCATCTGAAGGAACAGGTTTCCCCATTCTCTGACAACTGTCACATCTTTTAACATATTCCTTGGCATCCTTGAAAAGGGAAGGCCAATAATATCCTAAAAGAAGGATTTTGTAGACAGTCCTCTTGTCAGCAAAGTGTCCTCCACATGGCTCATCATGGCATGCTTTCAGTATCTCAGGGATTTCATACTCTCGTACACATCTTCTAATGATGAGATCTGAACCTGTCTTGTACAATTCCTCATTTACCCATGAATAAGATGCACTCATTTGAATTATTTTTCTCTTCTCTTTAGGAAACAAATACGATGGTAGTTTTCCTGTGGCTGAGTAATTAGCAATGTCTGCAAACAATGGAGATTTAGTAGATATTGCAAAAAAATATTCATCAGGAAAACTATCTTCTACAGGGGTATCATTATTATCATTTTGAATTATAGACAAAAAGTCAGCAACTACGTTTTATTTTCTAGGTCGATCTAAAATGGTGATATTAAATTCTTGCAATAATAGTAACCATCTTGTGATTCTGCCATTAGTGATAGATTTATTCATTAAATATCTAATTGCAAAATGATATGTGTGAATAAAAGTTTCATAGCCAGTGATGTAATGTTTGAACTTGTTAATAGCATGGACAACAGCTAGAAACTCTTTTTCAGTAACAGTATATTTTAACTCAACTGGAGTCAAATTCTTACTTGTGTAGTAGATGGCATAAGGGGTCAATTTTTTTTGTCCTAATACAACTTCTAGAGCTGTATCCAAAACATCAAGTGAGATATGAAAAGGTAATTTCCAATTTGGTCCTCTTAAGATTGGTGCATAAAAAATCTTTGCTTTCAAAGTTTCAAATGCATTTTGGCACTTAGGGTTCCAGCTAAATTCACAATCCTTTGTGAGCAATTTGAAGAGTGGAGATGCAATTTTTGTGAAGTTTTCTATAAATCTTCTGTAGTATCTTGTAAAACCAAGAAAACTCCTAACATCTTTTTGACAATTTGGGATTGCTAATTTGGAAATAACTTCAACTTTAGATAAGTCCACCTTAATTCCATTTCTTGAAATATGGTGTCGTAAAACAATTCCTTAAGTAAACATCATAAAATATTTTTCATGACTGAATGAGAGATTTGCTTGCTTACATCTTATGAGAACTTTTTCCAAATTTTCAAGGGCTTCTTCAAAATAATTTCCATAGACTGTAAAATCATCCACATACACTTCTACACAGTCATGAATTAAATCAGAGAAAATAGCTAATAGTGTTCTTTGGAATGTTGCAGGTGCATTGCATAATCCAAAAGGAAGTACTCGGTAAGCATAAGTTCGCCATGGACAGGTAAAGGTGGTTTTGTCTTGATCTTCGGGTGCTACCTGAATTTGATTATACCCTCTAAAACCGTCCAAGAATGAAAAACATTTATTTCTTGCTAGTGTATTTAAAACTTGATCTATGAAAGGTAATGGAAAGTGATATTTTAAAGTAGCTTTATTCAACTCCCTATAATCAATACACACCCTCTATTTTCTATTATTTTTAGGGACAATTACTAAAGGTGAAACCCACTGATTGTCTGATATTGGATAAATAAAGTTTACATTCAACAGTTTTTGTAGTTCTTCCTTTACAATTTCCTTAAGATTTGGATTCATTCTTCTTTGAGGCTGTCTGATTGGTCTAGAATTTTCCTCAATATAGATATGATGTATGCAAGTTTCAGGGTTGATTCCTTTCATGTTAGTGTATTCCCATGCATATGTAGAATAATGTTTTTGCAATGTTTTTATTAACTCTTCTTTTTGTAATTCTTCTAGGTTTTTGTTTATGTTTAAAGTTTTACTTGGAAATATTTCAATTGAAGAGTTACCAAATTCTTCTATAGAATATAAAGACATTTGTCTGGATTATAAGTATTCAATATTACACTGTTCTTAAAATTTTGGCTATTCTCACATTGTGAAGATGATTCATGATTTTCTATTGAATTTAGAATTTGATTTTCTTTACTAACGTGGGAGATAGTAAAAATAGAGTGTATGCCATTGTCATCATCCATCCATTCTTCATTTCTATTTCTATCATTGCTTTTCCTGGAGGATATAAAGTGAATTTCTTTGTTGAACTTCCATCAGAGATAAACATATCACCAGATCTACAATTGATGAAAGCATCAATTGTAGCTAACCAAGGCCTTCCTAATATCAATGGATGTCCTCCTAAATTATTCTTGGGAGTTAAGATCATAAAGTCAACTGGATATTCCCAAGAATCTAAGGATACATAAATGTCTTCTAATACACCATTAGGTTTGATTACTGATCTATTTGCTAGTTGTAGTGATGTTGGTGTATATTGAAGATTTGGAAGTTTTAGTTGTTCCATAGTTTGTTTATTCATGATGTTTATGGCTGCTCCTAAGTCGATCAATGTATTTGAGATCTCAATACCATTGCTATGTGTTTTCACAATGGGACTTCTTGGATTCAAATATTTCTGTATGACTATTTTTCCCATCATTGTTGAGATTTTGTGTATTTGGGGTAACATCAGTTGTGCTCTAGCTCCCAAATTTTGTGGAGGGACTAGAGTACACTTGATCTACAAGACCCAGAAATTGATTTGAGAAATTTCATCTGGTTTAGGAGATATTAAATGAATTAATTATTTTAATGTATTTCCTAAGTTAAAACTTAGGGAACTTAAATAATTAAAGTGAATTTAATTAAACATGTGATGAAATTGTCTTAAGTCATACAGATCAAACTTTCTTTTAATCTTAGCCATTGATTCAAGATTTGATCATGGCCGTTGGTATCCCAACGAGAAAAGTATAAAGGAAAGGCTTGGGGTCATTTGTAAAGATACATAGAGGCAGAGCACTGAAGCTAAGCTGAGATTCTAGGGTGGGTTTGCTAAGAAATCTGAGAAGTGTTTCGGTTGCAGAGAGGGGAATTTAGGCCAAGGGGATGATCTGATCCCAGGGTCTAGAATCAGCAAGAGGCAGAGATCAACTCAGAGAGACAGCGCAGAGAAGCAGAAGGGCAGCAGTAAGAGGGCAACGACTTGTGCTACGCAGGTGCTGCACAATCCCTCAAGGACAACGTACTTGCTGCAGGAAACCCTCATGGGTTGTGCAAAGACCCTAAGGGGCAGCGTAGGGACTGCGTCACCTAGTCTGGGGTAACGCAACCCTTTTCGGAGCAGCGCTGAGGGTTAGAGGGGCTTCAGAGGCTGACACAGAGGCTTCAGGGGAAATGCTGGGGTTTCTAGGCCCTAATTTTGGTTGAGTTCTGTAAATCCCGTTTGAGGTTGTGGATCAGTCATTATTTTGGCCCTAGATCAACCAGTGAGTTGTAGATCTAATATTTCTCTGTCGGGTTTTCCAGATCTGGAACCTAGGTTTGTTGTATTCAGAAAATTCTTAATAATAAAACCCTCCAGCAGCCAGAAGACCGGTTGTCTTGCATTCGGTTTTTTCGGGGACTATTTGTCTAGAAATAACTGTGTCACTTTGTCTATGTGTGCATGAACTTGTTCTAGATCTGGATTGGATGTGTTTTGCTTCGATTTTAACTTGAATTTATTCAGTTAATAACTTGTCTAAGTTGGAGGAGCATAACCTGATTAACAGTAAATAATTTCTGCATAAAGTGTAAAGATTCAGAAATTTCCACATGATATCAGAGTAATTGCAGATCTAGGAGTGTCACTAGCAAGAATCTGAAGGTTCTAGCTGGAGGAAGTAGCTAGAAAAACAATAGAAACGTAGATCTGAAGGGACAACGCAGTTTTTAGAGGCAGATTCACGCAGAGGGAAGGGTGACGCAGTCTAACATTGTCTCTTAGCAAGACCATACAAATACCGCGCAGAGGCAGCTCAGAGACAACGCTGGAATGATCTGAAGCCAGCCAGTGTGATGCAGATCTGAATCTGTCAAATCCAGAAAAGACTGAAGAAAAGTTGCAGAAATTCAGAAGGTGCTGGTGGGGTTAAATTTATGAAGTTTTCAGATTTTTTAGCCTAAGCACAAGTGACAAAGAGCGGGAGGAGATCAACTTCTCAGAGAGTTTTTAGCCTAAGAAACTTGCAGTTTGATCAGAGGATCAAAGAGAGCTGAATCATAGTTGATTTGGCAGATTTCCAAGGAGGGAAATCAATTGTCAGAGGGAGCAGAAGGTGCCTA
Source organism: Pinus albicaulis (assembly GCA_034641835.2). NCBI lineage: Eukaryota > Viridiplantae > Streptophyta > Pinopsida > Pinales > Pinaceae > Pinus > Pinus albicaulis. Next base: position 630,749,953 of record CM076581.1, on the reverse strand, counting down.
TTTCACCAAGGGCCTTAGATCCATTTCTCTAGCAAAGAGAAAAGGAAGTTTCGACACATTCTAAGTAGATGGCTCCTCATGGATTGCGTGATCAAGACAGGCTAGATGGCCTCTCAAACTTTTCAGTTTGGAAGGCAAGGATCCTAATAGTCTTTGAGGCATACAATCTTAGAGACCATGCAGAGCAAACTCTAGCCACATCGACATATTCGGATCTCCTTCGGAAGCATAAGGAGGCGGCTGGGCAAGCCAAGCAGCTGATTCTGGATGGAATCAAGGACCATATAGTACCACACTTAGCTGAGAAGAAGACAACTAATGAGATGTGGAAGGCCTTCATCTCCCTATATGAGGGAAAATTTGTCCAAAGGAAGATGTTGTTGGAGACACAGATGAGGTCATTCATGATGGCCAAGGGAGAAGACATGGAGCATTTTCTCTTCAGGCTGCAGTCGATTAGAGATCAGTTGACTGCAACTGGTGCTAAGTTGGAAGACAATGTAATGGTTAGGGTTGCCCTCAATGCAGTCACGGATGAGTGGGAAACTTTTGTCCAAAGTATCTTGGGCAAAGTGGACCTCCCAGATTGGGACAACTTGTGGTCAGTTCTGTGTCAAGAGGAACTCCACAAATTTACCAAGAAGCAGTATAGCTCTGGGTCGAGCAAAGTGAAGAAGGAAGATGAGGAAGATGCGGCCTTGGCATTGAAGAAGCAGCCAAAGAAGAAGGATCTCTCAAAGATCAAGTGCTTCCAGTGTGGTGAAATGGGACATTTTGCCAGCAATTGTCCTCAGAAGAAAAAGGACAAGGAAGCCTCTTCTTCCAAAGCAGCTGTGGCGGATGATGGGTCAAAAGATGATGTAGCCATGAGTGCTCATGAACCACGAAAGTGGGGTGACATGGATATGTAGAGGAGCTACATAGAAGTAAGGTAGGATCCTTGAGTAGCTCATCTCTTGGATCACATGCGAGCTACGGCAGCCTTAAGACTATAGTGGGACAAGAGGAGCAGTGGGTGCATAGATCACAGATGAAGCAGAGGCAGATCTGAAGACTGGGAGGAGCAGTGCAGAGCAGAGTAACAACAACGTAGAAGCAGCAACAACGCAGAGGATGATGTGACTTCAGCAGCGCAGAAGGCTTCAGAGGGACAACGTAGTGCAGCACCAGTGTGAGAGATTCAACACAAGGGGCTGATGTGACTTCAGTAGTGCAGAGGGACTCTGCTTACGTGGTGCAGAGCTGTCGCTGTGCATCATCCTTCAGATGCCAACACAGATTTGTAGCCTATGGAGCTTTAGTGATGAGGATGCAGCCCATTTGACTTGTTTTTCCAAGATTGGGCAGGAGATTCAGTTGTTTCTCTCAACAACTAAAGTTGCAGTGCAACAAATCAGTAGTGGCAGTGCTATGAGCAGCACAAATGTAGCATATTGAGAGGGAGTTGCAGTACAGAAGTTGCAATGGCAGTGGCAGAGTCATGGGCAACAGTACAGAATGGCAATAACAATGTAGAGTTGAGTGGCAGCAGGCCAAGCATCAACAGCCCATAACCAGTGCCCAAAATCATGTAATGCATAGTGTGATGTATTGCTAGAGCACACCCTTGATGCTAAGAGGGAGTGTTGAGATTTTGTGTATTTGGGGTAGCATCAGTTGTGTTCTAGGTCCTAAATTTTGTGGAGGGACTATAGTACACTTAATCTACAAGACCCAGAAATTGATTTGGGAAATTTCATCTGGTTTAGGAGATATTAAATTAATTAATTATTTTAATGTATTTCCTAAGTTAAAACTTAGGGAACTTAAATAATTAAAGTGAATTTAATTAAACATGTGATGAAATTGTTTTATGTCACACGGATCAAACTTTCTTTTAATCTTAGCCATTGAATCAAGATCTGATCATGGCCGTTGGTTTCCCAACGAGAAAAGTATAAAGAAAAAGTTTGGGTAAAGACACACAGAGGCAGAGCACTGAAGCTAAGCTGAGATTCTAGGGTTGGTTTGCTAAGAAATCTCAGAAGTGTTTCAGCTGCAGAGAGGGGAATTTAGGCCAAGGGGATGATCTGATCCCAGGGTCTAGAATCAGCAAGAGGCAGAGATCAGCTCAGAGAGGTAGCGTAGAGGAGCAGGAGGGCAACAACTTGTGCTAAGCAGGTGCTGCGTAGTCCCTCAAGGACATCGTACTCACTGTAGGAAACCCTCAGGGGTTACGCAGAGACCCTAAGGGGCAGCGTAGGGACTGCATCACCCAGTCTGGGGTAACGGAGCCCTTTCCAGAGCAACGCTGAGGGTCAGAGGGGCTTTAGAGGCTGACACAGAGGCTTCAGGGGTAGCATTGGGGTTTCTCGGCCCTAATTTTGGCTGAGTTCTGTAAATCCCATTTGAGGGTGTGGATCAGTCATTATTTTGGCCCTAGATCAGCCAGTGAGCTGTAGATCTAATATTTATCTGTCTGGTTTTCTAGATTTGGAACCTAGGCTTGTTTTATTTAGAAAATTCTTAATAATAAAACCCTCCAGCAGCCAGATGACCGATTTTCCTGCATTGGGTTTTTCCGGGGACTATTTGTCCAGAAATAACTGTGTCACTTTGTCTATGTGTGCATGAACTTGTTCTAGATCTGGATTGGTGGAGATCTGTTATGTGTTTTGCTTCGATTTTCACTTGAATTTATTCAGTTAATAATTTGTCTAAGTAGGAGGAGGATAACCAGATTAACTGTAAATAATTTTTTCATAAAATGTAAAGATTCCAAAATTTCCACAATCTTGATATCTGAAAATTTTCCCACTAACTGTATTCTTTTTACTTCCTTTGTTTTTCTTCTAGATTTCTTTATACTCAACTCTCTTATTGTTTTTGCAAGGATTGGAATTTCTTTAATGTCTTGTAACAAAGGAATTTTGATACAAACATTTTTCAATTCATCTAATATATCATAGTTAGGCAACATGAATTGTTTTTCTACCGCTTTGTCAATTTGTGATCTTTCAGGGAAAGGAGGTTTTGGTATAGATACCGAAGTTTGCTCTATGATAGGAGTTGAGTTTATTGGATTTTTTTGTGTTTGATTTTGACAATTTTGATTCTGATGAAGAGATGTCTCTTCTCTAGAATGATGATTTTGAAGATTTTTATCTTGATGAAGAGAAACCTCCTCATCAGAGTGATCAAATTTTTCCTGAATAACAATAGAAGGCTTTTTCTTCTCTAATATCCTACCAGATCTAAGTTGAACGTTGTTAAGGTCTAATGGAGTTATCATATAAGTCTGAAAATTTTGTCCTTCCATGTTATAAATAGGTTGTGCATTTTTATTTTTTGGGTTTGGAAGCGGCTGAGCACGTAGTTGGTTTGGGCTTTGTGGAAATGGTAATGAAAGTTGTGGATTATGATTTGGAAATTGAGGTTGTTGACTAGTTTGAGGAAAATGTTGTGGTGGATATTTCGGATAAGATTGTGGATATTGGTGATATTGAGAATAACTACCATAAGGATTTTGCATTCCTTGTGTCCAAGGTTGAGGTTGAGACCAGGGTTGCTGCCAAGACATTGATGAATTCCACTTATTTTGTGGGGGCCGAGTATACATCTGAGTGTTAAAACCTTGAGTTTGTGGTCTTTGCCATGGTCTTTTAGAAACAAAAAAAGGAGGATCTACTTGGTGCGGCACCATTTCCTCTTGGAAAACAACCTTAAGACCTGGAATAGAAGGACATTTCTTTGTTTCATGATTTTTCTGTACATATGACACAAGTCTCTATGATTTTTAAATCAAGAGGACATTCTCTTAAGACTTGTTTCTTTCTGCATTTAGGACAGAAGATAGTAAGGCATCACTTTCTACTCTTTGCTTGTTTTGTAATTTTAGGGTGTCTATTTGTTCACTAAGACTCCCTAAAATATCTGTTTTGAATTCATCAAGCAAATTTCCTATTTCAACCCTACTTACTGTTCCAGCTGTAGATTTATTGACTCAAGAGAGAATAGGATCTCTTGGACTTATCCCAATTCTTGACTTTCCTCTTGAAAGATGTATGCATAATTCAAAGATATCAGGTAATGATAGTTGAGAGATGTCTCCCTTTCCCATCATATTAAGAATATCAATCCATTCATCTCTAATGGCATTCAATAGGAGAACTTTTAAAGTATCTTCATCCAAATTTTCCATCCTAGCCCTTTTTAGATTGTAACCGAATCTTTCAATTAGTTCTTCTAAGTTTTCATCTTCTCTTTGCATCATCTTAAAAACTTCATCTTTCCGATTATGAGGTGTGCAGTAAGAATGCATTTTCGTTTCTTCCCAATTCCTAATAGAATGTGTTATTAAGCCCATGAACCATTTTAATGCTGCATCCTTAAGTGTTGAAGGAAACAATTTCAACTTTTGAGAATTGAGTAAGTAGTCATATGATCTACATAAAACTTCGAATTCAAACAGAAATGTTTTAGGATCTTCACTCCTTAATCCATGAAAATTGGGGAGGATGGAGGGTGAGATATTCTTCATTGTGGCAATTGTATCCTCATCTAATATAGGAAATCCAACATGATCTGCTTCTTCTCTATTTCCTCCTCCTCCTCTTCTTTGTTCTCTTTCTTCTCCCCTTCCTCTTCCTCTACCTCGTCCTCCACCTATAATCCTAGGTCCAGCTCCTCGTAGTCTTAATTGGTCATCATTCAGATTGTGTACTTCTCTTTCTCCTTCTCCAACCATTGTGGATTCCTCAGAAATAATATAGGTTTCTAGATTTGGAATTATTTGTTCTTCCGATTCTTCTGGTTCCTCTTTCAATGGTATATTAAAGAGGACTTCTTCCTCTTCTCCACTAGGGATTTCTAGCTCTTGGGATAAGAGTTGTTCTTTAGTAGAGTTTAAAAAGATTACTCCTTCTGTTGGGGATCTAAGGTCTTCTTCTTCTAGAGCTGCTTCAGTTGATGAAGTTGGAGAGTCTCTAGGCTGAATTTCTAATCTTAAGACTTCAGGGAGTCTGTGTCTTACTGCTAAGAATGGAATACGAGTTTGGGTGGATGTTGTGGCATTACGAGGTCTTAATGGAGTGAGTGGTGTTGTTGGGATCAAACTTTTACTTCTAGCTACAAATCTACCCATAGAATTTCTTTCTCTACGCATGTCATTTTTTATGTTTTTTTTTTTTTAGATTAAGAGATAAGGCTCTTAATTACACTTCCCCGACAACGACGCCAAAATGTTTAGTCAATTTAATGTCTTAAATTGCTATCATAAATTATCGACTAGAGTTAGTAATCTTATGAAGTGCAGGGGCATGATATATGCTAGAAGCCTTTTCTTACTTAATTCGTTGTGTTGGTTTTATATGTTGCTTTTAGGATTTTGTGTTTATCTGGAATATCTAAATGAAATTGAGAGACTAAGAACTGGTTTGTGGAATGAAATCTAAATTTAACTATCAAGGCCTATGAGGATAATTCTACTTTAGCTTATCTAAAAATGAACAATTGACTTCAAGGAGACTAGAAACAAGAAGAAACTTCAATCTTTTTGTATGTTTTGGATTTTTTTATGTAAATGATAATAAAAGCAAGAAAGCACTAGAAAGTAATCACACCTAAAGAAAGATTTTAATGATTGAAAAATAAAACCTGAGAAGGAAGAAAAGGAAATGTTTAATGTTTATTTAAGAAAGAAAATTAATCTATGAATTACTATTAAAGACAATATTCTAATGACTGAAAGAAAAGATTTGCAAGAAGGAAGAAAATGAAATGTTAATCTAAGAAAAAAAATTAATCTATGATAAACTTATATTGCATCAAAAGAAATTAATCTAAGTGATAAATCTTAAGCTATATCAAATCAACCTATACCGACAACTATGATAAATTATCTCAAAACATCTATCTAAATCACTTCTAAATCTATTCAATCAAATAACAAAACATCTATTTTAAATTACTTCTAAATCTATTTAATCAAGTAACAAAACATGTATTTAAATTATCTCTAAGTCTATTCAATTACAAACAAAGCATCAATCCAAATTGTTTCTAAGTCTAGCAAAGCATATATCAAAACTATCTCTAATTTACAAAATAAAACATCTATTTGAATTATCTCTATGAAGCAGAGTACCTATTTGAATTAACTCGAAGCCTATTCAACGATAAAGCAAAGCATCTATTCTAATCATAACGAAATTCTGCAAATGGAAATAATTAAACAAACAATATCAAATTTGAGCATCTAAACTAATGGAAATTTGAAAACTATCTGCAATGAAAATGAAAACAAAGTATGTTTCTACTGTGCAAAAATAAAATAAATGTCTAATCTACGAAATGCAAATAGAGTTATGCTACCAATTACGATAAGGAAAACAAGGTAAACAAAGCATCTAGTTATGCGGAAAACACAACAAAAAGCACAAGGAATTGAACTACGAAATGACAAAAAACTAAACTATTAAACCTCTTCTATGCAGGGTCACTCCACAACAAAATGGTCCTGAATTTATTCGCAACTAACTACGCATCGATGATTCTAGAAATGCCTTCTCCTTTGATTGATAAAATCGGAGTTTTAATGTATGACAATATTATAATAAAATCAAGCTTGTTTCCGGTTTACACAGCCCGGTATTTATAACAGAGTCGAATTAAATGTTTCAGGTGATCACGCCTTTAGAGACTAATCAAACTAGGCATAAAACTCTAAACATAAATGTGAGTTTCATTGCTTTCACGATTTGGAGAGCAAATCGTGAAGCTTAATTTTTTCGCTTGCTTGTCTCGGTTCTTTGCTTTGACTGATCCTTTGACCACAATCCTAGGCGCTATCCTTCTCGATTCTGGACAGGTAGATAGGATAGAATCGATGAGTGGATCATTTCCCAACTGCCCATGTACTTCACTCCTTCATTCATTCTTCAGAACCTGTTAAACCATGGCAGTGGCTGCAGAAACGGAGATTAGCTGCAGAATTGCATGAATTCTGTAGCTAAATACAAGTTCTATTCAAATAATAAGAAACATTTAAAATATGAAAAAGAGATCATTTAGGTACCTTACCAGACTGAAAATGTGCAAATCAATACTGATTGAGCTTATGGAGTTTGACAAAATGGAGGAAAAGGTAGTGAAATGGATGTCAAAATAGAGACAGTCTCGAGGCTCAACAACAATCAAGAAAAACTTCTTTCTTCCAGGAGAAGAATACATTGAGGACAAGAATGGAGTAAGGAGAGAAAGCCTTCCATACCCTTGGGATGAAGTAGACTTCCATATCATGAAATTCATTTCCTGTGAAGACATACTTAGTGTAGTCTATGGGTACCATTTCAGGTTGTTGAATGAGCTTAAGTTTCAAGGAGAACTCCCTCTAGAACAAAGATTGTGCATCTCTCATTTCCTTTTGAACTCAATAACAAACATGAGCAAAGAGGTGAGGGAAAAGAAATACCAGCATTTGGCTCATCATGGCCTTATAAAAATGATAGTGAATGATGCTCTGAGAAGATTAAACCTCCCTTTATCTTGGTCCTTATTCATAGACATGGATAGGGAAGCCTTCATAGCCACCCAAACAGGACAAACCTCTGCCTCTAGTCTTAGAGAGGAGGTAGAAGAAGAAGAGGAGGTTGAAAATGAGGAAGAAAAAGAAGAAATGGAGGTTGAAACAGAAAATATAGAGACATTAGAAACAAAGAAGGAAGAGACTGAGGGGAAGAAAGAAGAAAAGACAGAGTGGAAGGAAATATTGGACCCTATGCTAGGCAGTGATACCTCCCCTCAGGACACAATCATGTCACCAGACATAATAGATCAGGAAGTGACTGCTACCCTAGCAACTTTGAGCACACCAGTGAAAACAAAGTGGAAGAGACAAACACCCTAGGAAGAGCCAAAGGGTGAGGCAAGGGAAACCACAAACTCCAACTAAAAGCCCTATTGCCATTGAGGAATCACCCAAGAAATATGATGAAATAAGGATAAATGAAGGAAAGGTTCAAGAGGTCACCTCACCTGTGAGGACCCCTGTGACCTACATAAGAAGACATTAAGCAAGGTTGGCATCCCATACACATCTAACAACCCCCATAGACCCTCAAAAGACAGAAAAAAGGGAAAAACAAGCAAGAGAGGGTATTCAGCAGGAAAAACAGAGTTTGCTATAGGAAACTCTGTCTTTGCTATAGGAAACTCCAGCAGACCCAGAATCAGAGAAAGAAGCATTGGTTGAGGGAGAAAAGACAACCATGGATGGGCAAGAGGCCCAAGAAGTTGAGGAAAAGGCACAAGATGAAGGGTAAGATGAAAAAGGGGGGGAAGAGAAAGATGACAAGGAGGAGCCTACCTCACCAAATCCTGACCTCAAAGATGTATCAGTAGTGTCACACCTTAGCCCTCAGCCAAATCTCAGCTCCTACTATACATTTATTGAAGGGGGCAGACAGATTCCTTCGAAGTTTACAGTACCTTTATCCTATCAGTTGGAAGAGGAGAGGGCACACACTCATCATTGGATGAAGATTGCTACAACCAAAGGTGTGCATGACATAGGGGTCATGGAGGAAAAAGTGACTGAGTTGGGAATGGATTTGTCTGATGCTAGGTTCAGAGAATCCATGTTGAAAGAGCAGCTTTAGAAGGCCCAAATAGAGAATGCAAGATTGCAGGATCAACTTCAGCAAAAAGACAAATAAATGGCCATCATGGCAGATATGTGCATGGAGGCCATCCAACATAGATACCCATCAGATTCATATGCAGTCTACCTCAAAGAACAATGGCTCCTATTTCAGATAAGGACACTAGCCTCTCGTGGATCCTTATCCTTTCAGAACTGCACACAATTCATTGAATTTTGCAACCAGTCAAGTATGGTAGACAAGGAAAAAATGGTGGAATTCTACATGCACAATCTGGTGTTGACAGACTTTAAAATTTGGGATCCTAATCCTAGAATGGGAGACATGCAGTTAATGGCATTAGCCTCTTGGATGGTTAATGAGGAAGCCAGAGCACAAGAAGTAAGAAGGGTCATGAGGATAGAAAATAGGGAGCCTCTACACATTAGGGCAGAACTATTCAGCCTTAGGGGAGTCATCAGCAACCATCTCAAGATAGAAAAGGATGCTACACTTGCAAAAAAGTACCTCAGCACACAAGCTCAAGCCATGGCTCATTTTGATGATGTTTCTAGGTTGTTGGGGGATGAATGCATAATGGCTAGTCAAAGGAGATGGAATAGCCTCCCTCACAGTCTTAGAAACATGGAATACCACACACCAGAGAGATTGAGAGGTGCCCTACAAAGAGCTCCACTATACAAGAGGGCTATGCAGGCTAGGAAGATTCAGTGGCTTGGTTTGAAACTCAGTCCACCCTTGCTGTTGGGACTGGATGATGGAAAAGACCAAGATGAATAGAACAAAGAATGGGAGGAAGCAGAAAAGAATGATGGCTTTTACCCTCCTGAAGGGACTCCCACACTTCTTCCTTGGGAAGTCAGAGGGTCCATTAAAGCTTTGAAAGAAATGCAAGAGGAGGACTAAGTTTCTCAAAGGATGAGCAACCATTTGGTAGGGGGCTGATGATGAGCTCCATCATTAGGTGTTCTTGGAGGGGTTAGTTGTTGCCTTTTAGCCTTATTAAGTCTCTCTTTCTCACATTTAAATTATATTATGGTCTTATGTTGCTAGTGTAGATGGTGATTAAGGCTTGTCATACTTCGAATGCCTAACATGAGTTAAATGCCGGATAGTCACGAAGATATTGCACTTTTGATGAATATTTTGCAATTAAAGCTTGGAGTAGACAGCAAGGAGAGATTCTATGGTGATTTCCCACCTCCTTAACTCCCAAAGGCAGCCAAGAGATCCTCGAGATTCCCTCCAACAGCTTGAAATCAAAGGCAGCCAAGCAAGTGGGAGTTCAAGTGCACCAAAGCTCCACTTCTCTTGCAGTCAAAGTGGACACATCACCTACTTTTTAGGGAGTTGTTGGTAGCTACCCTCTATGTTAAATAGGGTTGAGCAAGAGCTCATTAGGATTCGAACTTTGAAGGAAGCTAATAGACTCTTAGCTCTTGTAATAGGGTTTTGAGACTTTTATGATTATGTAATGATACTATTTTCTGCAATAAGATGAGTATTCAGATTGTCTTTAACTGATTTAGTTTTAGAGGGCTAGGCTTGTGGGTAGGCCCCAATCCGTTGGCCTTAGTCTCTCTTGTGCATTCATGCTTATTTTTATGTCATTGTAGCTAGTTTGCTTTATGAGTTTTTAGCTAGTATGCTTACATTTCAATTCACTGTTTTGAGTTTGCTTCCATTTGTCGTTTGCTGTAGTTAAGCTTGCATAAATGTTGGTAGAATAAATGATAAACTCAGAAAGCTATGTGTCAAGCCTCCCTCTGTCATCTCTTTCACTGGAGCTTGAGGAGGCAAGACCTTCCCCATAGGCCAAATTTTCTCTTTAGTTTATGATTTCTTGGAAATAATAGTTAGGTTGCTGTAATGTCATGAACATGTCTAGAATACTGAGTTAAATTTCTATTTGAAAGCCAAAGTAGGTTTGCTTTCCAAATTCAACTCATCTTTTCCATTTCCTTCATCATGAATTTACCAATGTTTGTTGCATGAACATGTAGTTTGCTTGCAGGTTCAAGTAGCACAGCAAAGGAGGACTTCACCAACACTCTTAGCTTCATTTCTCACCCATCATCAACCTTCTTTCCATCAAATCGCCATCAACCCTGTTTTTCAGATTTTTCACCTTCATACTGTGAGCAACCCTAGAAGTGCAAGACGGGCTTCTCAAGAGGTTCTGAGCTTGGGCAAGGGGTCGGCCATCTTCCATTCATCCAAACACACCTTCATTCCATCTCCCCTATGCTTTTATACACCATTTTTGGCCTTAGATTGCCCTCAGACTATTTCCTGTAGCAATTCAGGACTTTCCTGTAGCAGCACCAGTAGGCATCTCGTTAAGCCCAAAAACCATTATCCACCTCATCCAGACCAGCCAGAACCATTCAGACATCTTCAGCCTTGCACCCATGAGCTCAAGACCTTCTTAAACGACCTTAGCGCTTTCTCCTCCTGGCTGCAAAACAATGCATTTACAAGCATAATTAGATGCATGAGTAAAAGCATGATAGTTAAAACATGAAGTAGACAGAGTGTATTTAGCCATTTGGCCCAACAATGTATGATTAGGTTAGTATTCTTTCTGCAATTTCAATTTAGCAATTTACTTCATGAAAGATGCCTAGTTTGTTTCCATTTCTTGCCATAGTTTAATTTGTAGATTTCTTCCATTGCAGAGTAGCTAGATGTACTTTCTTGCTATAGAATAGTTCTTTGATTGTTGATAGCATAATGGCTTTGAATCACTTGTAGCCCTAGGTCTAAATTTGGAAGTGTGATAGACTTCATTCAGAAACCCTAGAAATAACACCCTTTCGTAGGACTCAGAAGAGGATGACATGAGTAGAATGCATCTGCTGTGTATATAGCACTGTCACCTCCAAGTTTGTACGAACCTTGGGTTGATAAAGTGAAGTAGAGTAGCTTCTGGGAGTTGCAACATTCTTAGTGCAATACCAGGGCTCACCAAGTTGCTCCATAGGATCCCCTCCTAGGACCCTTGCTAGTTTGAGCGGTAACAGGTCCTTTATTGGCAATACTTTGAAACTGTCTCTATTTATCCTTTTGAATGAGATTTTCATATAGGCTTAAAAAGACTCAACTATACAACCTTTGATTTGCAAGTAGAAGAACAAAACCTTAAATTTGCTTTATGACATATGGCATAGTCTTATCTTGAGTTTGTATTCTCAAATTTGCTTGTACTTGAGATTGAGGGATATACACCTTGTAAGATTTACATTTTCTTTCAAGGAGAAGGCATGTTGAGATCAAGTCTTATTTCTTTGAATGCAAGTCCTTTTTAAATGAAATGTCCCAAATTGGGAACAAACAGTGATACAAAGCATACAAAGACTAAATCTACAGCAAACAGAAAATTGCATCAAAAACACCATGAATTGAGCCAAAACTGCTGAGCCATTTTATTAATATTTCTGAATGGGAAAGGTACAAATGGTGTTTAGGAAGATGGCACCTTGGCCTGCACAAGGCAGGCTGAAATATTCCTCAATCCTTGCTAAAAAAACCTTGCTGCTTGCTGCTCTGCATGGCTCCTCCTCTACGCTGCCCAGTCTGGAAAATGCTTCTGCTCGCTGGAAATGGACTGCGTATTGGGGCTGTTCTACTGCTCAGAAAATTTCGGGATTTGGACACCAGACTCTCCTCAACAAACCCAGAAAAACAAGCGAAGGGTTTTCCAAAATGCTAACCCTGGAAAATCACCCTCTTGAGCTGGGTACGCAATTATGTTGGGCACACTAGGCTCTGAACTGATCTGTTGGAAATAGCTGCTGGAAACTGCCCAAAAAATCTGCTAAGTAAGGGTTGATCCCCCCACAAAACTCCTAGCTGAAATACCTCAATCTTTCTCCTTCCCCGGCGCTGCTCCACTATGGGACTGCGTAATTCCCTGGCTGACTGCGCTATCCTGGAAGAGACTGCGTATTTTTGGACTGAACTTGTGGAAACTCTTCTCCAAAACTGACTGAACTCCTCTCTTGAGCAGGTAGTCGAAGTCCCCTGAGGATGAGGTTGAGATCTCCGCTCGGAAATCTCTGTGCTAAATAGCACTTGCAGACTCAACTAAACAGCTCAAGCGTGCTTCTGGTTTACCAGACAGAAAGTTAGCTGATGACTGAATGAATGAGGAATGAGTTGCTCTCATCCTCTTTTACCTAGCTGAGCCCCCAATGTTCCCTTGGGCCCCACTAGACTGCGCTGCCACCTCTGCCAACCAATCACTGTGCTGCGAGTGCGCAACTGGTATCCCCCTACTATCCCCACACTGCCTTTGCGCTGCCTACGCTGCTACCTCTCCTGCGTTGCCATTAGGTTGATGTCCACTGCGTGTAGCTGGCCCCACGGGTTCCTCTCTAGCTCAAATACTTGCCTTGGTGACTTTAGGAAAGTGATTTAATCTTCAAATTTATTTGTGGGTTACCTTTACCCACTTTATTTTTCTTCTAACGTTAGAAAAAAGACAAAATTGATAAAATTAATATTCCAATTAGCTAAATGCTAATTTGGAATATTACAGTCCTCCCCGCCAAAATGTTGCTTGTCCTCAAGAAACTGCAAAGATGGATGCTGCAGTATTTTCTCCCCCTCCCAAGTGGCGTCCTCATCTGGAAGGTTTCTCCATCTGATAAGATATTCCTTCACGGTCCTGCTCCTCAAATGTCTCTCTCGGGTGTCCAAGATGCCCCCCGGCTGCAGCACCAAATGCCCCTCATCATCAGTGGGCAGAAGCTCCATAATGGCTATCAGCTGTTGTCCCAAAGCCTTCTTTAGGCATGAGACGTGAGAAATGTTGTGGATCCTGCTCTCAGCTGGTAGCTCCAACTCATACGCTACCTCCCCAACACGCTTGATCACCCTGTATGGTCCATAGAAGCGGGGCTTGAACTTCTCAGCGCCTTTCTGCTTTAGCGTGGACTGCTTGTAGGACTGAAGACAGAGGTAAAGGGTTGCGTTACCCCAGACTGAGTGACGCAGTCCTTACGCTGCCCCTTAGAGTCTCTGCGTAACCCCTGAGGGCTTCCAGCTGAATCACGTTGTCCTGGGAGGGACAGCGCAACACTTGCGTAGCACGGATGCTGCCCTCTCTGTTGCTACTCTCCTGCTTCTCTGCGCTGCCTCTCTGAGCTGATCTCTGTCTCTTGCTGATTCTAGACCTTGGGATCAGATCACCCCCTTGGTCTAAATTCCCCTCTCTGCAGCTGAAACACTTCTGAGAATTCTTAGCAAACCCGCCCTAGAATCTCAGCTTAGCTTCAGTGCTCTGCCTCTGTGTGTCTTTACAAATGATCCCAAGCCTTTCCTTTATACTTTTCTCGTTGGGAAACCAACAACCATGATCACATCTTGAATCAATGGTTAAGATTAAAAGAAAGCTTGATCCGTGTGACTTAAGACAATTTCATCACGTGTTTAATTTAATTAACTTTAATTATTTCATTTTTCTAAGTTTAGACTTAGGAAGTACATTAAAATAATTAATTAATTAAATATCTCCCAAATCAGATGAAATTTCCCAAATCCATTTCTGGGTCTTGTAGATCAAGTGTCCTCTAGTCCCTCCACAAAATTTGGGAGCTAGAGCACAACTGATGCTACCTCAAATACACAAAATCTCAACACTCCCTCTTAGCATCAAGAGTGTGCTCTAGCAATACATCACACTATGCATTACAAGACTTTGAGTACTGGTTTTGTGCTGTTGAAGCTTGGCCTGCTGCCACTCAATTCTGCACTGATGCTGCCATTTTGTACTGCTGCCCATGGCTCTGCCACTGCCACTGCAACATCTGTAATGCAGCTCCCTCTCAATTTGCTGCATCTATGCTGCTCATAGCACTGCCACTGCTGATCTGCTGCACTGCAACTTCAGTTGTTGAGAGAAACAATTGAATCTCCTGCCCAATCTTTGACAGACAAGTGAGTTAGGTTGCATCCTCATCACTGAAGCTCCATAGCCTGCTGATCTGTGCTGGCATCTAAAGGATGATGCACAGCAACAACTCTGCACTGTGTAAGCAGACTCCCTACACACTACTGAAGTCACATCAGCTCCTTGTGCTGAAATCCCTCACGTTGCTGCTGTGCTGCGTTGTCCTCATAAAGTCTCCACCCTGTTGCAACTCTGCTCTTCGTAAGCAACTCTTCTCCGCGCTGCTAAAGTCACATTAGCCCCTACGCTGCTGCTGCAGCTGCACTGCGTTGCTCCTTCCAGCCTTCAGATATGCCTCTGCTTCATCTGTGATCTATGCACCCACTACTCCACTTGTCCCGCTATTGTCTTAAGGCTGCCGTAGCTCGCTTGTGATCCAAGAGATGAGCTGCTTAAGGATCCCGCCTTACTTTCTGTAGCTCCTCTATAGATCCATGTTGCCCTACTTTCGTGGTTCATGAGTGCTCATGGCTGCATCATCTTCCAACCCATCATTCGCCACAACAGCCTTAGAAGAAGAAGCTTCCTTGCCCCTTTTCTTCTCAGGACAATTGTTGGCAAAATGTCCCATTTCACCACACTGGAAGCATTTGATCTTAGACATATCCTTCTTTTTCTTTCCCTGCTGCCTCTTTGATGCCAAGGCTGCATCTTCTTCATCTTCCTTCTTCACTCTGCTCAATCCATAGCTGTACTGCTTTATGGTGATTCTGTGGTGTTCTTCTTGACATAGAACTGCCCACAAGTTGTCCCAATCTGGGAGGTCCGCTCTACCCAAGATACTTTGGACAAAGGTTTCCCACTCATCTGTGACTGCATTGAGAGCAGTCCTGACCATCACATCATCTTCCATGTTAGCACCCGTTGCTGTCAACTGATCTTTGATCGACTGCAATCTGAAGAGGAAATGCTCCATGTCTTCTCCCTTGGTCATCATGAATGACCTCATCTGAGTCTCCAACAGCATCTTCCTTCGGACAAACTTTCTCTCATATAGGGAAGTTAAGGCCTTCCACATCTCATTAGCTGTCTTCTTCTCAGCTATGTGTGGTACAATATGGTCCTTAATTCCATGCATGATCAGCCGCTTGGCATGTCCAACAGCTTCATTATGCTTCCGTAGGAGATCTACATCGGTCGGTGTGCCCAGAGTTTGCTCTACATGGTCTCTTATATGCCTCTAGGACTCTCCGGATCCTAGCCTTCCAAACTGAGAAGTTGGATAGGCCATCCAATTTGTCCTGATCACGCAGTCCATGAGGAGCCATCTGCTCAGAAATGTGTCGGAACTTCCCTTTCTCTTTGCTAGAGAACTGGATCTAAGGCCCTTGGCGAAACAAGCACCTTCTGCTCCCTCTGACAACTGATTTCCCTCCTTGGAAATCTGCCAAATCAACAATGATTCAACTCTCTTTGATCCTCTGATCAATCTGCAAGTTTCTTTGGCTAGAAACTCTTTGAGAAGCTGATCTTCTCCTGCTCTTTGTCACTTGTGCTTAGGCTAAAAATATGAAAACTTCAGAAATTTAACCCCACCAACACCTTCTGATTTTCTGCAGCTATGCTTCAGGCTCTTCTGGATTTGATAGATTCAGATCTGTGTTACACTGGCTAGCTTCTGAAAATCCCAGCGCTGTCTCTGCACAGTAATTGCGTGGGTTTGTTGTGAGACATCGTTGGACTGCGTCACGCTGCCCTCTACGTAACTTCTGCAGCTCTGAAAACTGCGCTATCCCTCCAGATCTGCCCTTCTGCTGCCTTTTCCTGCTGCTTTCTGCAACAAGAACCTTTAGTCTTCTGCTGGTGACCCTCCTAGATCTGCAATTGCTCTGATACCATGTGAAAATTTCTGAATCTTACACTTATGCATAAATCTTACTGTTAGATTTGGTTCTGTTCCTCCTACTTAATTAAGTTATTAAGCTGAAAATTCAGATTAATATCAAAGCAAAACACATAAGAGACTTTCACCAATCTAGATCTAGAAAAAGTAGATGCACACATAGACAAAGTGACACAGTGATTTTCTGGACAAATAGTCCCCGGAAAAGCCCAATGCGAGAAAACCGGTTTGTTGACTGCTGGAGGGTTTTATTATTAAGAATTTTCTGAATACAACAAATTTGGGTTCCAGATCTTGGAAAACCCGACAGAGATAAAATAGATCTATAACTCACTGGCTGTTCTGAAGCCAAAATAATGATTGATCCACACCCTCAAACAGGATTTATTGGACTCAGCCAAAATGAGGCCTTAGAAACCCCAGCACTGCCCCAGAAGCCCTTGTGTCCCTCAGCGCTGGCTTAGAAAGGGCTGCATTACCCTGGACTGGGTGACACAGTCCTTACACTGCCCCTTAGGGTCTCTGCGTAACCCTTGAGGGTTTCCAGCTGAAACACACTGCCCTGGGAGGGACTGTGCAACACCTGCGTAGCACAGATGCTGCCCTCTCTGCTGCTGCTCTCTTGCTTCTCTACGTTGCCTCTCTGAGCTGATCTCTGTCTCTTGCTGATTCTAGACCTTGGGATCAGATCATCCCCTTGGTCTAAATTCCCCTCTTTGTAGCTGAAACACTTCTGAGAATTCTTAGCATACCCGCCCTAGAATCTCAGCTTAGCTTCAGTGCTCTGCCTCTGTGTGTCTTTACAAATGACCCCAAGCCTTTCCTTTATACTTTTCTTGTTGGGAAACCAACGACCATGATAAGATCTTGAATCAATGGCTAAGATTAAAACAAAGCTTGATCCGTGTGACTTAAGACAATTTCATTACGTGTTTAATTTAATTAACTTTAATTATTTCATTTTCCCATGTGTTTAATTTAATTAACTTTAATTATTTCATTTTCCTAAGTTTAAACTTAGGAAATACATTAAAATAATTAATTAATTAAATATCTCCCAAATCAGATGAAATTTCCCAAATCCCTTTCTGGGTCTTGTAGATCAAGTGTACTTTAGTCCCTCCACAAAATTTGGGAGGTAGAGCACAACTGATGCTACCCCAAATACACAAAATCTCAACACTTTGTACCACCAAATAGAATAACTCCTGCCAAAGCCACCCATGAACCGACTGTCCCTGTCACTGACTATGGTCTTTGGAAGACCATGGAGTCTGAAAACATCTCGAAAAAATAACTCAGCCACCTGTGAAGCATTGTACTGAGCTGAGATGGCGAAGAAATGATCATACTTGGCCAGTCGATCAACAACTACGAAGATGCAAATCCTTGCCCTACACTGTGGGCATTCCAGTGATGAAATCCATGGAGATGATTTCCCATTTCCCCTCCGGAATGGGAAGCGATTGTAGCAAACCTGCGGGGTGGTTCAACTCTTGTTCCGCTGACAAACTACGCACTCCATGACATGCTGGAGTACATCCTCCTTAAGGCCCTTCCATGAGAACCTCTCCCTGATGGACTTGTATGTTTTAGTGAACCCTTGATGGCATGAAAGTGGTGAATCAGGGGCTGCATGCAAAATCTTCTCCCTTAGTTGGGAGTTACCTGTCAAGAAGATTCGATCTCGACAATGGATGATCTCATCCATCACCCTGTACCGGTCATCTATCACCTGCCCATCTAATATCTCACATGCAAAACGGTCCTTGGAGTATTCCACCAAAAGCTGAGCCCTCCAGTCTGCATCAATACTCATCAAGGACAGTGCTGCCGGTCTCCGTGATAAAGCATCTGCCACCACGTTGTTCTTCCCTTTGACATACTCGATGTCAAAATCATAGGCTTGGATCTTGCTGACCCATTTTTGCTGTCTCTCTTGCAATTGCTTCTTCTCAACGAAGAATCGAAGACTGTTGTGGTCAGTCCTCACCCGAAATCTGTTCCCCACCAGGTACTGCCTAAACTTGGCCAACGCATGCATGATGGCCAACATCTCCTTGTCGTATATGGGGTACAGTCTCTCATGTGGCAGCAACTTCCGACTCTCGAAAGCTATAAGATGTCCCCCCTGCATCAATACTGGGCCCACTCCTTCTCCTGAAGCATCACACTCCAGCACAAAGGGCTGCGTAAAGTTGGGCAATGCCAACATCGGGCAACTGCTCATCACCTCCTTGAGCCTGTCAAAGGCTCTCTGCACAATGTCTGTCCAGTTGAAGGCCCCCTTCTTGGCGAGATTTGTGAGGGGTGCTGCATGTTGGGAAAATCCTTTGACGAACTTCTAGTAGTAGGTGCAGATGCCTACAAATCCCCGGAGTTCCGTCACGTTCTTCGGTTCCGGCCAATCCCGGATGGCCTGGATCTTCTCCTCATGGACTCTCACCCTGTCCACTTCGATAATATGCCCCAAACAAAGCATCTATGTGAGCCCAAAATCGCACTTGGACAACTTGGCATAGAAATGCTGCTCCTCCAAGATACGCAGTACAACCTCAATGTGCTGCAAATGTTCTTCCCATGTGCGGCTGTAGATGAGAATGTCGTCGAAAAATACCAGCGCAAACTTCCTCAACTGACCACGGAAGATGTGGTTCATACAAGACTGAAATGTGGCCAAAGCACTGGTTAGCCCAAAGGGCATCACCAAAAACTCGAAATGGCCATAGTGGCAGCGAAACACAGTCCTGGGGACATCTTGGTCCCTCACCTTGATTTGATGGTACCTCGACCTCAGAACGATCTTGGAGAAGAACTTCGCTCCCCTCAACTCATCCATCATCTCATCGATCCTGGGGATGGGGTAGCGGGTCTTCATGGTCTTCTTGTTCAGTGCCCTGTAATCTATGCACATCCGCAGTGTGCCGTCCTTCTTTACCAGAACCACTGAAGAAGCAAAGGGGCTAGTGCTGGGCTTGATGTGTCCCAATGCCAAGAGCTCATGTATGGCTCTCTCAATCTCATCCCTATAGGCTTTGGGGTGCCTGTAGGGACTCGTAATCACTGCCTGGGTGCCTTGCTCCAGCTCAATGGTGTGCTGAAACCCCCGGTCCAGTGGCTATCGTGGTGGAATGTCCCCAAAAACTGTGGAGTAACGGTCTAGGATAGTCTGCACATCCAAGTGCACAGGCTGACCTGAGACACCTGCCTCTGAAATCTGCAGCTCCACTGCCCATTTTATGTCTCCCTTCCAGAAATCTATCTCCATTCGGTGTGCATAGACTGTTTGTGGAGGATATGTGTGCATTCCTCTGATCATCACATGCTTCCTACTCTTCTTTTTCGTCCACTCTATATCTAGAGTCTCTTAATCTGTAGTGACTTTCCCAAGTGTGATAAGCCACGGTACACCCAACACTACTTTGGTATCTGGAATATCGACCACAAAAAAATGATCAGTCACCGTGTATGTCCCCATGGTCACTGCTAATGCTGGAACATATCGCATGCACTGCATAGTCTTGGCACCTGGAACCAACACAGAGAACTCATCAAAGCTCTCTGTCTGTATGCCCCTCCTCTGCACTAGTTGGGCATCGATAAAGTTGTGCGTGGCCCCGCTGTCCACCAGCACTGAGACACGCTACCCTTGAACCGTCCCTCGGACTCTCAGCGTTAATTTCTTGGGAACTCCCTGCAAAGATGCAAGGACTCCTCCTGTGGGTTCAAACACTGCTGCTGCTGCTGCTGGGGGAGGTGGTGGTGGATGATCCCCTCTTGGTGCACAGTGCTGGCATCTCCCTCCAACTCCTCATAGGCCTCCTCTTCTCCCTTACTGTCGGAGAAGACCTCAATGTAATGTGCCTTCCCTCTGGCACATCGACGACCTAGTGCCCATGGCTCCTGGCAAGTGAAGCAAAGCTTCCTCCATCTCAAGTCTCTCCGGGTGTCATCATCTAAAGGCCCTCGGCCCTGGTTCCCTCTCGAGGGTGGAGCTTTCACGTCCTTCCCCTTTTGTTGGAACGTTGGTCTGTGGGGGAAAGGAGCCCTCGTCCTTGGCATGGCATCTTGCAAGTCCCTAGTTCTCCCTACTGCATCCTGCAGCGTAGTAGGCCTAGTAGATCTGACTAGCCCATGCAAAGGTTCAACTAGTCCGTCAATAAACATGTACACTCTCCTGGGCACGGACAAGTTTGGAACCATCACTGAGAGCTTCAAGAACTCAGAAATGTAAGTTTCCGGATTCCCCATCTGTTTGAGCTTGGTTCGCTCAACAAAATGTTCTTCTGGGTCCTTCCCATCAAATCTCTCTATCAACCTTCGGGTGAACTCAACATACGCTGTCACTCCTGCGTGACCCAACATAGACATCCCATGGAACTGCCAATCATGGGATTCTCCCTCAAGGTGCAGCGCTGCCACCTTGATGGCCCCCACCTCCACCATTTGGTTCAGCTGAAAGTAAATGTCCAGCTTCTCCACCCAAGCTTTTGCCGAACACTTCGATGACCCATCGAAGATAGGCAAGAAAAATCTGCCTATGGTACGTTGCATGTCATTACCCTGCGTGTACCCTCCTCAATTATGGCTGTGTGGTCTGCTATTGTTCTTCAACTGGCATAATTCATTGAAAGTGAGGGCATCTCCTAACTCTGGCATCTCCGAACTCTGGCCCATAAGACTAGTATTCTGCGAAGTGTTGAGATTTTGGGGTAGCATCGGATGTGCTCTAGCTCCCAAATTTTGCGGAGGAGCTGGAGTACATGAGATCTCCAAGACCCAGAAAGCGTTTGGAAGAATTCCATCAGGTTTAAGAGATATTCAAATAATTAATCTTTTTAATTAAGGACCCTAAGCATAACTTAGGAAAATTTAAAGATTAAAGTGAATTAAATTAAACATGTGATGAGAATGACTTAAGTGATGCGGATCAAGCAACTTTTAATCTTAGCCATGGATTAGAGATTAGATCACGACCGTTGGTTTGCCAATGAGAAAAGTATAAGAGAAGGGCTTGGGGTTAGTTGGAGAACACACACACTTGTAGAGCACTAAAGCTAAGCTGAAATTATAGGGCGTGGTTTGCTAAGAATTTCAGAGAGAGTTTGCAGTGCAGTGAGGGGCAGTATTGGCAAGGGATTATGATCCAAGGCCAAGAATATAACAATGACAAAGAGGCAGCAACGCAGAGGCCAGCCAGAGCTACGTAGTTCAGCTAGAGCCCAGTCAAGGGCAGCAGGAGCCCTTTAGGGGTGACGTAGGCCCAGTCAGGGCAACGTAAGCCCAGAGAGGGTGACGTAGGCCCTTCTAGAGCAGCACAGAGGTTGACGCAGAGGGTTGAGGAGAAACACTAGGGTTTCCGGTGGGCCAGAATGGGCTCGAGTTCTATAAATCCCGTTTGAGGGTGTGAATCAACCATGTTTTCTGTCTCCGAGTGAAAGAGGTATAGCTACGGTGATTTTCTCTGTAAGGCCAACCATGTCTAGTCCCCGAAAATTGTAGTAATTAGAATTTGCTTAATAATAAAACCCTCCAGAGCTAGCTGCACCGGTTTTCCCACTTTGGGTTTTTCCGGGGACATTTGTTCAAAAAATCTGTGTCACTTTGTCATATGAGCGTGCTATTCAGTAAATGATTTGTATGTGTAGGCTGCTATTTGTGTTTACTTCGCTGTTTTTCTG
Source organism: Pinus albicaulis (assembly GCA_034641835.2). Lineage (NCBI taxonomy): Eukaryota > Viridiplantae > Streptophyta > Pinopsida > Pinales > Pinaceae > Pinus > Pinus albicaulis. The sequence goes on along the minus strand of CM076581.1, from coordinate 630,727,837 downwards.
AATATTCAAATTAATAACTGGTATGATTAATCAAATAGGAGAAGTAAATCAATGGTTAGCATTAGGGTTTCTTAGATTAAGAAATTTTCACACAAAGTACTCTCCGTAGTGAGCCACCTCCGGCTCCTGTGGTCCTCCTGCTCTTGCCCCTGAAGTCAAGAATGTGGGCATGGTATAGCCTGGTGGGGTGCGTGACACTACATGCTGCATAGTATTATGCTCAAGTAAATGGTGAGAGGTACCGGATCCTTCTCCATTATGGAATTCCCTTGGAATTTCCCTCTGCCTGTTCTCTTCGGCAAACTTCTGTCCCATCTCCTCTATCTTCTTGGAGAGCTCCTGCACTGATTTTAGGAGGAGGTTACCAAACTCCTTCCCCTCATCTCTTTCTTCTGCCATTGGTGACTTCCCCTTGCCTTCTCCACCAAAACGCTGTTTTCTTGATCAGGTGTGATTTCAAGCCTACGCTCTCTGCTTCTATACCGCTACTTCTGGTATGTAATGTACTCTCTATCTTCTAGTGTCATAGACCAAATGCTCCACAGGCTGAGCCAAGTCTACGAGCTCTGATACCACTGTAATATCCCAAATTGGGAACAAACAGTGATACAAAGCATACAAAGACTAAATCTACAACAAACAGAAAAGTGCATAAAAAACACCATGAATTGAGCCAAAACTGCTGAGCCATTTTATTAATATTTCTTAATGGGAAAGGTACAAATGGTACTTAGGAAGATGGCACCTTGGCTTGCACAAGGCAGGTTGAAATACTCTTCAATCCCTGCTCAGAAAACCTTGCTGCTTACTGCTCTGCGTGGCTCCTCTTCTACGCTGCCTAGTTTGGAAAATGCTTCTACTGGCTAGAAATGGACTACGTATTGGGGCTGTTCTACTGCTCTGAAAATTCCGGGATTTGGACACTGAACTCTCCTCAACAAACCCAGAAAAACCCGCGAAGGGTTTTCCGAAATGCTGACCTCGGAAAACCACCCTCTTGAGCTGGGTGCGCAATTTTGTTGGGTACACTGGGCTTTGAATTGATCTGCTGAAAATAGCTACTGGAAACTGCCCAAAAACTCTGCTAAGGAAGGGCTAATCCCCTCACAAAACTCCTGGCTGAAATTTCTCGGTCTTTCTCCTTCCCAGGGGTTGCTCCATTGCTGGACTGCGTAATTCCCTGGCTGACTGCACTGCCCTAGAAGGGACTACGTATTTCTAGATTGAACATGTGGAAACTCTCCTCCAAAACTGACTGAACTCCTCTCCTGAGCAAGCACTCAAAGTCCCTCGAGGATGAGGTTGAGATCTCCGCTCGGAAATCTCTGTGCTAAACAACACTTGTAGACTCGGCTAAACAGCTCAAGCGTGCTTCTGGTTTACCAGACAAAAAGTTATCTGATGACTGAATGAATGAGGAATGAGCTGCTCTCATCCTCTTTTACCTAGTTAAGCCCCCAACGTTCCCTTGGGCCCCACTAGATTGCGCTACCACCTCTGCTAGCCAATCACTGCGCTGCCATTGCACAACTGCTGTCCCCCTGCTGTCCCCACGCTGCGTCTGCGCTGCCTACGCTGCTGCCTCTCCTGCGCTGCCACTAGGCTGATGTCCACTGCGTGTAGCTATCCCCACGGGTCCCACTCAAACTCTAATACTTGCCTTGGTGACTTTAGGAAAGTAATTTAATCTTCAAATTTATTTGTGGTTCACCTTTACCCACTTTATTTTTCTACTAACATTAGAAAAAAGGCGAAATTGACAAAATTAATATTCCAATTAGCTAATTGTTAACTTGGAATATTACATTAAACTTGTACATTAGCTCTTAGTCCTATGTAATGATTTTTCCCTTGCAATGCAAGAATACTTTACTAGGCTTCTTGAATTGAAGACACCCTTTGCTGGCTTTGTCACTGATTGAGGAATTTCAGGCTACTTAGGATCACCTTCTGATATTCTTCGGCCTTTGTATCTTTCATCTAATTTTTTTTGGGCCTTATTGGGACAAAATTGAGGCCCTTTGAGTCTTCAAACCTCCTCAAATAACCTCGACCTTCTTCTTACAAAGTTTCGGACTAGGGCTTCTTGTGGCCCAGATTGAGATATGTAGTTTGGATTACTTCTAGGGTATACTCCTTCAACATAGAGATTAGACGATTGGGGATTCTTTTCCTTCAAAACATGTTGACTTGTCAAGGCTGCTCTTTCATTTAAGCTCTGATACCATGTTGATTTTTTGAAGTCCTCTAAACTGATAATTACTTCTAATGATTTCTCAACTTAGTTTTCTTATATTCACATTCATCATTAAGTAATTACACAGAAGAGCTCAACAATAAAAATAAAAATGCTAGTAGGATCATAAAGGGACAGCCAAATAAGAGACACAAATATTTTACCCTGGGAAAACCCACTTTGGGGAAAACCCAACAACATTTTCCTTAGAGAAATTCTTCAGTTCAACAAGAAATACATTTGATCTTTCCAGTAATAAGTCAAATTGACTAGTAATAAAGTCTTGGTCAAACCAGGTCAAACTGTCTTCTATCCAAGTCAAACCGCCCCATAAAGAATTTAGACAACTATGAGATATAAGGACGAAATTAGGCCTTCTGATTTGCCTCCGAATTTCAGCCTGTTGTCTTCCACAAATATTCGGTTCAACTGTCACTGTTACCCACCACTTTGTGGGTGATATCCCTAAGAGAATTTTTTTCTCTAAGATGGTCCTCAGTCGGCAGCCAACAGCCCCTTGCAGCAACCAACTAGCTCGTTGTGCCATTTCTCCGCCACCTGAGCCAACCATGTGGTCCCTAACCTGTTTGTTATGATCGTATGTTTGAAGGTGTTGCTCCCGAACCTAAAGGTATGCCTTGTCATTTGGTAATTGAGTATTGAGTTTGCTTATCATGAACACTTTTAGGCATGGATTAATGGGGGGATTCGGCGGAAAGAGTGGGCTAGGTCTGTGCTTCTGTCCCCTTGACCTCTTTTGGATGTTTCCCTTGGATCTTAGTCTCATGTGATCTCCTTTACTGACCATTGGGTTTTAGGGTGGTACTACACGGGAAACCTTGATTTTGGTTGTGTGGTCCCACTCCACATAGGGTTAGCCTCCCCTTCCCCTTGCCCACATCTTGGGTTGGGCTTGGAATGATGCCTCAGAAGTTGATACAGATGAAAAGAAAAAGTAAAAACATAATTGGCCAATTACAATAGGAAAATGTACCACAAGATGCAAAAGATGGTCGGGACAAACATATTTAGCACATGGGAAAAAGCCAATGCATGAGCTCTACTCCATACCCATGGCCATCACCCTGGTTCCATAGGCCCTAGATGAGCCTCTTTTATCTTTCAGGAACCCATGATTGGCCCAATCCCTGGTGGGCAATGAACTGCCCTACCTTGAAGGGGGTATCCACTGCTATACCTTACACATCATGCTCTTATCCTTGAGCCCCGAGTAGTTAATCAAATAAAAATCATAAAAAGCAAAAGGGATATAAAGAAGGGTGGAAAAATCAAGGTCGGGGCACCTTGTGCACCACGATTGCTCCCTCCTATACATTATATACCCAAGTGTGGGCTTCCCCTTTACTAGCTACCCTTTTACCCTGACATGTGGCCCAAGATTGCCCCTTTCATTCCCTATTCCATTCATCTCCTTATTACATGCCACCACCATTTGAAGGATGTACCTTGGACATACTATCCCTTCTAAAGGTTGAAACCACCTAATACGGTACTTGGTTAACTCCCTTTGGAGCTTGGAGACATTAGCACATGCCAAAGCCCACTATGGAAGGGCATGCCATTATGAAGTGTCCACTTGTTGTCCATGGTTTGTAAGCTCTTTTACCCGATTACTTTAACGACTTTTTGTGCTGGAAGGCTAGGGGAGGCATTGGATTTTATGCTGGATTGCAGATGGTGTCCATCCTAAGTTTGGTCTCCCTATATGGGGTCCTAACTCTCCAGAGGGCTACATTGGCACATGTTGGGTGTGTGTAGAGAGCCATGGGCCTCCACAACAGTAGACAACACTCCATGGATCCCCAAAAATGTTCAGAGATTGCTCGAGATCCACCTATTAGACGAGGAAGATGCATCTGGAACACCATGCCCAGCTGACCCCACAGTTGCACCATACACTTGGCAAGTGAGCTAGGACTTGTACACTAACGTGGCATCATTTATTCCATCATCTAAGCTCTTACAGATGGTCTACAAGCATCTTTGACTTACTTGGAGATCCATGAGGTTATTGGTGTGCCCCCACACCCACTGGGAGCACCGCGGGTTTATTGTTTGGAGAACAAGGGGCCACCCCTTGTCCATCACTTTTCAGGGTCTTGTTCATAATTATGGCACTTATGGACCTCATCAGGCCTCTTGGAGGGCTCAACGACATGCATTGTTTATCATTTGACCTCTTGAGAGGCTTATTATTTGATTTATGAGCTAGTTTGGTGGGTTTGTCACTAAAAGTTAGTTATTTGCACATTATTTTATTATAGGGGCTAATGTAGGCCCAATTAGGTATTCAAACTCCTAATAAGTGTATAAATAGGAGTGACATGAATTCATTTTGGATCATCACTTGGATTGGATCATTCTCTTTCTTGAGATTTTCACATTTCTTTCTTTGTGGACAAAGTTGTAGTATGGATGAATTTTGATGTTTGGATTGCATTTTCTTATCTTGGAGCTTCGTAATTGGAAAATTTATTGATTGTTGGATATATTCTCTTACATGTAAGTACGACTTTGATGCTATTTTCTTTTACTTCGTCACATACATTGATCATGAAATTTTCGCTATTTTAGGGCTAATTGCTCCATGCATTTACTGCTTAATTGTGGAATTATGTTCCTATATAGCATATCTCTGTATGTATTGGCCATGCTTGTTGAACGATTTTTCCTAGAGATCGAAGTTATCCTGATAAGCCATCTTGATTTGCAAACGAAGTACAAATGCTTTAAGGTCACTCTTTTGCCCTAATGCCGAACGAAGTTGCCCTTAGAGCCTCCTTGAGCTAGAAACGAAATCCATTCTCATCATTCTCCTTGACTTCATTTCCCCAAAGGAATTATCCACCGATCCACCATAAGGTGATCACCTTAAAACCCTTTTTCCCCGTTTTCCCTTCTCTCTAGGTCTAGCCACGCTAAGCCACCTAGGGCATCATTTTCCCGACAAAATAACCAAAAAAAAGTTCGATCTTCTGGCCTCTCCGGGGCTGGTGTGTCCTCAAGGTCTCCTCCAAATTTGAAGAAATTCCAATGGTGAGATTGTGAGATATCCCAAGCCCTAGCCCTGAGACCGAACTTTGCCCCGGTGTTCCCTAGGCTAGTACCTCATAGGATCATTTTGGCACCTTTCAGTGGAAATTATTTCTTTGATCCTCTTCCCTTCCTTGTTTAGGTTAAGATCACCCTTGGTTGCTAAATTTCCTCCCCTTAACCTAGGCTGGGTCTTGTTATCACTTAAACTAGCAGGGGACCTAAGAGGGGTTCCTATGAGGGAAATTGCTAGGTCAAGGACAACGGTGGAGACTTAGCCCATTGTCACCACAGCTAAGACTCCCTGCTCTTTTCGGACTTTCACTGATGGGAGGAGACCCAGTAGTTTAGGAAGTCACCTGTAAAGTATAGATCAATGAATAGGTGTGAAGTGACCCTAGAAATCCTTTCCCTAGGATAGAATGAAGAATGAGACTTGCTTGCCTTTTAAGCAAGGGACTTGATCTTCTAGGGAGAGGGGATAAGGATTGGAGGGTTGAGGTAGAAGATTTAGATTGACAAAGGAGGTTCTCAATCCCTAAAATCCTTTTGGAACTTGGATTCCCGAGTAGTCTTTGATAAATCAACTTTGATGAAGAATTGGACCACACGAGGACAAGTGGACACAACCCAGGTTAGAGGATAGATTTTGGCAACCAATGATATTCTTAACCTGACCAAGATGAGGGGAAAGGATCAAACAAGAACTTTTTTCCAATAATATCAAATTGATCCTACTAGGTTCTAGCCTTGGAAACACCTAGGCAAAACTTTATCCTAGAGCTAGGGTTTGGGGTATCTAGAGATTCCGCCATCGGAATCGCTCCAAATTCAGAGGAGAGTGAGGGGACCCACCAACGCAGTTGCCTTTAGTAGATCAAAGTTTCCCTGTGGCTAGATTCCCAGGAAATTGATGCCCTAGGTGACCTAATGGGGCTAGACCTAGGGAAAAAGGGAAAAATGTGAAAAAGAGGGAAAATGACCACCCTGTTGAGGGATCAATGCTTGATTCCCTTGGGGATATGGAGTCAAGGATGATAATGATTGAGAATTCGGTTTCTTGATCAAGGAGGCTCGAAAAGTCAACTTCATCCAATGTTAAGGGAAAGAGAAGAAAAGTGACCTTCAAGCATTTATACTTCATACAAATGGTGCAAGCTTATCGAGACAAAACAATCTCTAGGACATTTCATTCATCTAACAATGGCCCATACATTAAACAAGCTAAATAGGCACTTAATTCCACATTCCAATCATGCAACAATTAGCCCTAATTATAACAGAGTTCAACATTATGCAGCGACGAGAATATATCATTAAAATTTATTTACAATGTTAGAGAGTATATCCAACTAGCATCACATTTGCAAAATATGAAGCTCCAAGATAGAAATAGCCCAAATCCATACATCAAAATTCATCCATCATCCAAAAATATCCACCAAGGAAAAAATGCGAAGTTCTCTAATGAGAGAGAGATCCCAATCCGAGTGATCATACAAATGAATGTAGCTAACGTCAATTTATACCCATTTCAGGAGTTCAAATTAGCCTATGAGCCTACATTAGCCCTACTAATAAAATAACGTGCAAATAAAGCCCCTGTTGGTGACAAAGCCCACCAAACTAGCTCATAAATGGAAAAATAAGCCTCTCAGGAGGTCAAATAATAATATATGCATGTATTGGGGCCCTCCAAAAGGCTTGACAATATCCATAAGTTACAAAATGATGAATAAACCCCTCAAAATATGATGGACAAGGGGGTGGCCCCTTGTTCTCCAAATAGTAGACCTGTGGTGCTCCCAGTGGGTGTGGGGGCAAATAAATGACCCCATGGATATCCATATGAGTCGAAGATGCCTGTAGATCCTCTGCAAGGGCTCGAGTGATGAAATGAACACTGCTATGACATCGTACAAGTCCTGGGACGCTTGCCAGGAATGTGGGGCTCTTGTGGGGCCTGCTGGGCAAAGTGTACCAAGCACATCATCATCATCCCAAAAGGGGATCACTAGTAATCTTTCAACATCGATGGGGATCCGTGGAGTGTTGTCTGTTGTTGTGGAGGCCCATGGCTCTCTATGCACACCCTGCATGTGCCAATGTAGCCCTCTGGGAGGTTAGGACCCCGTATAGGGAGACCAAACCCAAATGGAAATCACCTGTAATCCTGTATAAGATCGAACACGTCCCCTAGTTTTCCAGTACAACAAGTCATTAGAGTAATCGTGTAAAAGAGCTTACAAATCATAGATAAGAAACTGGGCACTTCATAATGGCATGCCCTTTCGTAGTGGGCTTTGGCATGTGCTAGTGTCTCCATGCTCCAAAGGGGGTTAGCCAAGTACCTTATTAAGTGGTTTCAACCCTTAAAGGGGATAGTATATCCAAGGTACATTCCTCCAATGGGGGTGCCAAGTGATAAATATGTGAAATGGAGTAGGAAATGAGAGGGGCAATCCTGGGCCACATATTGGGGCATAGGGGCAGCCATATAAGGGTAAGCCCACACCAGGGTATATAATGTGTTGGAGGGATAAATCGTGGTACATGAGGTGCCCCGACCTTGATTTTTCCACCCTTCTTTATATGCCTTTTGCCTTTTATGAATTTTCTTTAATTAACTGCTCGGGGCTCAAAGGATAAGAGCATGATGTCTCAGATATAGCAATGATTACCCCTTTAAGGTAGGGCAGTTCATTGCCCTCCAGGAGTTGGGACAATCATGGGTTACTGAATGATAAAGGAGGCTCATCTAGGGCCTATGGAACCATGGTGATGACAATGGGTATGGAGTAGAGCTCATGTATTGGCTTTTGCTCACGTGCTAATTATTTTTGTCCCGACCATCTTTTGCAATTTTGTGGTACAATATCTTGTTAAGTGTGGCTGATATGCTTTTTCTTTTTCTTTTAGCTGCTTCAACCTCTGGGGCATCATTCCAGACCTGACCCAAGGTGGGGACAAGGGGAGAGGGAGGCCGACCCTATGTGGACCCAAGTGGGAGAAATGATGAATGGGGGTATAGTGAGTGGAAAGGGAATAATATATGCGGATAAAGGAGCGTGACCACACACCCAAAGTCGGGGTTTCTCAAGTAGTACTACCCTAGAACCAAATGGTCAATAAAGGAGATCCCACAGGATTAAGATCCAAAGGTAACATCCAAAAGAGATCAAGGGGACAGGAGCACAAAATAAGCCACTCTTTCTGCCAAATCCCCCCATCAATCCATGCCCGTAAGTATCCATGATAAGTAAACCCAATACTCAATTACCAAATGACAAGACACACCTTTAGATTCGGGAGGCCCACCTTCAAACATACGATCAATACAAATGGGTGAGGGATCACATGGCTGGCTCAGGTGGTGGAGAAATGGCATAGCGAGGTAGAAGATGGTTGCAAGGGGCTGCTAGCTGTCGGCTGAGGTCCATCATGGAGAAAATTTCTCCTAGGGATATCGCCCACAAAGTGGTGGGTAACAGGTCCACTTGACCCCATGTGGTCCCATTTCTTATCAAAGTCGTTTCTTCAAAGACAACTCGGAAATCTAAGTTTTGTAAGGATTTTAGGGATTGGGAAACTCCTTTACAAGTCAGATTCCCTTAACCTAGCCCTTAAATCCTCACCTCCTTCTCCTAGAAAGCCTTGTTCCTTGCTTAAAGAGCAAGCAAGCTCCATTCTTGACTTTCTTCTGGGAAAGGATCATTGACTTCACTTCATATCCATTTGTTGATCTATCCTTCACAAGTGACTTTCTATACACTGAGTCTCCTCCCATCGGTGAAAGTCCGTAAAGAGTAGGGAGCCTTAGCTGAGGTGATAGTGGGCTAAGTCTCTATAGTTGCCCTTGACCTAACAGTTGTACGTTTAGGAGCCCCTGCTAGTATGAGTGGTAACAATCACCATAGAGATTTTGGTCATGCTGTCACCATAGAGATTTTGGTCATGCTGCCACCTCAGAGATTCGATCTTGTTTCCCCCTCAAAGAGTTCCCACACCATGCCACAAATTCGACCTACATTAGGCCTCAGATTCGTCTTTTAATAAGCCTCAGATTCATCTTTCAATAAGCCTCAAATTCGTCCTTTTTATATGAACATAAATGACCCCAAATTCTTGTCCAAAAGAAGGAAACCAAAATGATATATATAGTGATTAGGGTGTCCGGCTGGGCCAACTTAAGCAAGTGGAGCGATAAATTTAAATTTCAAATTTCAAAATTCCTTTTTCTTGAAGCCGACAAGGAGAACATGTCTTTTATTTATCATTGCATATATTTGCAGGGCTAAAGCATTTATTATGAAGATCAACCATAGCTACAAAAAATAACATACACTGGGAACAAAAGATGCGAAAGTGCCCTATCCCTAGCTTTACCTTTGTGAATGCTTCCTCACGATTCTTGTCCCCCAAGATCCCGTGAATCTGTGAGGACTTTTGTTTTGAACATAAATTGCTATGTTGCATGCCTCTACCCAAAAAAACATAGGTAGATCGTAGTCATGAATTATTGCCTTGGCAACTCCTACAATGGACTAATTTTTCCTCTTTGCAACCACATTTTGCTGAGGCTTGTATGAGATTGTCATCTCCCTCTTTATCCTTGCCTCCTTGCAGAAATCCTTGAAGTCATTAGAGGTTTACTCTCCTCCATTGTCTAACCTCAATACGTTGATCCTCCTCTATGTTTGGTTCTCCACTTGGGCCTTGAACTCTTTGAATTGATTGAAGACCTCATCCTTGGTCTTCATAAAGAAGATCATGGTTTTCTTGGAAAAGTCATCAATGAGCATGACTTAGTAGAGAGACCCTTGTATTGATGCCACTTACATCGATCCACATACATCTGAATGAACAAGATCCAAGATCCCCTTGGACATGCCTCCCTACTTGGTAAAGTAGCCTTGGCATTCTTGCTAAGTGCACATCCTTTGCACATGCCCTGCAACTTAGTGTTGAAATTTGGTAGAGTAGTGACAATCTCCCTCAAAATTGGCAATGCACTGTAGTGCAAGTACCCATCCTCCTGTGCTATATCTCACATAGGTTGTCACTGCTATGTACCAAGGCCTGTATTGGCATCCCCCGTAACATATAAAGATTATCCTCTCTAATCCTAATGACTCTTGCTGAGCAACACAATAGCCACGAAATACAAAAAACTATCAAATACAAGGTACACTTACAAGATAACATGCATGAATCATTCCTTTATTTCTCCAAAATGACATCCCTAATACCAAATAATAGCTCCATAAGGAAAAATCCTCAATAGATCACATCTCCGCAAGTTACAAGATACAATTCAGTTAGGTCGAATTCTCGGAGAGTGCCGAATTAGATCACAAGTGATGATGAAAATGAAATGAGGCTAACCTCTTCTTATATGAGGTTTAACACACCTGTTTTAGCCTAATGAAGCCCTAAAATCAAGTTTGACACTAAATGATCTTGGGTTACAAGGAAACCTATTAGATAACAACAAAACAATCCAAATTAGCCCACACATGTGAGGCGTAACCTCTTAAATTGTTGATTTCACGCCCAATTAGGGCTCAGAATGCCATGCCAAAGTGCGCCAAGGTGTCAAAATGTGTGTAGATGCCTAGATGATCCAAAATTTGAGGGATGGCCCTAAAATCCACCTCAATATCTCTTGTGGGGTCCCAAGCTCCAGCTGGAGTGCCATCAAGTGGTCTCTGTGGGTCTCCAACTGTCAAATAAGGTGTCCTCTTTAGCGTTAGGTCTTCCTCTGGTGCAACAAGCCCTCCCTAGTCTCCCAATGGGAGACCATCCTCATCTGGGCCTTGTATCAGCTTCCTGCCCATCGGGTTGTGTCAAGGCCAGCCTAGGGGCATACTAGGTCTAGTGGTGTCATCGTGAAGAATTCTCAAAACCATGTCAAAGTTGATCGACGTCTTGGGTCGTGGAGGTACTCTAAGACATGTCATTTGCTAATGCTCTCAGGAGTTTCCAGTTTTTCAACACTCCATTTGCTTAGGCCATGTACTTCTCTGAAAGGCCTAGGTACCTGTGGAGTGGGTGCCCAAATCCTGGGCTACAGTGACCCACCTGACAAGAACAACATGGATTCTAGTGAAAGTAACCATCCATTAGAGATTAATATCAATAATGCATCTAAGTGAACCAAAGTTGAATGTTAAGGGTATATCATTACTTCAACCAAGATCACCTTCCAAAATCAGGACCAAGTCCTCGCAAAGATGTTTTCTCCCTTGGTAGGGGCGGCTAATAGTCATTCCTATTAGGTGCTTCTGGCCCCTAAGGAGAAGTGACATTTCCCTGGCCCACCCTTCAATTGATAGGATTTAGTGTATAGTAATATGGTAATGGAGGGGAGAAGACATCATTGCCAAGTGCCATGGTCAAAGGGACCAACTGATGGGGGTGTCCACATCATGAGTGTATAGATGTGGGAGGGAGCATTTGTGGATGCATGAGTTACCAACTTGGCTTGCATTTTCCACCATTCTTGTGCGCCTTTTACTTCTTGATTATTCCTTGTATTACTGCTTATAGCTCAAGGGTTATAGCTTGCTTTGTATGATGTAGCAATTTTATTACCCCTTTAAGATGAGTCAGTTTATCCCTCATTGGGGTTGGGACATGCAAGGGTTCCTTCTTTTGATGTAATGGAGCATCATGTGCTCAGGAACAAGGTGATGGCCATATGAGGGAGGTAGAGCCGATGCTAGAATTTTGCCCACGTGCTAATCTTTATGTCCTGGCCATCTTTTGCATTTTGATTTTCAATCTTCGTTTTATTGTGGCCATGATATGCTTTTTCTTTTTTTTTGGTTGCATCAACTTTCCAGGGCTAAGTTTCCGCACCCTACTCAAGGTATGTGAACATGTGAGTGCCAAATCCCCAAGAACCAATGACAAGTTGTATCTGAAGAATGGAGGTGAGATATGGGGCTTGTAATGTGGCATGGAAAGTGTTAAGTATGGCATAGGGAAAATGGAACACACTATCTCAATCATGGCTTTCCAAGAAGTGCCCCTCTTATGACCCAAAGAGCCTTAAGAGAGGTTCCACTGGACTAGGGTAAAAAATTAACCCCCTTGGTAAGGTGTGAGAACAAGATTTCGGTGAAAGTCCATCAATCTTCCAGATCACCCCATTATCCATACTAAATGCCCAAAACAAACAAGCATAAGCACCCAATTGCAAAACGATCGAAGCACCTTTTGAATAGCAGCCCACCTTCATCCAACTGTCAACGCTGGATGGTGAGAGGCACATGGCTGATGCAAATGGCGGACACACATGGCATATCATTGTCTAATGTGGCTGGCAGGGGCTGCTGGTTGTCTAGCTGACCAGCGGGCTGTCAAATGTAACAACTTCCTCCTTTAGGTTGACCCATTTTGGTGGGTAACACATCCCAATGACCATTTTGTATGTGTTGATTTCTTATACTAACACAGATTTTAAATGATTTTCAGCGCATAAACACTAGGTATGCCCCCCCTGAAATTGCAAAAGCACACGTCCAAATGGAGAAGCAATTAGCTAGTGACCTTTGGACTGATTGCTTATCAGTTACTGCTTAATTTTACGTGCTGCAGGTCTTGGAATCCTTGCTCTCCTGTGGTGCAGATTTAAGTGATAACAAGTCCACAAATTGTTTGGTATATCGAAGCTAGTGAAAGAAAGCTTATCACTATTTGGTGTATGATTTTGTTAGCTTTGTGCAAACATTGAATTTCTTATCAAGTTGAATGAAACAAGAAAAATGTAATACCGTTATTTGTTGTTATGTGCATACTGTCTTGATTTAAATTGCCTGCACATTTTAGTCAAGCTGCCCATGAAGGCTTTGTTGCATCTCTTCATAATCTGCTTGTATGCAATGATCTTTATTTTTGTTTCTTCTATTTTATTTATAAACTAAGTGATATAATTTTGTTGTTTACCATCCAACTTTTGTTGAAATTAATGTTTTGTTCAATTTCTGAATGGTACTTTATTAATTACGTAAATTTTCCTCTAGAACAGTATTTTAGAATCTGCTAGGTTGGCTTTTGCAGGCCTATTTACCAGAGATACCTTCCAGAAGGAAATTGAAAAATGGATCTTACTCGGAAAGTAAGAAGAGAATATTTCCTGGATATGTTTTTATACGTTGTCCCCTAAACAAGGAGATACATGACTTCATAAGAAATACTCCACGGGTACGTGGTTTTGTTGGGCGGAAGGTCGGCAGTATGTAAGTATAAGTTCTTGGGCTAACATGCATGTTTTTGTTTCCAGATTTCTTTGGCATGAACTGTGTTGTGATAGTTATGTTTTTCCTCACACGAATAGCAAGGGACATATTTTTTGTTTTGATTGTGAAGAGCATATATTGATATTATTATGTAGAAAGAATATAAATATTACTGCATATTGGATTCCTTCTAGATATCAAGCGTTCTTCTTTTTAATAATTAAATGTACAAATAGGTTTAACACTAAAGCAGACGATGCTCAATGTTTTTGTAATTTTCAATTGACATTCAAACTGTAATTTTCCCTACTAGGCTTTCATCCTGGAAATTATCAAACTAAGTTACGTCATCAAGATCTGGGTCCTATTTAACCGGCTAGGAAACCGGGCACATCCATATTAGGGCACTTGTCCCCTGCCCTAATGTCTAACATGCAGGTCATGCATGCCCTGACATATCAGACATGCAGGTCATGCATGCCCTGACATATCAGACATGCACAGATTCATAACGACATGTTTATGTTTTTTTTTGAGTGCTTTAAAAGCTCATGTAGGACTTTGTTTTCTCCCTATCATTCTTAGAAAAACAATGAACATCTGCAACAAAAATGATTTGTAAACTGTCGCGGATATTCAATTGGAATAGATCTTTGCTATAGCTCTTACAAGTTTCTGCAAACTATTTGTCATGTAGTGTTTTACTTAATATTCATATTTAATATTACTAGCTTAGCACACAAATATTGAAATAGGATGAGATTGTAATAAACAAAACTAAAAAAAGACCACACCATCCACACAATGAACACAAGAGGTACCCTGGGAAACCCAATATGGAAAATCCCAGCCCACGGGTGAGGACTCTGCCTTGCACTTTTCTTCTCAGTTATGAAATGAAATACAAAGAAAGGTGAACTGACCATGGAGTTACCATCAACACTTTGTCATATATGGCTGCTACAGGGTCTTCTACTTTGTTCTGCTCCAATATCCCACTCATTTGCTCTACTCAACTACATAATAGTAATTGAATAAGATAAGAATGGAACCCCTTGCTTTTCCAGTGGCCCAGTATTTAACATGTCCTAATAGTTGTTTAGGTTTAGGGTTAGGGTTTTTGTCTTTAATGGAAAGTGTCCTTTCAACTCAACCCACCAGAGTTCATGCTGCCCTTGTCTAGTTGTTTTGGGCTTCTTCTGCAAAACTATATCTTCTGCTAACTCTGCCTGACCTTCTAGTGCTAGGTTCTCTATGGTAGGTAATATTTTTCCATCATTTCCTTGGTCTAACATGGAAGACTTATTGTGTTTTAGATTTTCGACATTCACTATTGAGTAAATGCACGTATATGGAGGTAAGACAGAGTCTGTAACCTTTATCGTCTACCTTCTCCAACTCTTCAAAGGACCATGCCACAAAACCTTATCTTTTTACTAGAAACTTAAACTTTCTTTGTTTAGATGCAACAAATATCTCCACCAAGGTTGCGGGGACCAAGTCTGTAAGCTTTATCGTCTACCTTCTCCAACTCTTCAAAGGACCATGCCACAAAGCCTTATCTTCTTACTAGAAACTTAACCTTTCTTTGTTTAGATGCAACAAATATCTCCACCAAGGTTGCGGGGGAGCGGGTTCCCCCCCCTCCCCTCGAACTCGCTCCCGGAGCTCGCTCCCTCGAACTCGCTCCCGGAGCTCGCTCCCTCGAACTCGCTCCCGAAGCGAATGCTTAGAGTGTGATATTAATGACAAAGATCCCTATACAGATCCAGAGGTAATGACAAAGATACCTCTGGATATTAATGCTTAGAGGGTGATATTAATGACAAAGATCCCGATTTTCCAACAAGACTCAAAAATTAGACATTTATCGTGGCAGAAAGAGGCCCAAGCATTAGCTATAGATAATAGATTTACTCGTCTTTTTTAGTTTCTAGTAGTTTTTATAACTGTTGACTCTTTCATATTTATTATGATATTTTTTGAAAACAATGTATGACAATTTAAGTTTGAAGTTTGAAGTTGGCAATTATAACTCCTTGGTAATGAATTATGAATACGATGCTTCGTGAAAGTTGGAAGTTGTTTCATTTCATGTTAGATATTCTTTGTTGTAATGGTTACACTTAGCTTACAAGTAAAACTTTGGTGATCAATGATGATAAATGTTATATATTGAAGTTTGAAAGCTTGAAACTTTAAGATTGATGAATCATGAGACTCAATATGTCGTATGTTACTAACTTGTGGACGTGGTTGATGAAGATTATAACTTCTATATGATTGATGTTATATGGTTCAATCTATGTTTTTATGCTTTTTTATATGTAATTCATCATTCTACATGCTTTTGTTGAGATATATGCATCAAAATAAAAAAAATATATATTATATAAAAATTCGCTCCTCGATTCGCTCTTGAACCGGGAGCTTCTGGAAATGTCACTCCCGCTCCCGTTCCCGCTTCCGCTCCTGAACCGGGAGCTTCTGAAAATGTCGCTCCCGCTCCAGCTCCCGCTTCTGCTCCCCGTTTCTGCTCCTGCTCCTAAGTAACCTTGATCTCCACACATTGAATGTCTTGTCAATCCTGTGATCGTCATGCCATGCCAAGCCTTGTACTTTCCTTGTGATGTGAAAATTTCTGAAACTACTTAACAAAAAATTCTACTGCAGAAATCTGGTTTACTTCTCCTACTTGTGTTTTTAATTATACAAGTTATTTTCAGAAATATTCAGAAAATAGCAAAGTAAACACATTGCAGATCTACACATACATACAGATCGAGTACTGAAGAATAAAGCACATATGACAAAGGATACTATATTTTTTGGACAATTTCCTCGGAAAAACCCAATGCAGGAAAACCGGTGCAACAACTCTTAGAGGGTTTTATTATTATGCAGAATGTCTGAATACAATCAAGGGCACCAATAGTGGTTTGCCCAACAGAGAAATCACGACAGATGTACCTCTATCACTCGAAGACAAAAAATATGGTTGATTCAACCGAAGATGCACTTCTGGGCAAGGCGCTGCGCTGCACTTTTGCTTAGTGACCCCTCCAGGCACCAAAACTCAACAAAAACCTCCAAACTCTTCAAAAACTTCAGCAAGTACCTCTACACACTCTTGCAAGTAAGTACACTCAATTTGTTGCCTCCTTGCACTCCTAAAGAATGATTTCATAGTGTTTTAGATTCTAAGAGAAATTGGCATTTGTCTAGTGAGCAAACCCTAATTTTAATCTTAAATCCCAAATTTGATGCCCTAATACCCTACATTTCCTTCCCACACATCTAAAATCCCTATCCCTACCCTTACATTACCACTCTCTAATCCCTAAGTCCCTTTCCCCAAAACCCCTACGTCCTAGGCTTCTAAATTCCTAGGCAATCCCTTCCCTAAACCTATAATTAAATTCTCATTTCCCACTCCCTTGACATTTTTAACTCCCATCACCTCCCAAAGTTCCCTAATCCCTTCCCCCATCTCCCTAAATTTTTCCCTCTGTTCCTCCATGCGTTCTGGAGGACTGCGTGAACCCTTTCGAGCTGATGTTGCATCGTTGTCGGATCGTCGTTCCATTGCAGAACCTCCTCTTCTATCTCTCATCTTTTGCTTTGATACCATGTGAAATTTTCAAGCTGAAATACTACTGCAGTGATTGATTTATTTCGCCTACTTATTTATGATAAATTATTTACAGATACTTTCAGTAAATTTTGAAATAAACACATCTGCAGTATTCACTTAATCATAAGCAGGAAATCAAATATAACGCATATAACGCAATAGAAACAATCACATGAACACAGTTATTTTTGGACAATTGTCCTCGGAAAAACCCAATGCGGGAAACCCGGTGCAACAGATGAGGGTTTGTATTATTCTTCAACAGTGGAAATCATTTATAGAAATTTGACGAGCAGATGTCTAGAATAAACCTGAGATAATTTTTCCGAACCCTTCGGAAGAATTTCTGACACACGGGAGGCACCCTTTCTCCCTCCGCGTCACTCTGCGTGGTATTCTGCGTAGTCACTGCCCTAGACTGCATCACCTTGCGTGGAGGACCAGTGCTGCTGCCTAGCGCTATCCCCTCTGCGTCCTCCTCCTGCCTTCTTCCTTTGCTGGCTTCCCTTTCCTCCTTCTGCCTCTGCAACTTCGCCTCTACAACCTCTCCTTCTGAAATCAAACTCTATTCCTTCATAATCAATTTCCTTCGGGTATTGAGTGTGTGCTCGGCTTGCTTTCCAAATGACCCTCAAGCCTTCTCTTATAATCTTCTCGTTGATGAATCAACGGCCCAGATTAGATCTCTAATCAATCGCTGAGATTAAAACATGACCTGATCTTTGTTTTCTAGAAGATTCACACTCTGCTTTATTAATACCCTTTAATTATTTAATTTCCCTAAGTTTAGACTTAGGGATCACTTTAAAATAATTAATTATTTTAATAAAGCATGAACTGAGTGGAATTTCCACAAACAGTTTTTGGGTTCTCTGGAATACCGATGTCCAAGCCTCCTCCCAAAATATGAGACTTGGAACACTTTCCAATGCTACAAAATCAACACTTGTCACTCACTATGGTCTTGGGTAGGCCATGCAACAGGAAGACCTCCCGAAAGAACAACTCAACCACGTGGGAAGCTAAAGACCTCGATGAAATAACAAAGAAGTGGTCAAACTTGGTCAACCTGTCAACCACTACATAAATGAAGTCTCTCCCCTGCGCAACTGGTAGACCCGTGATGAAGTCCACAGATACACTCTCCCATTTCCTCTCTGGAATGGGAAGCGGTTGTAGCAATCCGGCTGGATGAGAAAGATCCACCTTGTTTCTCTGGCAATCTACGAACTCCCTCCCATGCCTCAGAACATCTCCTTTGAGACCTCTCCAAGATAATCTCTCTTTGATACTGCGATATGTCTTGAGGAAACCGGGGTACCTTGCTAGTGGAGAATCATGTGCTACTTGCATGACCCTCTCCTTCAACCGAGATCCTGGGACCAAGTAGATCTGGTCCTTATAGTAGATCACATCATCCATCACCAGAAACCGGTCATCCTTGTGCGTACCATCCAGAACCTCGCAAGCCTGCCTATCCTTGGAATACTCAACCAACACTTGAGCCTTCCAATCTAGTGTGACATCCATCGAAGACAACACTGCTGGTCTTCGTGAAAGGGCATCAACCACCACATTGTGTTTTCCCTTCATGTACCCAATCTCAAAATCGTGAGCCTGAAGCTTACTCAACTACTTTTGCTGCCTCTCCTCAGTGACTACTGCTCAAGGAAGAATCAAAGACTGTTGTGATCCGTCTTCACCTTAAACCGGTTGCCCACTAGATACTGCTTGAATTTGGCCAGTGCATGCATCACTGCCAACATCTCCTTGTCGTACACTGAATACAACCTCTCATGAGGCAGCAACTTCTTGCTCTCAAAATTGGAGCAAAAATTAATCTTTGGGACATCCCGCTCCCTCACGCATATCTGGTGGTACCCCTAATGCAGATCTATCTTAGAGAAGTATTTAGCTCTTCTAAGTTCATCCTTCAACTCATTTATGCGTGGGATGGGATACCCGTTCTTCAGAGTTTTTTTATTAAGGGCCTAGTAGTCTATGCACATACGTAGCGTCCCATCTTTCTTCTTCACCAGCACCACTGAAGAAGCAAATGGACTCGAGCTAGGCTTGTTGTGTCCCAATCTCAATAGCTCCTGAATAGCCCGCTCTATCTCGTCCTTATAGGCCTTTGGGTGCCTATAACGTGTGGTGATGATTGCATTCACCCCATCCTCTAGCTCAATTATGTGCTCGAACCCATGGTCTGGTGGTCTCCTTGGTGGAACATCTCCAAAAACCCCCTCATGCTGCTCCAACAGGGCTAGTATATCTGGGTGCATAGCCTTGGCCTGTGACCCAGTGTCTGAAATGTGTAACTCAACCGCCCACTCCATCCTATGAGCTGAAATTGTTTGAGGTGGATAGGAGTGTATTCCCCTCAATAACACTGGCCTCCCATTAGGCCCCTTGAACTCCATCTCCAGTTGCTTCCAATCAGTAGTGACCTTCCCTAGTGCGTACAACCACTGAACTCCCAACACCAAATTGGTATCCGAGATATCAACCACAAAGAAATGATCAGTGAGTGAGTAGTTCCCCATTTGCAAGGTCAATCCAGAAACATATCTCATACACTGCATGGTTATGTCTCCTGGCACCAAAACTGAAAACCCCTCAAATGTGGCTATCTTGATGCCCCTACGCTCCACCATCTGGGCATCAAGAAAGTTGTGGGTGGCTCCACTGTCAACCAAAATTGACATATGCTTCCCTTGAATGGTCCCCCTGATCCTGAGTTTCAGGTACTTCGGCACACCCTGGAGTGAAGAAAGAAATCCTGTAGGGGAAAACGATCCTCCTCCATGTGGAGGTGGTGGTGGTCCTCCTGCTCCTGATGGACCTCCCTCATCCCTTGGCTCCTCCACTATCTCGGTCTCCTCCTCCTCTGGCTCACTATCTAAAAACACCTCAATGAAATGGGCCTTGCCCTTGGTGCACTTGTGCCCTAGTGCCCAAGGCTCTAGGCATGTGAAACACAATCTCCTCATTCTGAGGTCCCTCTGTGTCTCATCATCCAACTAACCACGCCCTCCATCTCTCTGTGGTGGCCTCGTATCTTTGTTCCCTTGTGGGGTTGTGGGTCTCGTGGGAACGAAAGCCCGGTTCTTGGGCACTGCGTCAATCATATCCCGAGCTCTAGAGATGGCATATTGTAGCGATGTGGGCTTATAGGCCCTCACCCATCCATGCAATGGTTCAACAATCCCCTCCACAAACAGCATGATCAACTAGCTTTCAGAAATATCTTCACCATTGCTGCCAACCTCTGAAACTTTGTGATAAACGCCTCTTCGCTGCCTATCTGTCTCAAGTGGGCCAACCCTCTAAAGTGCAACTCCGTGTCCTTCCTCTCTAAACTCTCCAAGAATCTTTGTGTTAACCCTGTGTATGATGTGATGTTGATGTGCCCCAATGTGATCAACCCATGGTAACACCACTCTTGGGCATTCCCTTCCAAGAGAAGGGTGGAAAATCGAATGACATCTGCTTCCCTCATGGGGTTCAGGTGAAAATAGGTGTCCAACTTTTGTATCCACGCTCTGGCTAAACTCTTTGCTCCCCCATCAAATTTTGGAAGTGTGACCTTCCCTGCTAGTCTCTGCAAATCCTGGCTAGAAGATCCTCCTCTGAAATGGTTCCCGGCTCCTGTGGTATGTCTTTCCTTTAGGTGAATATACTCACCAAAGGACATCACTCGCCTAATCCGGGCATCCAACCCCTTGTATGCATATGTACCGGATGCAATCGAATGTGCCAAGTCTGCAACTGGGTTCGGCTCCCTCTTTGGTTCCAGTTCATCTACAAAATTTGGCATCAAGGGTCTGCCAGCTTGCCCACGCTGAGGAGTGTGTGGGAGCTGGTAGGTACGACTGCCTCCTGCTCTGGAACCCCCATCCCCTTGAGGTTATGCTTCTCCATCTGGCCTTCACCCACCTGCAATCCCATCATCTGCTGCATCATATCCATCATGATCTGCCTCTGTCTCATCATCTGCTGATTTGTTCTCTGCAGCTCCTCCAAAATCTGGTCTTGGTCCCTTGGCCTAGGCTGCTCATCCTCATCATGCTGGTCCATAACTTCCCTCCTAGCTTCGATCTCAATGTCTGAAAAAAGGTCTGGGTTATATTCTCTCCCATGACCTCTGTCTCTGTCTCTACCACGACCAATCTGGAAAAACAGTCCTTGGTATCTTGGTGGCATCACCTGCTCTTGTTCCCCACCCTGGCCAAGAACATGCTCTGATACCACTGTAATATTCCAAATGGAAAGTTTACAGTGATAACAAAGAAATGCAAATATATAAACACATGAACTAGAAAATATGCACCAACTCCATAAATTGGCCAAATTTTATTATATATGATAATGCCAAGATACAAATAGTTGGAGAAAATGCACCTGGGCTTGTACAAGGCAAGCTACAAGCACCAAGTGATGAGTACAAGCAAAACCAATAGCTCCAATAGCAAGCTCCTCCAGAAAACTGCGCTGTTGCTCCAAGACTGCACTGCTGCCTGGCTTCGGCCTTTGATTTACTCACTGAAAATTGCCCAGAAAATTCTAGGAATTTCGGAAGGTGATCCTTGCCGAAAACCTAGAAAAACCCATAAAGGGTTTCCTCTAATTCCAAACTTCAAAATATGACCCTTTGCAGCTTGGCCCTCCTCCAAATTTTAATTCTGTTACTGCAACTACTACTATCAATCACGACCCTTCAAAATCCCAACAAACCTCCTCAAATGAACGTCCAATCAATCCCTCAACACCTCAGCTTGAAAATCCCTCCAAGGTAGCTCTCACAAAAGAGCCTCCTCCAATGACTGCACAGTCCAGGGAAGTGCTTACGCAGTCTCTGTGTATACTAGCTAAGAATTGCATGAAGGCTACTCCTCTATGGTTGCTACTACTGCTATACTCCAGAAATGGGTCCTCAATCACTCCTGTAGCTCCTCCGGTGAATCTTCCAGCAACTCCACTCCACAATAGCAAGATGGCTCCAACCACTGCGCAGTAGCGGCACTAGAATGCATACCAATCTCTCCAGAAAAAACAAAGAACTTGAAGGTACTCGTTCCTCCTGTCTCAAGGCAAGGAAAATGCCTTCCTTGGGTGGCACTCAAAGTCCACCGAAGAAAGGTTGAGCTTCACTCCTTGGGAAACTCTTGTGCTGAACAACACAATGTTGGCTCAGCTAA
This sequence comes from Pinus albicaulis, assembly GCA_034641835.2. Classification (NCBI taxonomy): domain Eukaryota; kingdom Viridiplantae; phylum Streptophyta; class Pinopsida; order Pinales; family Pinaceae; genus Pinus; species Pinus albicaulis. Next base: position 630,705,469 of record CM076581.1, on the reverse strand, counting down.
GCAGCTAGGGCAATTCGATTTCTTTAATAGGCAAAAGATACCAATGCCTCCTCCATTCCTTCCTTTTATAATTGTTGGGCATGCGTGCATTGTGGGTCCCTCCACAATTTCGATTTTCCTAAAGGAATTCGAAGTCCCTCTTCCTCTATTGCGTAGTTCATGTGGGTCCCATATTCCACTATCAATTAAATAATTTATTTCTCCTATGTTTTCCACCCCCAAAATTGCCTTGTGTTAACTTTAATCAAAATTTACAAAATTTGATTTCCTAAGACATAAGGAAAATCTAGGAAGGGACATTACAAAAGATGAGATCTATACTATCACAGAGATCTTAGAATCTCGGATCTGCAGTTGTTAATGTAGGTTTGACTTCATGGAGTGGTGCAAATAATCTAGACTCTTGCTTTTCAATGAATTCTGCTTTCAAATGATCTTGATAGTTGTCTTCTTGCAACTTTGACCTTCCCTCCACCATTTTGACTGAGATTTTTCAGCCCTTTCTGTTGCTACACTTGTGACATGAATATGGTAAGGAATGACTCTAATTTTCTTTGCTTGGGCATCAAGTCTCCCTTCAAGATCTTGGTTTGATTGTTAATGCTTCTCTTATCCCTTTTGTAGCTCATTGATTTGGCTGTTACTCAGTCTCGCTGTAGGTGAAGTGATGCTCTACTTGTTGATTTGGGGTAGCTAGCATCGGATGTGCCTAAAGTCTCAAATTTTGTGGAGAGGCTTAAACGCATGTATTCCAAATAACCCAGAAATCATTTGGTGAAATTCCACTCGGATTGTATTCTATAGAAATAATTGATTATTTTGAAAGGGACCCTAAGTCTAAACTTAGGAAAATAAAATAATTAAAGTGAATTAATGAAATGTGAGAGAGAATGATCTAGAACAAATGGATCAAGTCAAAAGTTAATATTATCCGTTGATTAGAGATCTAATCTTGGCCGTTGAAGTCTCAACGAGAAGACCATAAGATTGGCTTGAAGGGTCATTTGGAAAATACATTTTGGAGACACAAGGTAGAGATCAAAGATTGATTTTTTTACTGAGCATTGCTTAGAAAGAAAACTTGATCGAGAGTTCTTTTGCAGAGAGGGGTAGTAGTCCGGTTGGAAGGAATCCTGAGCCAGAGAGTACATAGCAACAGAGACAGAGAGAGCCACAGCAGCAGTGCAGAGCCAGTGACGCAGTGCCTACATAGTCACTATACAGAGCCAGAGGGGAAATCATTTTCCTGCTGAGGAGACATCGCAGAGCCAGTGTCAGATCCCGGAGAGATTTTCCGGAGGCGAGAAGGCTTCAATTTCTAGCCAACAGTGAGACCAGTGCAGAGGAAGAAGGGCAGTCGTAGTTGCGACACAGAGCCTGCGTGGGTGACGCAGTGACTGCGCAGAGGCAGCGCAGGGCAGTCCAGTCTTGGTGCAGATCAATGCCGGGTTTGTGATATCTTCTGTCAGTTTCTTTGTATGATTTGACGGTGTGTCAATCATAGATTTGTACTCAGAATATTTACTGCATAATATATAAACCTGTTAATTTTGGACAACTAGGTCCAAACTCCATGTTGTGATGCTCAGATGAAGATGCCAATATTTTTATTGGATTCCTCTTTCGGAGGGGTGCAAGATCGATCTAAAGATCATCTTGATCGGATGAGCAGAACATTTATTTTGAATTTATTCAAAATATGTGCAGGTCGACCTGAAGGTTTGGTGCCCCAGCAATTGTGTCACGCACCCTCATTGATGGATATATATTGGTCAACGTTGGAGGACATTTTCACTTATCTCATCCTCACACATTTTTCTCTCTCCTCATCTGATTGGTTCGATCACCTTAGAGGCTCTTCTCTTCACACGTGGGAAATTGCAGCAAGGAGACTTTTCTGTTTTCGGCCTAGGGTTTACCGCAACATTGACCAGCATTGACTTTGGTCAACGCATGGTCAAATTGACCTGAAACTCTCCCAAACTTTCGATTTTCTGAATCCGCATTTTTTGGCACAATTCTCGAGGCTGGACGTTGACTTTGACTTGGCTGCGTTGACCTTGCTACTGCTGCTATTTTGCGTTGACCGTTGACTTTTGTTGACTTTTGGGGTTGACTGTTCTGGCTGTCCTAGAGGGTTGTGTGGCACTTCTGGTTGGCTGACCGTATTGAGACTTTGCTGGTTGAAGGATCTTGCTGACTGCCGTAACGCACCAACACACTTATATATTTTGGCTTGTCTTCTGTCGATCTACTAGTATGTTCTATTAGCATTTTACTTTCTTATTTATGTGATTGCTCACTGATATTGGATAAAAAGTAAAGTTGCATCAAGCATAGAACATCTACAAAAATTTACATGGAATCAGAGCTGAGGTGAAGACAAAGCCCTAGTTTGTAGCAATCACCGAAGAAGAGCATGGGTTCTTCTAACTACGATGGCTTTAAGGTTGATGACAAATTGACTGGGAAGGATGACTTCCATGCCTGGAAGATGACATTGGATCTTATGTTGGAAGACCAAGATGTCATGGACTATGTGCAAGGTAAAATCCAAGAGCCTCCATCCACTGCAACTACTACTGCCAAAAAAAAGTACAAGAAGGGGGAAATCAAAGAAAAGCTGATGATAAGGGACTCAATTCATAAGAGTTTGGTTGCCTACATCTCTGAGCTGGGCACATCCAAGGAGATGTATGATAAGTTGGTCAACATGTTCAAGGCCAACAGTGCGAATCAAGTCCTATTCTTCAAGAACCAATTGAAGAATCTGAAGAAAGGCATGGATGAGTCTGTTCAATCATATTTTCTAAAGCTGACCGAAATCAGGAATAATCTTCTGGCTATTGGGGAGACAATAACTAATCGAGAGATGGTTCTCACCGCACTTGGAGGTCTCTCATCTGAATGGCATGTATTCAACACTACCATTCTCAATAACAATGTGATACCTAATTTTGACGAAGTACTATCGAGATGCATACAAGAAGAGACAAGGGTTAAGGAATATGAAAATGAAGGAAATGCTGCCTTCGCTGCTCATACTAAGAAGAAGAACTTTGGTGGTCCAAGGAACAAAGGAAGAGCAGGGGCCCAAGGAAAGAAAGGAAAGTGTTACACTTGCCACAAGCCAGGTCACTATGCTAGAGAATGCCCTTTCAAGAAGGATTCACCTGATGATGATGACAACAATAACAACCGGAGGAATGGAAATCAAAGGAAAAATAGGTTCATGGGGAAGAGGAAGGCTCCCTCTGGCGGAAATGGGCAACCTTTCAAAAGTCCAGGTATGAGGAATCAAATGTTGTTGATAAAAGAAATGAATTCATTCTTGTATCTGCCCTCTCTGCTGCATCTCCACCCGACACTATGGATGTCTGGTTCATAGATAGTGGTGCCTCAAGGCACATCACTGGGTTCAAGGAAGCACTTTCTGATATGGTTGAGAAGGATACTATTCTGGAAATTATCCTTGGAGATAATGCAACATATCCCGTGAAAGGGACAGAGACTGTGACTCTCCACTTGTCTCAAGGTCAAGTCCTCCGCTTGCAGGATGTACTCTATGTACCTGATTTGAAGAAGAACCTTGTGTCTATTTCGGCCATGGAAGACAAAGGTTTCAATGTGGCATCCATTGATGGGAAGATGCGTATCTAGAAGAAGAGTTTCAAGGAAGCTATCACGATTGGGTTTAGAGTTGATACACTCTATCAGGTTGGAGGAAGTCCACTGGGAGCAATGACATGTGATACTATCCGACAGACTGAACTATGGCACCGGAGGTTTGGACACCTTCACTACGAGGCCCTTCCCGAAGCAAGGAAGGTGGTGATGGGGATGCCTGAGTTCACAAATAATCATGAAGGTGTATGTCAAGGTTGCGCCGAAGGAAAGCATACAAGGGGAACTTTCCCCTCGAGCATCACAAAGACATCTGATGTCTTGCAATTGATACATTCTGATCTGTCTGGTATGCTGCCCGTGACATCCTTGGGAGGATGTTCTTATTATATGACGTTCATAGATGACTTCTCTCGCAAAACCTGGATATACTTCTTAAAAAAGAAGGATGAGGCTTTCATGTGGTTCCGTACCTTCAAAGCCTTGGTGGAAAATTTGACAGGGAAGAAGATCAAGATATTGAGGACCAATAATGGCATTGAATATGAGACGAACGAGTTCAAGAACTTTTGCAGAGAAGCTGGCATCAAAAGGGAGACCACAACTGTCGATACTCCTGAGCAGAATAGCGTTGCTGAACGAAAGAATAGGACAATTGTGGAAGCTGCCCGTGCCATGCTATGTGACCAAGGTCTACCGAAGTTTCTGTGGGGAGAAGCTGCGAACACTGGTGTGTACATACAAAATCGATGCTCGCTTTCCGCTCTGGACTCCAAAACTCCCGAAGAGGTTTTCTCTGGTAAGAAACCTGACGTCTCACATTTTAGAGTTTTTGGATGTCCTGTTTATTTTCATGTACCGAAGGAGAAGAGGAGCAAGCTGGATGCTTCTGGGAAGAAGGGAATGTTTGTGGGCTACATCGAAACTTCGAAGGCCTATAGAGTCTATGTGCCTTGTTAAAGGGAAGTGGAGATATGCCACGATGTTACCTTTGACGAAGATGCTTCCTTGAGGAAAGTAGTCGATCTTCCGAGATCTGAGGAAGATTATGAAGCAAGGCCTGGAAACCAAGAAGAACCGAAGGATGAGACGATGCCCGATGTTGAAGGACCAATGGACTCGATTGATCCACCTCCTTCAATGAGGAAGAGACCATCATGGCTCAGGGACACTCTCGAGGATGCCAAGGGACATATGGCCCCAAGGGGGACATTCCGTGAAGGCAAGAAGCCGAATAGATACCAAGGGTATCTAGCAGCCATGAGTACTATTGTAGAATCTGAGCCTGGATCTTTCGAGGAAGCCATAAAGCATCAAGTCTGGAAGGATGCTATGCACGAAGAATATGAGTCCATTATGAAGAATGATGTTTGGGATGTGGTTCCAAGACCAGAGGACAAAGTAGTTGTCACCTCGAAATGGCTCTACAAGATCAAGCATGGATCTGATGGAAGTGCTGAAAAGTTCAAGGCAAGATTCGTTGCCCGTGGCTTCTCCCAAAAGGAAGGCATAGACTATGATGATATATTTGCACCTGTGGCCTGATATACCACCATTCGATCTATCATAGCCCTTGCTGCTACCCAAGGATGGAGTCTTCATCAGATGGATGTGAAGACCGCATTTTTGCATGGTGCAATAAAGGAAGAGGTGTATGTGGAGCAACCTCTGGGGTTTGAAGTCCAGGATTGGGACACCCATGTCTGCAGGTTGAAGAAAGCCCTCTATGGGTTGAAGCAAGCACCCAGAGCTTGGTATGAGAGGATAGATAGCTACCTGATGAAGCTGGGCTTCACTCGTAGTAATGTTGATCCAAACCTTTACTTCAAGGTTGATAGAGAAAAGCCTTTCATTCTAGTGTTGTATGTGGTGATCTCTTCTTGACAGGTGCTGACCCTCTCATTCATCAGTGCAAGAGGGAGCTCATTGCTGAGTTCGAGATGAAGGACCTAAGATTGATGCACTACTTCTTTGGCCTAGAGGCCTGGCAAAGACGTGGTGAGATTTTCCTTTCTCAAGGAAAATATATTGTGAAGCTTCTGGAAAGATTTGGTATGGTGTATTGTAAGTCTGTGTCGACATCGATGGAGCTCAACTTTAAGAAGTTGAGTGGTAGCGCTGCTGGGCCTGTGCTAGCAAATCCTACTGAGTATCATCAACTCGTAGGGGCCCTGATGTTCCTAGTTAACACTCGTCTGGACGTATGTTTTGCAGTGAACACTTTGAGTCAACATATGGTTGAACCTCATCACTTTCACTGGGTTGGTGCCAAGAATTTGTTGAGATATCTTCGGGGCATGATAAACCATGGGCTGAGATAGACTGCTGGGAGCGTGACACTCCATGGATATACTGATGCCGATTGGGCTGGCAGTGTGGTGGATTGTAAGAGCACATTGGGATGCTGCTCCACACTTGGTTCTGCTTCGATATCATGGATAAGCAGGAAGCAGAAGTCGGTGGCTTTGAGCACCACGGAGGCTAAATACATTGCAGCGAGTATGGCCTGTTGTGAAGCAGTTTGGTTGCAAAAGCTCTTGAGTGAGCTGTTCGGGCATGTGCTAGATACCACCGTGATACTTTGTGATAATCAGAGTGGGATTCGGTTGTCCGAGAATCCCATGTTCCACTATCGATCCAAGCATATTGATATCAGGTACCACTTTATCCGGGATATGGTACAGCGAGGCGCCGTAAGGCTCGATCATATAGGAACTAATGAGTAGGTCGCGGACTTTCTCATAAAGCCCCTGGGGAAGGTCAAGTTCCTCACCTTTCGTGAGAATCTTGGTATCGTGGAACGACCCTATGCTGATGGTCTTGTTGGACGATGAGCTCTTGGAGCTCTGGGGGGCTTTGGGGATAGGTTCTCAGAGCTATAAGCAACCACAAGGCTAGGCTTGCCAAACCTTGTTGGTGTGCTTTTGCCCCACCGTCATGATGATTGAGTTGGTTCACCTCTCATGATCTGTGCCCCGTATGCATCCTACCCATTTGAGTTCTGGACTCACGGGAAGTACCTCTCATTTGGCCAGTGAGGTGGGAAAAGCTAGAGACTAGTAGCAAAGACTGATGGATGCCTCAGAGATTGTCGTACTCTCTATCTAGGATGGCCCGGTCCAATTACTTGATCTGGGATCAAGTATAGTGAGGTTTTGGACCTTCTACTGACTTTGGGTCAAATAAACCAACTTCGGGCTGCTATGTGACTCTTTTGAGTCCTATAGAGGTTTCAGACCTCTGAGCTGAATCTGTCAGCCGGGGATGATGTCTTTGTGACTGACCCACTTCTGTTCTGAAATAAAGAAGCCAACAAAGCAAGTTACGACAGGATGAAGCACGATGTTTGAATTGCACAGGTGGATGGAGTTCTCCCTAGTTGAGAGGGAGTGTTAATTTTGGACAGCTAGGTCCAAACTCCATGTTGTGATGCTCAGATGAAGATGCCAATATTTTTATTGGATTCCTCTTTCGGAGAGGTGCAAGATCGATCTAAAGATCATCTTGATCGGATGAGCAGAACATTTATTTTGAATTTATTCAAAATATGTGCAGGTCGGCTTGAAGGTTTGGTGCCCTTGCAATTGTGTCACACACCCTCATTGATGGATATATATTGGTCAACGTTGGAGGACATTTTCGCTCATCTCGTCCTCACACATTTTTCTCTCTCCTCATCTGATTGGTTCGATCACCTTGGAGGCTCTTCTCTTCACACGTGGGAAATTGCAACAAGGAGACTTTTCTGTTTTCAGCCTAGGGTTTAATGCAACGTTGACCAGCGTTGACTTTGGTCAAAGCATGGTCAAATTGACGTGAACTCTCCCAAACTTTCGATTTTCTGAATCTGCATTTTTTGGCACAATTCCCGAGGCTGGACGTTGACTTTGACTTGGCTGTGTTGACCTTGCTGCTGCTGTTGTTTTGCGTTGACCGTTGACTAACAGCGTTGACTTTCGTTGACTTTTGGGGCTGACTGTTCTGGTTGTCTTAGAGGGTTGTGTGACACTTCTGGTTGGTTGACCGTATTGAGACTTTGCTGGTTGAAGCATCCTGTTGACCACCGTAACACACCAACACACTTATATATTTTGGCTTCTCTTCTGTCGATCTCTTGGTACGTTGTATTGACATTTTACTTTCTTGTTTATGTGATTGCTCACTGATATTGGATAAAAAGTAAAGTTGCATCAAGCATAGAACATCTACAAAAATTTACAAAACCCTTAGATCTGCTGCACCGATTTTCCCGCATTGGGTTTTTCCTGGGACATTAGTCCAAAAATAACTGTGTCGAAATGGTTGGATGATCTATGTTTGTTCAGATTTGTTTCCGTGCTTGTAATTCTTCTGCAGTTAATTTGTGTAGGCTGTAGTGAATGGATTTCGATATTTGCTTGTAGAACACAGTGAATAATTTGTTAAGTAATTAACAAATAGAAGACTTTCCATCAGTTGTTGCGGTAGGATTCCTGAGTTGGCGAAATTTTCACACTACTTGTATACATGCCATTATGGAATATAGCCCAGTATTTTGTTCCATCTTGTAGTTAAAAATGTCTTTGAAGGCTGCCTTTATAATGGATCTAGTCAAGAAATAGAGACAAGAATTTGATCAAGTTTGTTTGGAGATGTGTGAAAATTTCTGAACACAGAAACCCTACTGCAGAATATTGATTTACTTCTCCTACTTGTTTTATTATACACAAGTTATTTAACTGAAATATTCAGAAAAACATCAAAGTAAACTACACATACAAATCATTTATTGAAACATAGCGTACATATGACAAAGGACACACATGATTTTTTGGACAAATGTCCCCGGAAAAACCCAATGCGGGAGAACTGGTGCAACAACTCTTTGATGGTTTTATTATTAAGCAGATTCTGAATTCATCAAGGGCACTAGTAGTGGTTTGCCCGACAGAGAATTTCATGGCAGTTATACCTTATCACTTGGAGACAAAAAATATGGCTAATTCAAACCCTTCAGGAATTACTGAATACGAGCCCTTTTTGGCCCATTGGAACCCCAACGCTGTCCCTCCAGCCTCTGTGTCAGCCTTTCCTGCCCAGCGTGGCCTCTGCGTCACCCTTCTTGGCTCTGCGCCGCCTCTGTGTCAGCCCTTGCGCTACCTCTGCGTCAGCCCCTGCGCTACCTTTGCGTTAGCTTGGCTAGGTTGCGTTCCTCCTGCTGGTCTCTGCGCTGCCTGGTACAGATCTGCCACTCTGATTTATGTATTCTCAACCTAGGATAGAAACATCCCTTGCCGATCTCCCCCTCACTAGCACTGCAAGCTCACTCGAAAATTCTCAGCAAACCGCGCCCCAGAATTTCGACTTATCTCAAGTGCTGCTACTCTGTGTGTATTCTCCAACTGACCTCAAGCCTTCCTTTAATACTTTTCTTGTTGAGAAATCAACGACCGTGATCCAATCACTAATCAACTGCTAAGATTAGAGAAAGCTTGATCCACGTCACTTAGAAAATTCTCACCACATGTGTAAATTAATTCACTTTAATTTTTCAATTTCCCTAAGTTAGACTTGGGGTTCCCATTAAAAATTTTAATTATTTGAATAAATTTTACACTGGGTGGAATTTCTCCAAACGATTTCTGGGTCATCGAGATCTCATGTGTTCTAGCCCCTCCACAAAGTTTCAGAGCTAGAGCACATCCGATGCTACCCAAAATTTGAACACTCCCTCTTAGCGAGTAATGTGCTCTAACAATACTTCACCACTGAAGCGTCACCCTGATCTCTGGCATTGATCTCTGCGGTGCTAATGCTTGGTCTGTTGCCCTCCATCCACTGCGCTGCTGTTTTATGTACTGCTACCCATGACTCTGCCACAGTCACTGCCACATCTGTATTGCAACTCCCTCTCAAATTGCTACATCATGCTGCTTATAGCACTGCCACTGCTAACTGCTACATTGCAACTCAGTTGCTTAGAAGTAAGCAACTGAAGGACAATCACCCAACAATTGATAGACAAGTCAGTCTGGCTGCATCTCATTACTGAAGCACCCTCTGCTGTTGCTGCTCTGCACTACCCCTCTGCGTTGCTGAAGTCCCATCAGCCTTTGCGCTGCTGCCGCCACTGCACTGCACTGGTCCAATCTTCAACGTTGAAGCACTGCGTTGTGCCTTTCCATGATCCTCTGCATCCACTGCTCTTGTCATCTTGCTACTGTCTTAAGGCTCCCGTAGCTCTTATGTGATCTGTTGTAGCATAATTTGACTCAGCTAAAAGTCAAGAGAGGTTCTGAGGAATTCAAGGTTGTTGAGACATTTATATGGATAGAAGTTAGATAGGGATTCTTGTGCTCTTGTCTAAAGAGATGGTATCGGCTGGAAAGTGCAAGCAGACACACTATTTGAGTAGGGGCCTCAGACAGTCCCAATGGATGCATAGGCCTGCTATTCCAACGCTTTAGTATTCACATTGTATGCACATGGATGAAAGGATGCCAAGTGTACCTAAAGCAAAATTTACGTTTTCACCTTGGAACTGGACTAAGATCATGCAGAAACTACTATTGCTGGAAGTTCATCTTCAAGGCCAACACTCAAAAGAAATCACTCTACAGAGAAACATGGAATAGATGAAGCTGAACTGGAATCTCGTAATTTGTCAAACCTTGGTCTTAATGTTCTCGGACGGAGTTATCAAAGACTGGAAAAGCTGAGTTTAATATGGTGCTCTGCAGTCACAAGTTTGGGCCTAGCATTAGTGGCTCAACATTGTAGGGTTTTGAAGGCCTTAGATTTATAGGGTTGCTATATAAGTGATCAATGTCTTACGACTGTAGTGTTGGAAATACTGAGATGGGGGGTGAATCAGTATTCCTTTCAATTAGAGCATTAGTTAATCTTCAATTATTATCAGTGTTTGTACAATGATAGCAGTAAACAAAAGGAACACAAATGCACACATTTTTTAAGGTGGAAACCCATTCCGGGACAAAAACCATCTAATGCTTTTCTAATAATTCTTTAATATTCAACTCCAATTGAAAATAAAGCTCCAACTTCCTAGAATCTAGAAAAACATTCTTCTCCAGCTCCCACTGGATGGATGCTCCAACGCTCGAGATTCTTCAGGAGTCAACTGAACGGATGCCCCAACACCCAATGAGCTACAACTCACCCTAGCACCACCCTACCACCCTCTAGAAGAATAAAAGAAGAATGGACTCCCGTACCAGGGAAAATGGTCCACTTTACAATGATATGGAATGATGTAGAAGAAGAAGACACACTAGACCATAACCCCAACTATGACACAACCACCTAATGATGATCTTAGACCTCCCGACACTGCCTCTTCAACTCTTGGCAGACATACACTAGTACAATTTTTACAATAATGTATTTACAATGACTTAGTACGATGATACCTTTACATTTGCTGTATGCAGTGCTGCCCACTTGAAGACTTCATGTGATGAACTTCTTGCTGTTGTTCTGCACCTTGGTTGCTGCTCTTTTCATGCTACCCTCTGCTGCACATTGCTTTGCTTTGCTGCCCTAGAAAGTCTGGTCCTTTGCAGCCCTTGAAAACACATGATCTAGCTTTTTCTTGCCTTCTAGGAGCTCGATATTGAATCTGGTGTATCTCTGTTATTTCAGATCCCCAATATGTGATTTTAAGTCCTATAGTAGTCCTCTGAGTCTTCTTGCCAATGCCACAGGTCTGACCCAATTTGGATTCTTCAAGAGAGAGTTATGCCCAATCTCTCACAATGCCCTAATTATGGACTGTTTCAGTAGAGTGAACTTGTACGGCGTGCCACGTGTCGGTGTTTCTTCATTCAGCTCTGAAATCGATAGAGCGAAAACTACAGTCTGTGCACTATCTACCACTTTTTATAGAATTCCAGTCTGATACTTAGAGAGAGAGAGTTATGACGATTTTACCAAGGTCACTTCTTTGAGATGAATTTCAGGAGCCTGCAAAAACATTGATTTCCATAGATCATATCTCCGAAAATATTGCGCATCTTGATCCGAATTTTTTACAGGAGCTTCCTCAGGATTTCGGCTTCGCCTCGTAAAAATTTCAGCTTCTGAACCTTCGTAGAAAAAAAGTTAGAGCGAAAATGCCACGATGACCTGTTTCAGATGGCGAAATCCCTTACATAAGGAGGATATGAGGATCACAATTTATATAAATGCTTAGGTTGAGAAGGGCTTCAACAAGTGAACGTGGGAGGGATTTTAGGAGCTTAAAAATATTAATTATGACTTTTCAATGACCCATGCCACAACCCCATGGGGTTTTAGCCCACTAATTGGGGGTACAAACTTCAAACATGAATATCTCTCAAACCGTGAAGAATTACGTGGCGTGCCATATATCAGCGGAAACATCTTGACAAGTAGAAACCATCAAAAGCATTCTTGACCCAAAATATATTAATTTGGTAGGTCAAAATTCCCATGCAATATTGGGGTAGCCACTGGTGCTGCTTGGGTTGACATCAATGACAACCGCTGATCAACATGTAGGAGAACGATGCAAACAACTTGAGGATTGGAATTTTCGGTTTGTGAGGGTTCGATAGACAGAGGTATGACAACAATAGCAATTGGCTGTGCAAAAGACACTGAAAGTGCTTGGCATTGCAGCATGTGCAAGGATAACTGATAAAACTTTGGAAGCTGTTGGAGTTCACTGTCACTCTTGAAAAATTAACCCTGGATTCTGAGTCTGTTAATGTTGTTGGATTGCTGGTAATAGTTCAGGGTTGCACTGCTTCAAATTATTTGCACTTACAGTGTGTAAGTTTCACATATGAAGCCTTAAAAGCTATGATTAATCACATATGATATGTGGGAGATCATATTTGCACATGCATTTAAAATTTAAAAGAGTTGAGCAAGTATGTTGATGTGAATGAGAAGTTGAAGTTCAGAAAAAATAGACATTCCTAGCACAAGAATCTCGGGCTCAATTATGGGCAAACGGAGAACAATTTCAGAAATCTGCGACATGGGTTTTCTGCAGAGTGACCCCAATTGACTTTATTGCGGGAATTGTCCAAAAATTCAAATCCGTTTAAGAGATTTCACCAATTCTTCAAAGGCTAATTTTTCCATAAACGTCCTACAAAATTGGGTTTAATTCATTCTATTGAAATTTGATTTGCATGATTATCAAGTTTCTTCATCAGTTTCACTTGTCACAGGATGTTGAATCGATTTTTCAGGGAGAAGATTATACTCAGACTGAAGGGGCTTTATCCCTTTGAACGTGAAAACAACAAAGGAAGCCTTTCAAGATCCTAAATTTCGGATAAAAACATCAAAATTAATATCTGGATGTTGTGTCATCGTACTCAAAGAAGATGACGAAGGTGTGGACAGTTGCGGTGCATCAAATGTGTCTTCCATAAGAATGCAGAGACATAGTTGGAAGAGAAATCATTACATCAAAGGTTTGCGAAAGCACGAAAGGAAGGAAGTCTATGACAACGAGTGGTCCCGCGAAGATGTTTTTCTCAAACTGCTCATCAAAAATCAACGGTTGATATTAATTGCGGGATCACTCTCTTCAAAATTCCGAAAACCACTTAAGTGCCGCCGCAAGTGGTTTCTGGTTTCAATAAAGGACATTACGTGGTGATAGCTAGAGCCCATGTCCTTTACTTTCAAATCACAATTTTAATTTTATGAATTTCGAATAATGTCCTATCATAAATCTTTCAAATAAGTTTTATTTAAAAAATAATAATATCCTGTATTATATATACATATGATATTATTTTAATTTTTTAATCTCCACCACAGCGAAACAGTTATTAACTGCTTTAAGCAGTTATTTCTAAAAACTGATTCAACGGTGAGTCAAAGCACAAAGATAAAAGCCAAAGTGGCCGAGTGGAGGTGGGTTCCGAGTTTTGGACCTCTGGATGACTGCAAATTTTGTACTGAATTTTCTGAGAAATTAATGAAAGAAGATCAAGTTTCTTGCACCTGTTGATGTTGATACGTTTTTCGAGTTTCATTCTGTGTTTATTCTTCTTTGAATGAAGTGAAGTAATGTAGCTGCGGGTCTCTTTTTTACATCTGTAAGTAATTGTTAAATAACCTTAATGTGCGCTCCTTCACTCCAACTATTTTGTCTACATAAAGTTCTTCTGAGATTTAAAGTGATAGATTCTGTTTCTCAGCATATCATTTTGAGTTTCCCTTCCAGTTCTTCTTTACATTTCATTCAATATCAGCAGTTAATGGCATTGTGAAGGCTTTCATTATTTCAGATTATTGAGGGTTTTAAAGAATTAATTTCCAAAGGTGTTAAATAGAGACCATATGATATTATAATTGTGACATACATTTATAAAATGTCTTAAGCACTTATTCCTTACCACAACCAAGGGATTGTTTCTTGAGATACAACATGATGCAAGAGTTTGGGCACCTCAAGGATCCTGCCAACACCATCTGTAGCTCACTCTACAGATCTATGTTGCCCCACCTCTTCTCTCGAGGTACATGAGCACTCATGGCCACATCATATTCGCTGCCATCGTCCCCTTTCGCTGCTGCTGCCTTGGAATCCGAATCTTCCTTACCCTTCCTCTTAGGACAAGTGTTGGCGAAGCGTCCTAATTCGCCACATATGAAGCACCAAACCTTGGATAGGTCCTTCTTCTTCTTCCTTTGTTGCTGCTGTCCCTTAGATGCTAGGGCTGCATCTTCATCCTCCTCTTTCTTTATCTTGACTCCTTCGTTGCTGAATTCCCTCTTGGTTATCCTCCGGATCTCTCCTGTCGAAGGATTTCCCACATGTCTCCCCAATTTGGGAGTTGTGCTTTGCCTAAGATACTTCGGACAAAGGTCTCCCACTCATCGGTGATTGCATTTAGGGCAATCCTGACCATGAGCCCATCATTCGGAGTTGCCCCCATGGCAATCAGCTGGTCTCGGATAGTCTGCAATCTAAAGAGGAAGGGATCGATCTCCTCTCCCTTGTGCATCTTGAACATCTGCATCTGATTCTCTAGAAGCATCTTCCTTTGGACGGAGCTACCTTGATACAACGTGGTTAGTGCTGTCCACACCTCATTTTCCATCTTCTTCTCGGCAATATGTGGAACCACGTGATCTTTCACTCCACCCATGATCAAACGCTTAACCCACGCTTGGTTTTCATTGAACTTCTTCAGAGCATTAGCATCGGTCGACACAACTAGGACGTTCTCTGCGTGGTCTCTGATACCGTACTCCTCTAGGACTGTCAGGATTTTGGCTTCCCAGATAGCAATGTTAGACACACTGTCTAACCTATCCTGATCTCTCAGTCCATACGGGGCCATCTCTGCTCAAACAGTCAAAGCAGGTGCTCTTCTCCCTTCTACTAGTGCTGCACTCAATAGAAGATCGAATCTGGGTTTCTTGGCGATAGAAACCCTCTATAGAATTTGCTCCCTCTGACAAATGATTTCCCTCCCAGAAATCCTCTGCCAATTTTGCCGAATCAGCCCTTTATGATGACCCTCCTGATCGAATCTCAAATTTCTTGGCAAGAAAATCTGTTGAGGGACTGTTTCCCCTTACTTTGTCAACTTTTCTAGGCACTGTTCTGCACTGACAGAACCGATGCCCCACTAACAACTTTGAAGATCAGAAGCTGCACTTCCAGCCTTGACAACCGACAAAACGTCACTCGAAATTGGACTGCGTCACCCTCTAGGGCCTGCATTGCCATTGCGTCAGCGCAGCGTGAGCCTGACGGCTCTGCGTCACCCACTAGGGCCTACGTCAGCCTTTGTGTCACCCTTCAATTGTGTTTGCACTGTCCCTCTGGCACTGCGCTGCCTCTTCCTAGATGTATCAGCTTCAGTTGCCCTCCTGCAGCAAAAATTCTTCAGCCTCATGCTGATGGCTTCAGCTTGATCTGCAATTGCTCTGATACCATGTGAAAATTTCTGAACACAGAAACCCTGCTGCAGAATATTGATTTACTTTTACTTGTTTTATTATACACAAGTTATTTAACTGGAATATTTAGAAAAACATCAAAGTAAACACAATCTGCAGCCTACACATATACATATCATTTACTGAAACATAGTGCACATATGACAAAGGACACATGATTTTTCGGACAAATGTCCCCGAAAAAACTCTTTGAGGGTTTTATTATTAAGCAGATTCTGAATACATCAAGGGCACTAGTAGTGGTTTGCCCGACAGAGAATTTCACGACAGTTGTACCTTATCACGACAGTTGTACCTTATTACTCGGAGACATAAAATATGGCTGATTCAAACCCTTCAGGAATTACTGAATATGAGCCCTTTTTGGCCCACTGGAACCCCAACACTATCCCTCCAGCCTCTGCGTTAGCCTTATTTGCCCAACGCAGTCTTTACGCAGCACAGGCTGCCCCTGCGTCACCCTTTTGGGCTCTGCGTCACCCTGAAGCCTCTGCGTCAGCCCCTACATTTCTTTTGCGTCAGCCTGGCTGGGCTGCGTCCCTCTTGCTGGTCTCTGCGCTGCTTGGTACAGATCTGCCACTCTGATTTATGTATTCTTGGCCTCGGATCAGAACATACCTTGCCGATCTACCCCTCACTAGCACTGCAAGCTCACTCGAAAATTCTCAGCAAACCGCGCCCCAGAATTTCGACTTAACTCAAGTGTTGCTACTCTGTGTGTATTCTCCAACTGACCCCAAGCCTTCCTTTAATACTTTTCTCGTTGAGAAATCAACGACCGTGATCTAATCACTAATCAACGGCTAAGATTAGAGAAAGCTTGATCCACGTCACATGGAATATTCTCACCACATGTGTAAATTAGTTCACTTTAATTTTTCAATTTTCCTAAGTTAGATTTAGGGTCCCTATTAAAAAAGTTAATTATTTGAATAACTTTTACATTGGGTGGAATTTCTCCAAACGATTTTTGGGTCTTGGAGATCTTATGTGTTCTAGCCCCTTCACAAAGTTTCGGAGCTAGAGCACATCCGATGCTACCCAAAATCTCAACAAGATGTTCTTGGACTCGACCCTTGAGTAGCTCTTTTTGAGGGTTCAATTTTCTCCTTGATGTCTTGTCCTTTCTTTGATTCTTCTTTCATTGCTCCAATCCTTGAGTGTCCATTACTAAGCTGCCTTTCCTTTCCTTGACTTGTTATCTTAGCGCTGATACCATGTTGAGCAATCTAGGGGCGGGAAGATGAGTGATTTCTCTTTTGATGATAATTGCTTGTGATTGTGTTTTACTTCTCTTAGTTAGATTCTTCTTCAACTTGATTATTATTGTGTTCTTTTCATTAAACAAATACTGAAACATAAAGGACAATGAGACAAGATAACACAAGATATAGGCGATCGGCCAGGGCCAAAACCTCTCCAATTTGAGAGGAAAACCCGCAAGAATTCTTCTTATTACAAAATCTTCAATTGATGAATTCCAAGACCTAAACCCTTGACCAAATGATCCCTCCAAGACCACGTCACAACACTTATTTCAATTAGCACTTCTTCCATAAAGTCAACGGTGGTAAAACTGAGTGCACCACATCAAACTTCGACTCTTCTTTAATTTTTCGGCACTTGTCACAGGTTTGCTATTTTGGTCTACTTGTGATCTTATGAAATCCTTCATGTATGGACCGAATATAACATATTTACAAGGCTTCCCTTCTTTGCTGAAAGTGATCTTCCTTTTATAATAAAACGACTCTATTGATTCATGACACTTTACTTTCTCGGCTTCCTGAGATGACTGTAACTTTGACTTTCGTTGCCATAGGAGGTAGCCCTAACTAGACTTGTACAAGTGAGATGAATAACCCAAAAGATAGTCCTTCCAATCTCTGTTCATTTCCTTCTTCGCTTGGTTTTCACGAGCTTTTGTACTATATAAAACGAACTGAATTGATACCTCACAAATGAAGTCGAGCTTTCTATATATAGTCTTCATGTCATTGCTTTGTGGGCTGACTTGTCACCGTTTGGTAGGCCGACTTGATGCTTGGGTTTAGACGTGGCCTTGGAGGGTTCCTTTACTCTTTTACAATATGTAACTTGCCCAAAATGGGTCATTCATACCTGACAATGACTCAATGACTTTATGACAAACCTAGAAGCACTCAATGGGTGTTTTGACCTATAAAAATAAATTATCTTGAGCATGAAACCCATGCCTCAAGACTCACAATAATAAATTTATTTTTCTCTTTTCATTAAATACATAAAATCATGATTACGTCTGTCATTATGAAGACCAAACCTAGTTACATTTTTTCAACAATATAGGGTTTTGATTTGCAGCCGCAGTGTTGTCACCGGGAATTTTTGGTTGCAACCATAGGCACGCAGTCTTATTCGTGCGGTTGGAGGGTTTCAACCGCACGCTCGTACACTCTCTCCGTGTCGCTGGAGACTAGGGTTTTATTTCATCAGTTGACTGTAGAATTTGGCAGTTGACCACAGATTTTGACAGTTGACTACAAGCTTCTGAATCAGGGTTTTTTATTATTATTAGCATTGTTGGGTTCATCTCTTGGATGTTGTTTAGTTGATTTTGCTTGATAGTTTTGTGTTTGAAGATATGGATCATCGTACTCTCTTCACTGAAACATACAATGACAATCTAATAAGAAGAAGAATTTCAAAGGGTTTACCCTCTTGTGGGGTTTTGCCCTGGTCTCCGACCAATCCTGCTGTCTCTATGTGTAAATGTTTTTCTTCTATTGTTCCTCTATGTTCCACTGCATTGATGATGATATTGTTCTTTCTATATAATTGCATATGTTGCTGAATAATGTTATGATGCTATGGGGTGAATTCAATGTGTAAGTAATGAAATGCAATTACCTAAAGCAAAGAACAATATAGCCCTAAGAAAAATTAACATGGATGAAGCATGATGCATGTCTAACTATGAATTACATCACTGTGTAGCTGCAGAAGGCTCATTAAACGGTTGTAGTTTATTTAGGTACAGTTTCAAAGAGCAGTTTAGACAATTAGATTAAGAACTTGTGTTCTGCCTTTTCCATTTGCACCTATCTCAATAACTCAATTATAAGATATTCTTCTTGGAGAGAAATTTCAAGATTTAAATTTGAAGCTTTCTTTTTACATCTGAGATGCTCCGTTTCATAGAAAATTTATAAAACTTGAGTGCTAATGATGAAATTTTTAATTGTTGTGGAAAAGTGTGCCATGATTCCTTTCACATAATCTATCTGCATAAAAGCAGAGGCAGGAAAAATGAAATCATGTTATCTGTTGTTTGTTCTTGTACACATTTTTATCATTAAAAGCATAACCAAAGCTTCTTTTCTCGATTATGATAAAATGTACATGTAATTCTTGAAATGGCATTGCATCCTATAACATGTTGTGAGGCAGCTTTCAGCATGTTTCAAGAATAATTTGCTACCCTTTCATAGACAGATCTCTGTGTAGAATAGCTTAGATAATAGAGCTATAAAATAAACTTTTTTGTTGTTGTTATTTAAGCTTTTGGTGTTAATTGTTGGTGATCCATGAACTCGTTTCCAGGATCAGGCAGATGATCAAGCCTAAGCCTGTTCCTATTCCTGAAATGGAAGAAATATTTAGAAAAGTTAAAGAAGAACAAGAGGCTTCTGACATTGAAATTCAAAAGGAGTTATTGAAGGAAGAGAGGAATAAAACAGATGATGATTCAACTGGACTGGATCTTTTGGAAGATTTGGAAGGGACAGATGTCCACATGAAAAAGGACGCCAATTCTCACAGAGAGTCTGCCACTGATAAAGGTGGCAAAAAAGTTGGCTCTGTTGGTACGAAATCTAATTCCAAGAAATTCCCAGTGGTTGCTGCCGATTCTATGGACTATTCCAATATCCCTTCTGCAAAGGGGCTGAAGAAGCAGAGAAACAGTGGTAGGAAAGTCACACACTCCAGAATACAAGATTCTAAGCTAGTTGCAGGGTCTCCAGTCAGGGTTATTTCAGGATCTTTTGCTGGATTTACTGGCCATCTGAAAGAGATTGATGCGGACACTGGCAAGGTTAGTCAATTTCATGCTATCAGGAACAATAGGATATAGTGACTTTCTTTGGTGATCTTGACTTTGATGCCTAGAGTTTAGTCTAGATGTTTTCTTCCAGTATTGGTCACATTAAGTAATCTCACTTCAGTAAGCAAACAGAATAACTCGTTGTTATTGAATTTCGATCTTTGTGGGAATTTTTCTAAACGTAAGTATAACTTGTTCTTCCAAGAATGCCAAATAATCTGCCAACATTTGTAGTAGATGCTCAGAGTTATAATTTTGGTTTTTTGAATTTCTGCAGGCAAAATTAATGCTTATGATGTTTGGAAATGAATTACCAGTGGACATAGAAATTGGTCAAGTTGAATGTGAACAGTAATGAACCTTAATTGGTTTCTCTTAACAAACTTGATTTCAGTTTAAATGGTAGGGCTTACAGGTACTTCTTACCCTCTTTGGAAAGAGTAAGGTTGTAAGCATGCATATGAGTCATCTACCATTGAATGTGCTATTAGAAGGCTTTTTGCCAATTAGCAAGTTTTCTTCATTGATCGAGTTCTGAATGTAGCTTACAGATTCTTTCTCTAATTATAAACATTTATATTATGTGTAATTAATGAGATCCATGGACAATTCCATGGAGTTGTTTTACATGAAGGAATGAATCTTGAAGCAATGTTCAAGCTAAAATATTTTCATAATTAGCGAACATATTTCCTTGCATTGGACAATTTTCATTTTGAGCTTAACGAAGGTCTTTGGACTGCATAAATTTATTTATTTAGTTCTAAAAGGCCTGATTTTTCAATAAAACTATGGAAAATGTAAATTGTAAAAATATCCCTCAGGGTAGACTACATAGCACATTCTACCACCTGCATTTCCAAAACAAAAAAATGGATCTTGAAAGTACCATGTTGATTTTACTCTCTCATTCTTCTTTCCAGAATTGAGATATAGCTATCACTACCACTAGCTTGGCTGTTTAGCTTTTTTCCAATGTTCTACTGCATTCCAGAATGGGGGAGCATGGAAGAGGGGACATGCGCAAGGGGGATGTGTGGGACTACCCTAGGGAAATTCAGGGGGGACAGAGGGATGTTGAGGTCCCTAGGATAGGGGTTCCCGTCTCTAAAATTTAAAAAATAAAAATAATAATGATAAAATCGCAACAATAACAATTCATCCCATGCAAATTCATCATTGTGCAATCCAATGTGTGCAAATTCGGTTACCTGAATCCTATTGCAGCAACTGATGTTAATTCTTCTAATTGTTAATTTACTCAACAATTTATCTGTTGTTTCTTACAGAAAATATTGAATTAAATACACTGCAACCTTCACAAATAAACTGCGTAAGAAATAAAACGTTGGAAGAAAATATATGCACACACACACAAAATTACACTGTTATTTTTGGACCAATGTTCCTGGAAAAACCCAATGTGGGAAAACCGGTGCAACAATTGAGGTTTTTATCATTATGCAGTAGCAAATTTTGAGTACAAACTATGGATGCCCAAACTGGGAATCCAAATAGAGAAAAACTGGCAAAATAGCTAGTGAGGAAATTCTTCACTCCATAGACAAATCCGACACTGACCTCATCTCGAAATTGAGCCGTCCCCAACTGCCTCTACGCAGCCTCTGCGTCACTCTACGCAGTCATTGTGTCCCTCCAGCTCGGAACAATGTCACTTCTCACTGTCTTGTCATCTGCTGTTTGGGAAACTGATTCTCCCAGCCTCTGGAACCTCTGTCCAGCTTCTGACACTGAATCTCTCCTTCTCCATAGCAAAATAGAATTTGCCTCTAGAGGGCACTGCGCTGCCTCTCTGCAAATGTACTCGCCGGGTCTGGAAATCTTCCTCCGACTTCACTATCTCTGCCCCTCTCTCACTACTTCGATCTCACTGAATCACTTGCGGCAACACATAGCTGGTACTCTGGAAATCGATTTCCCATCAAAATCGAATGCTCAACCGATTTGTTGTGTTTTCTCCAAGCCCTATCAACTTCTTCTTATAATCCTCTGTTGAGACTTCAACGACCACGATTAAATTTTAATAGATGGCTAGGATTAACTAGAAATTGTGTAGAAATTATACAATATGCATGTATATCTTGGATTCACCTGATCTAACAATATGCTAAAGTTAAATACTGAATTGCTTCTACAAATCTTTGCGGAATTAAAAACACAATCGCCAATTACATAAGCATGAAGAAAGATCAATCACACACAACACAGATAATTTCCCGGGGAAAGCTTACAGCTAAAAACTCCACTATCTTCTATTGTATATTATATCATGGATCACGAAACAATTACATACAAAACTCTTCTCACAAGAGTTATTAGTACATTAGCTAATTGTCTCAGACTGTCATACAAAACTTGGCAAGTTCCTTAGCCAATTCACTGTCTCTAGACAACTTGCCTCCATTGCGCAATCCCTGATGGTAAAGAACCCTGAATGATGGATGCCTTGCCTACCTTGACTGCGTAAATATCATGGGCTCATCCAATGTGTGTGTGCTTGCATGTGTGCAAGCGGATAATGTCACAACTGATAGTTTACTTCCCTTTCTCCTAGAACTCAACTGGGTCTCCATTGGATCTGACATGCATGCAGTTAATAATAGTAAAAACATCAGTTGCATGTGAGAGCACTACATGTGAATTAATTAATACTTAATTCACTTGATCTCTCCCTAGTGTATCTGTAGTTACAACTAGCGCAACTGACTTTAACTCACTTAACTGAGTTAAATTTATTTACAACTTCCACAACTCATGCACCACTGCACTTCCAACTCTGTTACAACTAGAATCACTCAGTTACAACTAAAGTCAACCTGCATGTCCCACCAACCAACTTCTTATCTCGAAATTCAATTAGCTAACTGATTTGCCACTTCAGTTAACTATTTTCAAGTTCACATTGAGAATAGATTATAGTTTAGTGTCCATCTATATTAAGGGATAATAAAAATAGACATTCATCTAAAAATAGACATTTACCTAAAAATAGCCTGTGTGGGCTCCACCCTAGTGTAGGTGCTTAATTTTCACTAGGATCATGGATGTTGTTTCCGGATGCCAATTTCACTGTTTCTTGTTGCAAACTTCAACAAATCGATCCATGTACTTTTCTAGAACATTCTCACCATGATTTAATTAATTCTGATTAATTAATCATATTCCCGAAGTTTAGACTTAGGTAATGTTAAAAACTGGCTAATAAATCTAATTAAGTCATCTCTAGGTGGAATTTCCAGAAACGATTTCTGGGTTTTGGAGAATACATGTATTCTAACTTCTCTACCAAATATCGTGGCTAGAACACATCCAATGCTACAAAAACTAATACAATTTAAATGTCATAATCTTGCTAATCTTAAAATCCTGAAAACTGTTAAGTCTGCTGGATTCTTAATGGGACATGAAGTTCCACTTTCTCCATATGAAGCCTGACGAGGTTGGAAACACTCTCAAACATCCTGGAACAGTTAATGATAATGTTAATACTTTAAGTAAAAGTAAAGGATAAAGAAGGTAAGATAAAGGAGAATGTCAACTTTTGGATAGAAAAGGTTTGAAAAAAATGAATGTCAACTTTTGAATAGAAATGGTAAAATAAAGGAGAATGCCAACTTTTACTTTAAGAATTTAATATTACCATTAATTACCAAGGTCACAAACTCCTCAAAACTCTATTCCTTATCTTTGTTTTGTCTTGAAGGGTTGTTGGACAAAATATCTGGTTCGTGATGTTGGTGAGGGGGAGGGGTAGGTGGAAGGGAAACCTTTCCCCAAGTTTCCCTAGAAGAGGGATTTGGGGAAACATTTCCCAAAGCAACCACCACCTATGGAGCATGGGAAACGTGGGGGGCACCTCCCCCACCCTAGGGTACGTGTTCCCATGGAGCGTTTCCTTTTTCCCTATCAATGGGGATCCATGTATTTGATATTATTCCTTGTTTTCTCTTGGGCATGGACCTCCTAACTACTTTTTCCATGATCTGCTCCATTTTTATTCTTATCAAATCCTTTTCCATCTCGCCTACTCTTAATTGATAATTCGAGAGCTTCATCCTGATCTGCCATTTTTACCTTTGGCGTACATTGAATGGATGCCATCCTTAGAGCTAGGAACAAAATGTTTCCTCTACAATTTTTCTCTCGGAAATCAACAAATTGAGATCTTCCTTCTGAGAATGAAGCCCTTCCCTTGCTGATTTTCCCTCTTCTTGCCGCGAATACAGCTCTACCTCTGGCATTTTCTTCTCTCCCCATTGTGAACAGAGCCCTTACCCTTTCATTTTGCTCTCCCTGCTGCAAGCAGATTCCCTATTTGAACTGAGCCTTAACTGTGAACAATGAGATTCAATATGTCATTCGTTTATCTACAATCAGAACTTTTATTTATATCTAAAGGTTTATGGGGTTTTGTTGTTTTGAGATTTTTTTTCGGTAGCCAATAATTGTTGGGATGTCAATGGTAGCTGGCTGGACTTCTTAATGTCTCCCATAGGGCTTAAGTCTCTTCAATTACAGGTCTGTGATAATTGTATATAAGTATTTGTGATAGCAGTCTAAAGCATTTGTACAAACAATTTCAAGATTGAACCTAAGAAAATAAGAGATTCACTTAATTTATGGTTTCAGCATCTGTAGAAAAGAATTCAAACTTGAAACCAAGAAGTTAAATAGTTTGCATCATTGATAAAAGTCTTTAATTTGGTTTTTTCTTTTTCCTTGGAAAAAAGTCATATTATTTTTATTAGTATAATAAAAAAAAATTACATTCTACATATGCTTATACAGTATTCTGTTTACACAAGTATAATCAAAGACAGTGGATATATCTTCATGAAACCCATAAACAAGGATAAACTTCCAATTCTAACGTATCCCCTGCTAACTCTCATTATATTTGTATGATAAAGACAATACAACATAGACTCAAGTCTTTTTGTCCACATCATTAAAATATAGATAATATGTACAGGATTCCACCTGTTATCATCAGCAATTGCTGGTCATTAGAACTCCGTATAGCCTTAAACAGGGATCAACATGCAGATCAAGCAAATCCCTTGCTAATTCACATCATATTTTTGTGACAGAAATCAAAACCTAACAGACCAGCAGTGTTCATAACAAAACCATTACAGAAAAAGGCCTATACAGGATCCACCAGGTCTTATCACCTACTGAAACTCAATAGAAACCATATATCAGCAAAAAAATATAGAGTTCTTCACTTTTTAAAACAACAATATAACCCTGGTAACTACGCTTTTGACAGCATTTTCTTAAGAAATAATTTAAACATCTACACTCCGGAGTTTCAGCCTGTATAATGCCTGCTTGGAACTCTCTGATTTGAACAGTATTTACTTCCATCAACGGGCCAGCCATTGAAAGGTCATCTGCCTGAGAATTAAGGTCTTGAAATATATGATGAAAATATATGTGTCTAAACAGAGATGCCATTCCTGATACATTTTCCAGAATAGGATGCAATTGCAAATTCCCAACCTTCATCCAGTTTATAATCACCTCATAGTCTCCATAAACCTGCAGCTGCTAGGTCCCTTGATCCTTTGTGAGTTTCATGAGTAGCTTCAAAGCTGGTAATTTAGAATAATTGTTAGAGCCCCTGCCAAGACTTGCATTAAGTACAAAGAAATGATCACCAGTGATATAAAAGGAGCCTCCAGCAGCACATACAAAACCCTTTTATTTCTAGCTCCATCAAAATAACCCCAGCAAAGATATTTATCAATTTGAGGATGATTAGTATTCTAGCCTTCAGTGATTTTGGACGGATTTGAACTTTCCAAAAACTGTTAAGATTTGAGATGCACATTTTGAAAAAATGGGATAATTTATCTTGAAAGATATCCAAATTACAAGCTAACCATTATCCCCACACAACCACTAGAGGAAGAGCTCTAAAGCTTTTAAATCTTTATTTTGGAACCATTTTTTTTGTCTCTTCCACTGTATGTCTATGCCAAATCCCCCCTACAGCCTTTCACCAACTCCATCCCCACCCACACCATCCCAACATAAGGTTAAGTATGAAATAACTGGTCTTTTTTACGTAAGGTATATCTCCCCAAGCCATTTCTGCTTACTGTTTTGAAGCACATCCAAGGTCAAGGCTATGTTCCGAAGAACAAGCCCATATAAGTTTTAGTTCTTATTTTGGCCTTCAACTACCATAGTAACTTCCACAACCACACCTCCTCATCTTGATTGTCATTTTCACATAGAGCTTTGTATCCCATCCTTGAAGTATAAGCACCCATAATTGGGTTCCTAGACCAGACTAGAGAGACCTCTTTTAGTTCGACATGACATTTCTTTAGCTGACCTACATAAACTGTTAATTTTTCTTAGGGGTATATTGTTCTTTGCTTTAGATAATTGCATTTCTTTATTTACATTTTAAATTCACCCCATGACATCATAACATTATTCAGCAACATATGCAATTATATAGAAAGAACAATATCATCATCAATGCAGCGGAACATAAAGGAGCATTAGAAGAAAAACATTCACACATAAAGACACCAGGATTGGTCAGAGACCCGGGCAAAATCTTCTACAGGGAAAACCCTTTCAAATTCTTCTTCTTATTAGATTGTCATTGAATGTTTCAGCAAAGCGAGAGAGTACAATGATCCATATCTTCAACTACAAGACTATCCAGCAAAATGAACTAAACAACATCCAAGAGATGGACCCAATGATGCTAATAATCAAAACCATGATTCAAAAGCTTGCGGTCAACTGTCACTGTTTGTGGTCGACAGAAGAATCAAACCCTAGTTTCCAACCACACACAAAGAGTGTACGTGTGTGCGGCTTGTGAAAATTTCATCTATTACAGTAATTGAAAAATATTCTTCTAATTGTAAATTTGATTATGCAATTTATTTGCTACGGCAAACATCGAATAAATTTACAACTGTAGTTTTCACAATAAATTATTGCGGAAAATGAAATACTAGAAATAGAGAATTTCTGGCACACACACAAGAATATTAACACAGTTATTTTTGGACAATTGTCTTCGGAAAAACCCAATGTGGGAAAACTAGTGCAGTGGATGAGGGTTTTCTTATTGATATTTAGCAGCAAATCTGAGTACAAAAATTTAGATGCCCTACTGATAATCTAAACAAAGGAAAATACTAAGAGAAATTTTGTGAGAAATTTCTCACTCTCCACATCGACTTTCTCCCCCTGATATGGACCCTCTGCCCTTACACTGGAGCCTCTGCATCACTCTCTGTGTAGTGACTGTGCAGAGCTCTAGTGGATTACGATCTTCCTCACGTTGCCTCTTCCAGAATCCGGAAATCTTCCTTCTGGACATCTACTGCTACCCTCTCTCTCACCTGCTACTCACCCACTGGCTCTATCTCCTCTGCTGAATCACAACCACTGAGAAAATTGAACTACCTGGGCAACTTAGTAACTGCACTGGTGTGTTCTCCATCTACCCATCGACTTCTTCTTATAATCTTCTATTGGAGCACCAACGATCAAGATTAAAACATAATCGAAGGCCTAGATTATTTTTCTGTCAATCCGTGTAAGTTTCTAGATGATTCTCACCACATCTCAATTAATACTGATTAATTAACCATATTCCTTAAGTTTAGACTTATGAAATATTTAAAAATTGGTTAATAATATAATTGAGACACTTATAAGTGGAATTTCCAAAAACGATTTTTGGGTTTTGGAGAACTCGTGTATTCTAGTCTCTCCAAAAAATTTCGTGGCTAGATGCTACAAAAAACTAACACTCCCTCTTAGCTGTGAAAATTTCTAAATACATTAATGCATAAATCCTACTGTAGTATCATGGTTTACTTCTCCTACTTGTGATTAAATTAT
The DNA here is from genome assembly GCA_034641835.2 of Pinus albicaulis. Lineage (NCBI taxonomy): Eukaryota > Viridiplantae > Streptophyta > Pinopsida > Pinales > Pinaceae > Pinus > Pinus albicaulis. The sequence goes on along the minus strand of CM076581.1, from coordinate 630,677,898 downwards.
ACAAGTTATTTCAAGAAAAATATTCAGAAAATACCGAAGTAAACACTACTAACAACCTACACATATGCAGATCATTTACTGAATAATACGCTCATTCAGACAAAGTGACACAGATTTTTCGGACAATAGTCCTCGAAAAAACCCAATGCGGGAAAACTAGTGCAACAATTATGAGGGTTTATTATTATTATGTAGAAAACTAGTGCAACAATTATGAGGGTTTATTATTATTATGTAGAATCTAAGTACAACAAATCTAGGCACCAAACTGGTTAACTCGACAGAGAAAATGATAAATCTACAACAATAGTTGTTGTTCTGAGACCAAAAGCTAACTAATCCACACCCTCAAACGAGATTTACAAGACTCGGCTATTTTCTGGCTCTAGAAACCCAACGCTGCCCCTGAAGCCGCAACGTCAACCCTGCTAGGCTCTGCGTGCCTCTGCGCTGCTTAGAAGGGGACTACGTAACCCTAGAGTGGGTGACGAAGTCCTTACGCTGCCTCTGTAGGCCTCTGCGTAACTCTGGAAGCCCTTTGAAGCTGCAGCGCTGCCCTTCCTGGGCCTGCGTAGCACCTGCGTAACGGCTGAAGCCTCTGCGCTGTGTAGTTGCTGCTGCTGCCCTTGCTCCTCTGCGTTGTCCTTAATTTCTGCTCCTCTGCCTCTTGCTGACTCTTGGCTCCGGGATTAGATCATCCCCTCAGCCAATACTACCCCTCGCTGCAGAAAACCCTTCCAGAAATTCTTAGCAAACCCTGCCCTAGAATTCCAGATCAATCTCTCAGCTCTGCCTTTGTGTGTGTGTCTCCAACTGACCCTCAAGCCTTTCTCTTATACTTTTTTGTTGAACACATCAACGAACATGATTAAATCTCTTATCAACGACTGAGATTAAAATACTGTTTGATCCATGTCACTTAGAACATTTCAACACATGTTTTTAATTAATTCACTTTAATTTTTTTAATTTCCTAAGTTTAGACTTAAGTTCCTCATTAAAAAAAACTAATTATTTGAATAACTTCAACACCAAATGAAATTTCTCCAAACGCTTTACTTTTTTTGGAGTTGATGTGTTTCTTAGCCCCTCCACAAAGTTTTAGGGCTAGAGCACATCCGATGCTACCCCAAATACACAAAATCTCAACACTCCCTCTTAGCACGGACTGTGCTCTAGCAATACATCCACACCATGTATCGCAAGATCTTGGCATTGGCCTCTGCTTTTGATGCTTGGCCTACTGCCCTCCATCCACTGCGCTGCTGCTCTCTGTACTGCTGCCCATGTCATTGACACTGCCACATCTGTACTGCAGCTCCCTCTCAACTTGCTGTATCATGCTGCCCATAGCACTACCACTACTAACTGCTGCACTGCAACCTAGTTGCCGAGAAGTAAGCAACTGAAAGACTCCCACCTAATCGTTGACAGACAAGTCGGGCTGCATCCCATCACTGAAACTCGCTTGGCTGCTGCTTTACGCCGTCCTCTTGAAGCCACTGTGTTGCTACAGCTCTGCACTGCATGAGCACAACCTCTCTGCGCTGCTGAAGTCCCCTCAGCCTCTACGCTGCTGCCTTTGCACTGCGCTGCTCCCTCTACACTGTCTCAACTCTACCCTCTGCTTCACTGTGATTTTATGGAACGATCTCTCTACTTGTCCCGCTACTGTCTTAAGGCTCCCGTAGCTTGTATGTGATCCAAGAGTAGGGTTGACTCAAGGATCTTGCCTCCTTGATCTGTAGCTTCTCTACAGATCCATGTCACCCCATTTACGTGGTTCATGAGCACTCATGGCTACGTCATCTTCACTCCCATCGTCCTTTGCTGCTGCAGCCTTGGAATCAGAAGCTTCTTTGTCCTTCTTCTTCGGACAAGTGCTGGTGAAGTGTCCATGTTCGCCACAGTTAAAGCACCAAACCTTGGAAATGTCTCTCTTCTTCTTCCCTTGCTGCTTTCGTTACTTTGATGCAAGGGCTGCATCATCCTCTTCTTCTTTCTTTACTCTGACCATTCTGCTGTTGTTGTTCTGCCTCTTAGTGATTCTCATGATCTCTTGTTGGCAGAGGATTTCCCACATGTCCGCCCAGGATTCTAACGCTGCCCTGCCCAGTATGCTTTGGACAAACGTTTCCCATTCCTCGGTGACTGCATTTAGGGCAGTCCTTACCAAGAGCCTTTTGTCCAGAGGTGCACCCATGGCAATCAATTGATCTCGGATAGTCTGTAAACGGGAAATGAAGGGATCCACCTCCTCACCCTTCTGCATTTGGAACAACCTCATCTGATTCTCAAGAAGCATCTTCCGTTGAACGAAGCTTCCTTGATACATGGCCTCTAAAGCGGTCCACATCTCATTTGTCGTCTTCTTTCCGACAATGTGTGGCACGACATGATCCTTTACTTCGTCCATAATCAAACGCTTAGCCCGCACTTGATTTTCATTAAAGTTCTCCAGAGGATCAGGATCTGTAGGCTCAACTAGGACATTCTCTGCATGGTTCTGGATGCCGTACTCATCCAGGACTTATAGAATCCTGGCCCTCTAGATGACAAAGTTGGACACACCGTCCAACCTGTCCTGATCCCTCAGCCCATGAGAAGCCATCTAGCTCAAATATGATGGAAACAATATTCTTCTCTCTCTTTCTACAACAATATAGAAACGCTGGATTTGGGTTTCTTGGTGACTAGAAACCCTCTAGAAACTGCTCCTGAAAATTTATTTCCCTCCTGGAAATCTTCAGCCAAAACAATCAGGCAGTTCTCTCCGATCCTCCTGATCGAGTCTCAGATATGTTTGGCTCAGATCTATTGAGTGACTATCTTCCTCCCGCTCTTTGTTGACTTAGCTAGGCACAATTCTGCACCGAAAAAATCTCTACCACACCAGCACTGCTGAAGAACTGAAGCACTGCTTCCGGATCTCGGCAAACTGATAGGAAGACTAGACTGCGTCCCTTTGGCTGGCCTCTGCATAGGTAGACTGGCCCAGTGTAGTCTCTGTGCTGCTCAGAAGTGGACTGCGTAACCCCAGACTAGGTGATGCAGTGCTTACACTAGCCTGGTTAGCCTCTGCGTAAGTCTGAAGGCCTTCTGAAGCTTCAACGCTACCCCTTTCTGGATCTGCATCCTGCTGCTGCTGCTGCTTTTACTGCTACCCTGCAGAAAAAATATTCTTCAGCTGATTTGCTGGAGATTTAGCTTGATCTGCTATCGCTCTGATACCATGTGAAAATTTCTGAATACATTAATGTAGAAATCCTACTATAGTATCATGGTTTATTTCTCCTACTTGTGATTAAATTATACAAGTTATTTCCAAAAAAATATTTAGAAAAAACCGAAGTAAACACTACTAACAGTCTACACATATGCAGATCATTTACTGAATAATACGCTCATGCAAACAAAGTGACACAGATTTTTCGGACAATAGTCCCCAGAAAAACCCAATGCGGGAAAACTGGTGCAACAAATATGAGGGTTTATTATTATTATGTAGAATATGAGTACAACAAATCTGAGCACCCAACTAGTTAACTTGATAGAGAAAATGATAAATCTGCAGCAATACCTACTGTTTTGAGACCAAAAGCTAACCGATCCACACCCTCAAATGGGATTTACAAGACTCAACTATTTTTTGGCCCTATAAACCCTAGCGTTGCCCCTGAAGCCCCAACGTCAGCCCTGCTAGGCTTTGCGTGCCTCTGTGCTGCTCAGAAGGGGACTGCATAACCCCAGAGTGGGTGACACAGTCCTTACGCTGCCTCTGGAGGCCTTTGCATAACTCTGGAAGCCCTCTGAAGGTGCAACGCTGCCCCTACTGGGCTTGCGTAGTCGCTGAAGCCTCTACGCTGCGCAGCTGCTGCCCTTGCTCCTCTGCGCTGTCATTGATTGCTGCTCCTCTGCCTCTTGTTGACTCTTGGCTCCGGGATCATATCATCCCCTCAGACAATACTACCCCTCGCTGCAGAAAACTCTTCTGGAAATTCTTAGCAAACCCTGCCCTAGAATTCTAGATCAGTCTCTCAGCTCTGCCTCTATGTGTGTCTCCAATTGACCCTCAAGCCTTTCTCTTATACTTTTTTGTTGAATACATCAACGACCATGATTAAATATCTTATCAATGGCTGAGATTAAAAGACTGTTTGATCTGCGTCACTTGGAACATTTCAACATGTGTTTAACTAATTCACTTTAATTTTTCTAATTTCCTAAGTTTAGACTTAGGGTCCTCGTTAAAAAAATTAATTATTTTAATAACTTGAACACCAGATGAAATTTCTCCAAACACTTTCCGGGTTTTGGAGTTGATGTGTTTCTTAGCCCCTCCAGAAAGTTTCAGGGCTAGAGCACATCTGATGTTACCCCCAATACACAAAATCTCAACATTAGCAAGGAATGTGTTGTAGTGTTGCACCTACTACCACAACACCATGTTTCTGTATCATCTCCTATCACGCTGCTGATGTATGGCTACTGCTGCTCACCAACCATTGCACAAATCTGATATGAGTTGCATCTGTGTTGCTGCTGACTCCGCTAAACTACTGCCAACACTACATCTGCATTGCAACTCCCTCTCATCTGCTGCTGCTGCAAGTGCAACATCTACAACTGAGAAACATCCAAAGTACATTGTCCCCACTACTGAAACAGGTTCTCCACCATACCCATCTGTTCCCTGAACTGGATGAACTTAGCTCTCCCTAGAGCTTTAGTGAGTGTGTTGGCCACCTGTTCTCCTGTGAGGACACTCTGCAGCTGTACTGTCCCACGCTATACACAGTCTTTGATGAAATGGCATATGATATCTATGTGCTTCGACCTGTCATGAAACACTGGATTCTCAGATAGCTTTATGCAACTCAGATTATCACAGTAGACATTGGTCGCTCCCATCCTCTGCCTGAACAAGCTCACAAGCAACTTCCTAAGCCATATGGTTTTGCACGTAGCTATGCTGGCTGCCATATATTTTGTTTCTACTGAGCTCAATGCTACTGACTTCTGCTTCCTACTACACCAAGAAACCATCCCTGATCCAACACTGAAGTAGTACCTAAAGGTAATTTTCCTATCCACTGAACTGCTTGCCCGATCTGCATCTGTGAATTCACATAATTTGATGTCATCTCCTCGGGTATATTTCAACCCATACCCAACTGTGTCGTGCATATACCTCAAAATGTGCCTTGCTACTGCCAAATGTACCCTCTTCGGCTCTACCATGAACTGACTAAGGGTATTTATTGCAAAGAAAATGTCTGGCCTAGTGTTGACCAGATACATGAGAGACCCAATGAGCTATCTATACAAGGTGGGGTCGAATTCCTTGTCACCTGATGCATGTATCTTCTTCCAATTTGTGATCATGGGTGTAGTCATGGGTCGACAATCTTGCATTTTGAACCTCTTCAGAATATTTGTAGCATATCTCCCTTGTCCAAGGAAGATCTCCCATTCTTCTGCCACACTTCCAATCTTAGAAAATAGTGCATCAACCTTATATCTTTCATGTTGAATTCTTCTGTCAAGTTCCTCTTGCAGCCTTTTATGAGCCCTGATGATTATGTCAAAACTAGATCATCCACATATACAACTAGAATGAGTGGCTCACCTTCTACCATTAAATAGTAGAGGTTGGGATCTGCATCACTCTTGACGAATCCCAATTGTTGCAAGTAACTGTCAATCCGACCATACGAAGCCCTAAGAGCCTGCTTGAGCCCGTATAGAGCTTTCTTCAATCTGCACACATGAGTGCGCTTCTTATGAGTTTTGAAGCCTTCTGGCTGTTCTATATACACCTCTTCTTCTATCACCCCGTTCAAGAATGTTGTCTTGACATCCATCTGGGGAATCTCCCATCCCATCTGAGCTGCTAGGGATATAATAGATTTGATAGATGTATATCTGGCAACTGGGGCGAAGGTCTCCTCGTAATCTATTCCTTATTTCTGAGCATACCCCTTTGCCACGAACCTAGCCTTGTACTTCTCTACACTGCCATCTGCAACGTACTTGATCTTGTAGATCCATCTAGACCCTACAACTGATTTGTCTTTCAGCCTCGACACCACCTCCCAAACATCATTTGTCATGATAGAACTATACTCTTCTACCATAGCATCCACCCACACTTGATGCTGTGCAACTTCCTGAAATCTCGAAGGTTCTGCATGTGAAAATTCCTAAACCTAGAATGCCTATTGCAACGAACTGATATTACTTCTCCTACTTGATTAATCATGCAAGTTATTTACTGTGTTCTACAAGTAAATATTGAAGCAAATACACTACAACCTTCACTACATAAATAAACTGCGGAAACAAGATCTGAGCAAGAAGAAAACTACACACACATTATACCGTTATTTTTGGACTAATGTCTTTGGAAAAACCCAAAGTGGGAAAACTGGTGCAGCAACTGAGGGTTTGATATTATTAAGCAGTAATTTCCGAGTACAATTCTTCGGATGTCGTGACTGGAAATCCTATACAGAGATCTAACTGAACAAAAAACTGGTGAGATGATCTCACCCCGTCACTTGAAGATCCAACACTAATCTGCAATGCAGATGAGCCTCTACGTTGTCTCTACGCAGTACTGCGTCACACCTATGCAGTCACTGTTGTAAAATGTAACTAGGTCAGTCTTCATGTTGACTATGTAATTATAAAAAGGAGGAGACAAAGATAATAAAATGTATTTTGTTGTACTTGCTTCATGGGTTCCATGAGCAAGATTTTATTATGTAGATAGACTTCTTCTTGATGTCTATTAGGTTCTTTTCTTCTAGGTATAGATAGGATTAAGTGTCAAAATCATGAAGGATCCAGTGTAGATGGATATGCTCCAAGACCTTGTAAAGAAGCTCTCAACAAATATGGTGTTCAAGATCAGCGTTGGAACATCTCCTCAAAACAACCTATAAACAGTGGACAAGACAACTCGAAAATGCTGGAGATAAACCTTGTAAGGTCGACTTGAAAATGCTGGAGATAAACCTTGTAAGGTCGACTTGAAAATGCTGGAAAGTTTGGCTCAAAATATGTCCCAACAGTTCACTAATAGGTTGGCTAATTATAGGGTCGATCAACTATAAATAGGCCAATAAACTTCACATAAATTACAGGAACATAATTTAAACATGTCTGAGATTTTCGGTCAAGATCTCAGTGATAAGGAATGTAGATTGCAGTGTACACATTGCGGAAGGTTCAGGAGGGAGTAGATTGCGGAAGGTACATGAGGAGAATAGTCTGCGGAAGGTACAAGAGAAGTACAGTCTGTAGAAGGTACAAGAAAGGACAGTTTGCAGATAGGTACAACAAGGTACATGATTGCGGAATGGTGTAGCAAAAATTGCGGATAGGTGCAGGAAGGGTACAGTGTGGACACTTATGAGTTTGAAGAAAATAATTTGCCAAACTCAAAGACAATGATCATAAGAAGAAAGGTTGATCTAAAGGTGTGAGAAAGTAAGGAAGGTAAATCAGAGATTTACCTTCCTAACTACACTTCAAGAAATCCAGTTACAAGTGAAAACTAATTCTGTCTCTACATTTGAATGAATACTTTGATAATTGACTTGATGAAAGATTAACTAAGTTAAAGAAGAAATTACATAAGTAAGCTCACAAGTAATTATCAAGAAGAGAATTTTTGTATTAATCTCAAGCCCTACAAATTCTCAACATGGAATCAGAGCTAAGGTAACAGTTAAGGAAGGGCATCTAAGAGACACTTACGGATCAGATTTCAAAAAAAAAAACATCTAAGCAAGACAAAGGAGGATTCTCTGAAACTTCGAGAAGCAATAAAACAGTCAACAATTCAGATCATCTCGGGCTTATTTCAGAAGTATTTTGACAACCTCAGTTCAGTAGTCTAACTACCATACTTCTCGGCATACCTGGTGCAGTTCAGAGTAATACTTCAGATCTGGTAAGATGATTCTTGTTCAAACACCGCAATCTTGGAGAACTCATAGTGCAACCACAATAATGTAGTGCTATCTTAAAAGAATGATTTCAGTATCAAAATGAGACCTCAGTTTCATGACAGAAATAGCACAAAACATAGACAACCAAAAGAAGGGTTTATCATCATTACAACAAGGACCTAATCCTTACCCTTGAAGAAGATCATCCAAAGAGAAAGCACTAACACATCTTTTCTCAACAACCATCGAAGAAGTCAAGCTGAAGACTTTATCTTCACTTATCAAGTAAGTATCTTTCATTCTATAATCAAATTTGGTTAAATGACTTTGTTTTTGTAGGGAGATCTATAAGCTGCTTAGGTTACCAAGAATCCTTGCATGAGGAGGATAGTCACAATCCTCGAAGAAAGTAAAGTCATGAAAAGCCTATGAAGGATTGGAGACATCAAGAGAATATAAGATAAGCTGAAAGAACTATTCTATGCAATGAATAAGGTTATGTCACTTAGACTCGATTTACACAAAATTGAGGTATCAAAGAATGAAGGGATATCTTCATAAGATCTCAACTGTGAGATCTGGAAAAGATGATAAGATGGAAAACGTAACAAATAGACAAGAAAATTACCTCACTCAACTTGTGGTCTCTATGCTAGATGGAAAAAGACAATCAAGGGCAAAAATGTTGAAGGATAAAAGACTCAAACATTTGCAGAAGGAAAAGGAAAGTTTAGGAAAAGTGGAAGACTTATGGACATTACAAGAAAGATGGTCCTAAAGGGACAATCTCAATAGGAGAAAGAAAAGAAGATTCAAGGAAAATCACACAAACTTATGAATAAGGAATTGATTCGTGTCGGTTATATGATAGGAAGCAATGTAGCATACTGATCTAAGCATGGCAGGAAGTCCTGGTGAATCAACTCTGAGAAAACCTCTTTGACAAACTTTAAGAAAGTAGTCATCAAGATCAAGGGTCATCATAGAAACATACTTCTGGGATGTGATGACATATTGATGAAACAAGCTAGGGAATGAAGCTATTCATTCCTAAAAATTGCTACAGGATGACTCAAGGAAAAAAAAGGAATGAGGTATGTATATATTTATATGCTAACATTGGATGCTGTGATGTCATGTTATATGGTTGCAGGTAATGAACTTCTGTATTTAAAAGTATGATCTATGGAGGAGTATCTCTCAGTGCACAGACATATGAAATCAACATAATATGTCCTCATGGAATATGAGGTGGTTGTATATGAACAAGAAACCATAAAGTTTATAAGTTCCTGGGAATAAAGAATGTACAGAGAGGAAGAGATCATGACATACAACCATGTCAAAACGCTGCTACCATCCGAAAGCCAAGAAGATGTGACTAAACAATCTCTTGGGAAGATATGTAGACTCTAACAGAAGTCTGGTAAAGATGAAGACCCGTGGCAAAACCATATCATTAGGAGATGTGTCAATCAGTATGAAGGATGTCGATGCCTACAGGAAGATGTCATGGTCAAAGATCATTACTAAGGTAACTTTAGTTAATATGAATATGTTTATCTGGATGAATTTGTTCAGGGCTGCTAATCATGAGAAAGGATGTATGATCCTTGGAAATGATTCAAAGGAAAGCAACATGGCATAACAATGGACCAGATAAAGGAAGTCTGATGAATCACTCTCTAATAGATTGACATGACTCAGGATGGAAGTGATGGATGATCTGTGCCCTATGAAGCTAAAAGTTGGAGATTCCTCAATATTCAAATCCATGACATCAAGGACAGGAATTCTTCATGAACAGCTGGGTGTCTCACCATTGCTGCTAGAGGTCCCTGGTTAAGAGGGAGCCTGATGGTAAGTTTCTTACTTGGAAGAAACTTGGTAATTCCTAAGGATGAGCTTAGGTACATTCTTTGGATAAGAATGAGTACATTCCCTTGTGGAATAAGGTCCTCCCTGGTTGAGAGGGAGAGATATACACATTATTCTGGTCTTGGTAAGACAGAATGGAGGATTGGGTAATCATCTCGCATTCGATACTCTTTGAGAATGTGATAGGGCATTCGAGATAAGAGTAGTTGGGACCGATATTCTTTGAGGGCTAGCTACCCAAGAGAAGAATAGTCCAAGAAGGTCATAATTTGGGAACACCAGGGTGGAGTATGTACCTTGGAGAGACAATGATGAAGGTGTCTATAAGTCATGTGTCTCACCAGCATTGAAGCCCATTGTCTCGTTGACGAGATGGGGCTGTTAGTCAAGGCCTTGCACTAGGACAATGCTGGTTGATATGATGCTATACAGATGCAATTACCAATCCGATTTTTCTTATGAGATTCTTTAGTTTGAAAGTGATCATGTAACTATCTGAATACCTCCCTAGTTAAGAGGGAGTGTTGTAAAATGTAACTAGGTCGGTCGTCATGTAGACTATGTAATTATGAAAAGGAGACAAAGATAATAAAATGTATTTTTTTTTACTTGCTTCATGGGTTCCATGAGCAAGATTTTATTATGTAGATAGACTTCTTCTTGATGTCTATTAGGTTCTTGTCTTCTAGGTATAAATAGGATTAAGTGTCAAAATAATGAAGGATCCAGTTTAGATGGATATGCTCCAAGACCTTGTAAAGAAGCTCTCAACAAATATGGTGCTCAAGATCAGCGTTGGAACATCTCCTCAAAACATCCTATGAACAGTGGACAAGACAACTTGAAAATGCTGGAGATAAACCTTGTAAAGTCGTCTTGAAAATGCCGGAAAGGTCGGCTCAAAATATGTCCCAACAGTTCACTAATAGGTTGGCTAATTATAGGGTCGATCAACTATAAATAGGCCAATAAACTTTGCATAAATTACAGGAACAAAATTCAGACATGTCTGAGATTTTCAGTCAAGATCTCAGTGATAAGGAATGCAGATTGCAGTGTACACATTGCGGAAGGTTCAGGAGGGAGCAGATTGTGGAAGGTACAGGAGAAGAACAGTCTGCAGAAGGTACAAGAGAAGTACAGTCTATGGAAGGTACAAGAAAGGACAGTTTGTGGATAGGTACAACAAGGTATAGGATTGCGGGATGGTGCAACAAAAAATGCGGATAGGTGCAGGAAGGGTACAATGCGAACATTTATGAGTTTGAAGAAAATAATTTGCCAAAGTCAAAGATAGTGATCATAAGAAGAAAGGTTGATCTAAAGGTGTGAGAAAGTAAGGAAGGTAAATCAGAGATTTACCTTCCTAACTACACTTCAAGAAATTCAGTTACAAGTGAAAACTAATTATGTCTCTACATTTGAATGAATACTTTGATAATTGACTTGATGAAAGATTAACTAAGTTAAAGAAGAAAATACATAAGTAAGCTCACAAGTAATTATCAATAAGAGAATTTTTGTATTAATCTCAAGCCCTACAAATTCTCAACAGTCACTGCGTCATTGCTGCTAGGACTGCGCTGCACCTCCTATGACCTCTCTGCGAGCTGGAAACTTCAGCCCTATGGCCTCTTGGTCTCACACCCCAACGCCCACACTAGATCCTGATTGTTCCCCAGCAGAAATATAGACTCCCTCTGAAGCTCTGCGCTGCCACTGCGCTGCCTCTGCGTGGCTCTGTGCTACCTTTCCGGACTACTCTCTGCCCTCTCTGCCTTGCACTCTCCGGATCAGGAAAATATCCAACCAGAAAATTATCTCTGCCCCTTTCTACACGAATAAACTCGATCGATCTTCTCCGCTGCTGAGCACTGCTCACTTGAGAAATTCGATATCTAGACTCTCTTGGTGTATTTTTCCAAATGCCCATCAAGTCCTTCTTATAATCTTCTCGTTGAGACTTCAACAACCGAGATTAAATCACTAATCAATGGCTAAGATTAACTTGACTTGATCTCCGTCTTTTTCTAGAAGATTCACACCCTGTTTTATTAATATGTTTTAATTATTTTAATTCCCTAAGTTTAAACTTAAGCTCCCATTAAAAATAACTAATTATTTTAATAAAACCCCATCCCGGTGGAATTTCCCAAAACGCCTTCTGGGTTCTTTGGAATACATGTGTCCAAGCATCCCTGCAAAATTTGAGACTTAGAGCACATTTGATGCTACCAGAAATCAACACTCCCTCTTAGCGAGGAATGTGCTCTAGTAATGCATCCCGCTGAAGCACTACACTTATTCTGTAACATCTCCCTCTGCGCTGCTAATGTCTGACACTACTGCCCATCAACTACTGCGTTGCTCCATCTATGCTACTGCTGACCCTGGGTACTGTTGCCAACTGCTACTGCACTGCAACTCTACTGCCTGATGCAACAAAAAAACATCCAAATACTGAACTAAGTGTTCAACATGATGCATCCGATACTGAAGATCTGATTGCTGCTAGACTCTGCGCTAACCCTATGAAGCTGCTGCGCTACTGCTGACTTTGCGTTGTGCCTTCTTGCACTGCTGCCAACTCTGCTCTGCGCTGCTCATACTTTGGTGCTTTCTAGCTATTGCGTTGTCACTTCGACACTCCTTTGCACCATATGATACTTTTCCATCTTGCTACTTCTGATTTGGGCTCTTGTATCAAGGTATTGAGGATCCTACGCAACTGCAGTTCAAATGAACTACAGTTCTAGATGACCCCTATTCTCCCCTGGAGATATGTGGGCAATCATAGCAAGCTCTTCCTCCTCGATCCTCGCAGTTGCAACCTGCGGATCATGTTTCTAGTCCTTGTCCTTCTTCTTGAGAGGACACTAAGTAGTGTAGTGACCCATCTCACCACACTTGAAACATTTGATCGGGCTGCATTCTCATCCTCCTCCTTAGGCTTCGTCCCACTGCTTCTGCTGCCATCAAGTTTGCACTTGATTAACTCTCTTCTCATCTCTTCCTACTGAAGCGCTGCCCACATTCCTTCCCATTTCGAAAACTTCTCTTTGCCCAAGATACTCTGGACAAAGACTTTCCAGTCTCCAGAAACATAATTCAGAGCCAATCTGACCATCTCCTTGGCCTGAGGTGCTGACCCTACAAGTGCTAGCTGATCTCGAACTTCCTGAAGCTTTGCAAGTAACAAATCTATGCGTTCTCCCTTCTGCATCCTTGTAGACCACTTCTTTTCCTCCAAGAACATCTTCCGCTGCTTGAAGACCCCTGGTATAGCGTGGCCAATCCATTCCACATCTCCTTGGCAGTCCCTTTACTAGAAATATGTGAGAGAATGCGATCCCTCACTTTGTCGAGGATCATCCATTTGGCCTTTGCCATATAATTCTTAAAGGATTTCAATGGATCTGCGTCTACAGGTTCAACATTTGCATTGTCGATGAAGGCCTTGAGCTCATGCTCATTCAGAAAGAAGGAGATCCTTGCCTTCCAGATTACATAGTTGGAGGCACCTTGCAACCGATCCCGATCACCCAACCTAGTGGCTGCCATCTCACCCAACAAAATGTCGAACTGCTGCCTCTAACCCTCTACGCAGCGGCTCTACACACTCCCTGCTGGAGCAAGCCAAATAAATCTCGATCACGCTGCTTCTGCACGAGAAATAAAACTTTCTTTGGTAAGAAATTCCTTGAGGTCAGAAATTCCCTAAGTATGCTTCTTTTTCCTTCTTCTGATGCTTTCTGCACCAACAACTGCTGCTACAAGAAAACTGCGTCCCACTAGAAATTGGTCCGCACTGAATCTTCTGCTGCACTGCTCCCTCTGCAGCTAGAAAATAACGAACTGTAAATCTTACCTCTCTATCGACTCACTCAGAGAAAGAATTCCTTGCAGTTTTTTCCCTCTTGTCTTGGACTGCACAATCCCTTGGGGATTCGATCAGCTGCCTACGCATCACTTCATTCTGCCTCCTCTTCAACGCTGAACTCTTCCAGACTGCTCTCTTGCTTCACCTGCACTGCTATACAACCTAGCTCTGGTACCATGTAAAAATTCCTAAACCCGAAATCCCTATTGCAACAAATTGATATTACTTGTACTTGATTAATCATGCAATTTATTTACTGTGTTCTACATGTAAATACTGAAGCAAATACACTGCAACCTTCACTACATAAATAAACAACAAAAAAGTAAATGCGGAAACAAGATCTGAGCAAGAAGAAATATACACACATTACACCATTATTTTTGGACTAATATCCGCATAAAAACCCAATGCGGGAAAACCAGTACAATAGTTGAGGGTTTGATATTATTAAGCAGTAATTTCGTAGTACAATTCTTTAGATGCCCTGACTGGAAATCCTATACAGAGATCTAACTGAACAAAAAGCTGGTGATATGATCTCACCCCGTCATTGGAAGATCCGACATCGATTTGCACTGGAGATGAGCCTCTGTGCTATCTCTACGCAGTCTCTATGTAGTACTACGTCACACCTACACAGTCATTGCGCTGCACCTCCTCTGATCTCTTTGCTAGCTAGAAACTTTAGCCCTCTGGCCTCTCGGTCTCATACCCTGGCTCAAACACTAGATCCTAACTGTTCCCCAACATAAATACCGACTCCCTCTGAAGCTCTGTGCTGCCACTGCACTACCTCTGCTTGGATCTGCGTTGCCTCTGCGGAATACTATTTGCCCTTTTTGCCTTGCACTCTCTGGATCAAGATAATATCCAACTGGAAAATTATCTCTGCCCCTCTCTACAAGAATCAACTCGATCGATCTTTTCCGCTGCTGAGCACTGCTTACTTGAGATATTCGATCTCTAGACTCTCTCGGTGTATTTTTCCAAATGCCCATCAAGTCCTTCTTATAATCTTGTCGTTGAGACTTTAATGACTGAGATTAAATCGCTAATCAACGACATATTAACTTGACTTGATTTCTGTATTTTTCTAGAAGATTCACACCCTGTTTTATTAATATGCTTTAATAATTTTAATTCCCTAAGTTAAACATCTGCTCCCATTAAAAATAACTAATTATTATAATAAAACCCCATCCGGGTGGAATTTCCCAAAACACTTTCTGGGTTCTTTGGAATACATGTGTCTAAGCCTCCCTGCAAAATTTGAGACTTAGGGCATATTCGATGCTACCAGAAATCAACACTCTAACCTGAGCTACCAAAGCTTGATATCTATCAGGTTGCCTGCCCCGTCTCTTGTTCGTCCTAGGAGTTCTAATAAAATCTTTTGCATCTCTCAATGTTTGACGAACTTCTCTGTTGGCTTTACCACTTGTGGTGGGAGGTTATACCAGCTCCTCCTCCCGTCCCTGTTGCTCCATCTGATGAGAACTCCCCAGATCTCCTACTCCTAAGAAAACACTGGTACTAGTCACTGTACTCGAGCCCCGTGACTGTCCTCTTGCTGGTCCCACTGGCTACCCTTGCTACTGGACTGACGAAACTTCTGCTGACTGATTTTGATCACCTGAATGCATCTCTCGAGATCTCCTTAAAGCTCGGTCCTCCATGAATTTTACGTTTCGTCTCACTACAATCTTCCTACTATTAGGAATGTAGACCCTGTATGCCTTTGAGGTCTCGCTATACCTGACGAAGAACCCCTTCTTTGCAGTTTGATCCAATTTGCTACGTTTTTCATCTGGCACGTGCCAATAAGCCACACTCCCAAAAATCCTCAAGTGACTTACTTCAGACTTCTTTCTTGTGAAGACTCCTGGCGTTTTCTTCCCCAATGATTTATGAGGAGTTCTGTTCTGAATATACATTGTCGTGTTACATGCCTCTGCCCATAAAAATATGGGAAAATCCTGATCATACAACATGGCCTTTGCAACCCCAACTATCAGTCTGTTTTTCTGCTTCGCTACCCCATTCTTTTGAGGGTTATATGGAACTGTCCATTTTCTTTTTGTGCCTTCCTACGCGCAAAAATCTGTGAAGTCTTTATCAATGTATTCTCCACCATTATCTAAGTGAAGTACTTTGATCTTGTTTGTAAATTTTCGTAGATGTTCTATGCTTGATGCAACTTTACTTTTATCCCCAATATCAAACAACAATCACATAAACAAGAAAGTAAAATGGTGATAGAACATACCAATAGATCGACAGAAGACAAGCCAAAAATACACTACACTTGATAAGCAAAATATGTGTTGTGGTGCGTTACGACGGTCAACAGG
Organism: Pinus albicaulis; assembly: GCA_034641835.2. Classification (NCBI taxonomy): domain Eukaryota; kingdom Viridiplantae; phylum Streptophyta; class Pinopsida; order Pinales; family Pinaceae; genus Pinus; species Pinus albicaulis. The sequence goes on along the minus strand of CM076581.1, from coordinate 630,661,828 downwards.
ATGCTTCAACCAACAAAGTCTCAATACGGTCAGCCAACCAGAATGTGTCAAACAACCCTCTCAGACAACTCTATATCAGTCACCCCAAAGTCAACAAAAGTCAACGCTGTCCCAGTCAATGGTCAATGCAAAAACAACAACACCAAAAGTCAATGTAGCCCAGTCAAAGTCAATGTCCAACCTCGATTTCTGTGCCCAAACATGCAGACTTCAGAAATCGGATTTTTGAGAGAGTTTAGGGTCAGTTCGACCATGCGTTGACCAAGGTCAACCTTGGTCAAATCTGCGCTGAAACCCTCGGTCGAAACAAAAATTTCCTTCATTGAAATTTTCCCATGTGTGAGAGAAGAGCCTCCAAGGTGTTCGAACCAATCAAATGATGAGAGAGAATGTGTGATGAGTGATGGATGAAATTTCCTCCAACATTGACCTATATATATCCATCAGTAAGAGTGTGTTACACATCTGCTGGGGCTTCAAGCTTACATTTCAATTCTGGCGGACCTTGCACATAAGTGGATTTAATTCAAAATAAATGTTCTGCTCATCGGATCAAGATGATCTTTAGATCGATCTTGTACCTCTCCGAAAGAGGAATCCAATAAAAATATTGGCATCTTCATCTAAGCATCACAACATGGAATTTGGACCTAGTTGTCCAAAATTAACACTCCCTCTCAACTAGGGAGAACTCCATCCACCTGTGCCATCCAAACATCGTGTGTCATCCCGCCGTAACTTGCTTTGCTGGCTTCTTTATTTTAGAACAAAAGGGTGAGTCACAAAGACATCACTCCTGGCTGACAAATTCAACCCAACAGTTCGAAACCTCTATAGGACTCAAAAGAGTCACATACCAACCCGAAGTTGGTTTACCTTACCCGAAGTCAGTTGGAGGTCCGAAACCTAACTAGACTTGATCTCAGATCAAGTGGTTGGACACGTGCCATCCTAGACATAGAGAGTACGACAATCTTTGATGCGTCCATCGGTCTTCGCTACTGGTCTCTAGCTTTTCCCACCTCACTGGCCAAATGAGAGGTACTTCCCATGAGTCCGGGACTCAATGGGTAGGATGCATATGGGGCATAGATCATGAGAGGTGAACCAACTCAATATCATAATGGTGGGGCAAAAGCACACCAACAAGGATCGGCAAGCCTAGCCCTGTGGTTGCTTATAGCTCTGAGGAGATATCCCCAAAGCCCCCTGGAGCTCCCAGAGCTCATCGTCCAACATGACCCTCAGCATAGGGTCGTTCCACGATTCCAAGATTCTCACGGAAGGTTAGGAAGTTGACCTTCCCCAAGGGCTTTATGAGAATATCCGCGACCTGCTCATCAGTTCCTATATGATCGAGCCTTACGGCGCCTCGCTATACCATATCCCGGATAAAGTGGTACATGATATCAATATGCTTGGATCGATCGTGGAACACAGGATTCTCAGACAACCGAATCCCACTCTGGTTATCACAGAGTATCACAGTGGTATCTAGAAAATGCCCGAACAACTCATTGAAGAGCTTTCGAAACCAAACTGCTTCACAACAGGCCATACTCGCTGCAATGTATTCGGCCTTAGCGGTGCTCAAAGCCATCGACTTCTGATTCTTGCTCATCCATGATATTGAAGCAGACCCAAGTGAGAAGCAACATCCAAATGTGCTCTTGCAATCCACCACACTACCATCCCAATTGGCATTAGTATATCCATGGAGTGTCATGCTCTCGGCAGTGTATCTCAACCCTTGGTTTATTGTGCCTTGAAGATATCTCAACAGATTCTTGGCACCAACCCAGTGAATGTGATGAGGATCAACCATGTGTTGACTCAATGTGTTCACTGCAAAACATACGTCCGGATGGGTGTTCACTAAGAACATCAGGGACCCTACGAATTGATGATACTCAGTAGGATTTGCTAGCACGGGCCCAACATCGCTGCCACTAAACTTCTTAAAGTTGAGTTCCATCAGAGTCGACACAGACTTATAGTCCACCATTCCAAATCTTTCCAGCGACTTTACCGTATATTTTCCTTGAGAAAAGAAAATCTCGCCAGGTCTCTGCCTGACCTCCAGGCCTAGGAAGTAATGCATCAGTCCTAGGTCCTTCATCTCAAACTCAGAAGCGAGCTCCCTCTTTCACTGATGAATGAGAGGGTCAGCACCTGTCAGGAAGAGGTCGTCCACATACAGTACCAGAATGAGAGGCTTTTATCTATCAACCTTGAAGTAAAGGTTCAGATCAACATTACTACGAGTGAAGCACAACTTCATCAGATAGCTATCTATCATCTCGTACCAAGCCTTGGGTGCTTGCTTCAACCCATAGAGGGCTTTCTTTAACCTGCAGACATGGGTGTCTCGATCCTGGACTTCGAACCCCAGAGGTATCTCCACATACACCTCTTCCTTTATCGCACCATGTAGAAATGCGTTCTTCACATCCATCTGATGAAGATTCCATCCTTGCGTAGCAGCAAGGGCTATGATAGATTGGATGGTGGTATATTGAGCCATAGGTGCAAATATATCATCATAGTCTACGCCTTCCTTTTGAGAGAAGCCACGGCAACGAATCTTGCCTTGAACTTTTCAACACTATCATCAGATCCATGCTTGATCTTATAGAGCCATTTCGAGGTCACAACTGCTTTGTCCTCCAGTCTCAAAACCACATCCCAAACATCATTCTTCATAATAGACTCATATTCTTCGTGCATAATATCCTTCCAGACTTGATGCTTTACGACTTCCTCAAAAGATCCAGGTTCAGATTGTATGATTGTACTCATGGCTGCTAGATACCCTTGGTATCTATTTGGCTTCTTGCTTTCACAGAATGCCCCCCTTGGGGCCATATGATTCACGAAATCCTCGAGAGTATCCCTGAGCCATGATGGTCTTCTCTTCATTGAAGGAGGTGGATCAATAGGGTCCATCGGTCCTTCAACATCGAGCATCGTCTCATCCTCTGGTTCTTCTTGATTTCCAGCCCTTACTTCATGATCTTCCTCAGAGTTCGGAAGATTGATTACTTTCCCGAGGGAAGCATCTTCATCAAAGTTAACATCGTGGTATATCTCCACTTCCCTTTGACCACGCACATAGACTCTATAGGCCTTCGAAGTTTCGCTGTAGCCCACAAACATTCCCTTTTTCCCAGAAGCATCTAGCTTGCTCCTCTTCTGTTTTGGAACATGAAAATAAACGGGACAACCGAAAACTCTAAAATGTGAGACGTCAGGTTTCGTACCAGAGAAAACCTCTTCGGGAGTTTTGGAGTCCATAGCAGAATGCGGGCATTGGTTTTGTATGTGTAGAGCAGTGTTCGTAGCGTCTCCCCATAGAAACTTCAGAAGACCTTGGTCACATATCATGGCACAGGAGCTTCCACAATGGTCCCGTTCTTTCTTTCAACAACGCCATTTTGCTCAGGAGTATATATGGTTGTGGTCTCCCTCTTGATGCTAGCTCCTCTGCAAAAGTTCTTGAACTTGTTCGTCTCATATTTAATGCCATTATCGGTCCTCAGTGTCTTGATCTTCTTCCCTGTTGAATTTTCCACCAAGGCTTTGAAGGTACGAAACCACATGAAAGCCTCATCCTTCTTCTTCAAGAAGTATATCCAGGTTTTGCGAGAGAAGTCATCTATGAACATCATATAATAAGAACATCCTCCTAAGGATGTCACAGGCAGCATACCAGACAAATCAGAATGTATCAATTGTAAGACATTAGATGTATTTGTGACACTTGAGGGGAAATGTCCCCTTGTATGCTTTCTTTTGGCACAACCTTGACATACACTTTCATGATCATTCTTGAATTCAGGCATTCCCATCACCACCTTCCTTGCTTCGGGAAGGGCTTTGTAATGAAGGTGTCCAAACCTCCGGTCCCATAGTTCAGTTTGTCGGATAGTATCACATGTCATCGCTCCCAGTAGACTTCCTCCAACCTAGTAGAGTGTATCAACTCTAAACCCAATCGTGATAGCTTCCTTGAAACTTTTCTTCCAGATGCACACCTTCCCATCAACGAATGCCACATTGAAACCTTTGTCTTCCATGGCCGAAATAGACACAAGGTTCTTCTTCAAATCAAGTACATATAGTACATCTTGTAAGCAGAGAACTTGACCTTGAGACAAGTGGAGGGTCACAGTGCCTGTCCCTTTCATGGGATATGTGGCATTATCTCCAAGGATAATTTCTAGATTAACATCCTTCTTAACCATATCAAAATGTGCTTCCTTAAACCTAGTGATGTGCCTTGAGGCACCACTATCGATCAACCAAACATCCATAGTGTCAGGTGGAGATGTAACAGAGAGGGCAGATACAAGAATGAATTCATTTCTTTTATCATCAACAACATTAGATTGCTCATACTTGGAATTTCTCAGCCTTTTGAATGGTTTCCCGTTTCCACCAGAGGGAGCCTTCCTCTTTCCTTTGAACCTGTTGTTCCTTTGATTTCCATTCCTCCGGTTGTTGTTGTTATCATCATCATCAGGATAATCCTTCTTGAAAGGGCATTCTCTAGCATAGTGGACGGTCTTGTGACATGTGTAACATTTACCTTTCTTTCCTTGGGCCCCTACTCTTCCTTTGTTCCTCGGACCGCCATTGTTCTTCTTCTTAGCACGAGCAGTGAAGGCAAAATTTCCTTCATTTTCATATTCCTTCATCCTTGTCTCTTCTTGTACACATCTCGATATTACTTCGTCAAAATCAGGTATCACGTTGTTATTGAGAATGGTAGTATTGAATACATGCCATTCGGAGGAGAGACCTCCAACTGCGGTGAGAACCATTTCTCGATCAGCTATTGTCTCCCCAATGGCCAGAAAATTATTTCTGACTTCGATAAACTTCGAAAAATATGATTGGACAGATTAATCCTTACCTTTCTTCAGATTCTTCAGTTGGTTCTTGAAGAAAAGGACTTGATTTGCATTGTTGGCCTTGAACATGTTGACCAACTTATCATACATCTCCTTGGATGTGCCCAGCTTAGAGATGTAGGCTACTAGACTCTTATTAATTGAATCTCGGGTCATCAACTTTGCTTTGATTTCCCCTTTCTTATATTTTGACTTGGTGGCAACAGGTGCAGTGGATGGAGGCTCTTGGATTTTACCCTGCACATAGTCCATGACATCTTGGTCTTCCAACATAAGATCCAAAGTCATCTTCCAAGCATGGAAGTCTTCCTTCCCAGTGAATTTGTCATCAGCTTTAAAGCCATTATAATTTGAGGTACCCATGCTCTTCTTTGGTGATTGCTACAAACTTGGGCTTTGTCTTCACCTCAACTCTGATACCATGTAAATTTTCATAGATGTTCTATGCTTGATGCAACTTTACTTTTATCTCGAATACCAAACAAGAATCACATAAACAAGAAAGTAAAACGCTGATAGAACATACCAATAGATCGACATAAGACAAGTCAAAAATACACTTAACTTGATCAACAAAATATATGTGTTGTGGTGCGTTACGACAGTCAACTGGTGCTTCAACCAACAAAGTCTCATACGGTCAGCCAACCAGAATGTGTCACACAACCCTCTTGGACAACTCTATATTTCAGTCAACCCAAAGTTAACAAAAGTCAACGATGTCCCAGTCAACAATCAACGCAAAAACAGCAGCAACAAAAGTCAACACAGGTCGGTCAAAGTCAATGTCCAACCTCGATTTTTGTGCCAATAAATGCGGACTTCAGAAATGAGATTTTTGAGAGAGTTTAGGGTCAGTTTGACCATGCGTTGACCAAAGTCAACACTGGTCAAATATGCGCTGAAACCCTAGGTCAAAACAGAAGTTTCCTTCGCTGAAATTTTCCCACGTGTGAGAGAAGAAGAGCCTCCAAGGTGTTCAAACCAATCATATGATGAGAGAGAATGTGTGATGAGTGATGGATGAAATGTCCTCCAACGTTGACCTATATATATCCATCAATGAGGGTGTGTGACACATCTGCCGGGGCTTCAAGCCCACATTTCAATTTTGGCCGACCTTGCACATAAGTGGATTTAATTCAAAATAAATGTTCTGCTCATCTGATCAAGATTATCTTTAGATCGAGATTTCACCTCTCCGAAAGAGGAATCCAGTAAAAATATTGGCATCTTCATTTGAGCATCACAACAAGGAGTTTGGACCTAGTTGTCCAAAATTAACATTATTCCCTGTCGCATTCTCTACGAGCACCTTAAACTCTTTGAACCAATCAAAGACTTCATCCCTGGTCTTTAAGAAATAGGTCTAGGTCTTTCTGGAATGGTTATCAACAAAGGTGACGAAGTATTCACCACCACTAAGAGCTCTAGTGGACATCGAGTCACAAATATATGAATGTATCAGTCCTAACATGCCATTTTCTCTGCTGTCACTTATAAGGAATGCCACCTTCGCGTACTTCCCAAGTACGCATCCTCTGCACACATGGTCATGCTATGTACTAAGAACTGGAACCCCTGTTATAGTTTCTCTGAGCATCTTGAGTGCTCTAGGTGTAAATGTCCCATTATCCTATGCCATAACTTGTCTAACTCCTTCTAACTGTAAATTTGATTATGCAGTTTATTTGCTACGACAAACATCAAATAAATTTACAACTGGAATTTTCACAATAAATTACTGCGGAAAATAAAATACTGGAAATAGAGAAATTCTGGCACACACACAAGAATATTGTCCCCGAAAAAACCCAATGCGGGAAAACTGATGCAACAGATGAGGGTTTTCGTATTAATCTTCAATATCAAATCTGAGTACAAAAATTTAGATGCCCTACTGACAATCTAAATAGAGGAAAATATGGAGAGAAATTTTGTGAGAAATTTCTCACTCTCCACATCGACTTTCTGCCCCCGAGATGGACCCTTTTCCCTTACGTTGGAGCCTCTGCGTCACTCTCCATGCAGTGACTGCACAAATCTCTAGTGGACTACATTCTTCCTCACACTGCCTCTTCTAGAATTCAGAAATCTTCCTTTTGGACTTCTGCTGCTACCCTCTCTTTCACCTGCTACTCACTCACTGGCTCTATCTTCTTTGCTGAATCACAACCACTAAGAAAATCAAACTGCCTGGGAAACTGAGTAACTGCATTGGTGTGTTCTCCATCTACCCATCGACTTCTTATAATATTATGTTGGAGCACCACCGACCAAGATTAAAACATAATCGATGGCCTAGATTATTTTCCTGTCGATCCGTGTGAGTTTCTAGATGATTCTCACCACATCTCAATTAATACTAATTAATTAATCATATTTCCTAAGTTTAGAATTAGGAAATATTTAAAAATTGGTTAATAATCTAATTGAGACACTTATGTATGGAATTTCGAGAAACAATTTCTAGGTTTTGGAGAACTCATGTATTCTAGCCTATCCCCAAAATTTTGTGGCTAGAACAAAGCTGATGCTACAAAAACTAACATGGCTGAAACTCTCCAACCCCACTCATGAGCCTGCGTGCCTACGGTTGCACTGAAAAATGCTTGTGTCAGCGCTGTGGCTAGAAACCAAAACACTAGATCTCACGTGCGAGCTTTAGACCCTGCAATTTCGAACCTATACGAACCAATCTCAGCAAACCCCATTATACTTGTGCGAGCCAAATCAAAGAAAGAAGATTGATCATGGTGATGTCCAAATGAGGGTCACTTGAATTGTGTTTCTAGCTATCCGAGGGTGTCCAACTTCTGTTTTGGGCCAACTTGTCCTTTTGTGCACATGTGGGCATCAATTCAAAATTACACTTTCCCTTGTCCAAATCAAGTGCTTCAATAGTCAAAATTGGTCCTCTCGAAAAAAGGAATCTAGTCCCATGATTGGAATTTTTTAGTGAGCTACCAAATTAACACTCCCTCTCAGTTAGGGAGAAATTCCAACAACATCGTGTAATCAATTATCTTATCATCAAATCATATCTTATTTCAAGTATATCATCATCAAATGTCGTCACTGCTCATCTCTATTCATCTCTGCTTATCTCTTGATTGTCTCTGCTCATATGTCGAACATTATCGAATCTAAAAGAAGAATAATTTGACATCAGAGGGGAGTCCAAGCTACCACCCTCAATTCATCGGTGAGCCACTGGTACCACCCATAATCACTGCCAGCGGGGAGTTCAATGCTACTACTTGGGAAACATCATAGAGCTTATCATTAGGGAGCCCTGATCAACCAAGAACCACATCGGGGAGCACATCTCAACCTGGAATCCAATGAAAATGAGGAAGGTCCTATGTGACACTTTCACCTCATGTCTATGACAATGGGGAAGGTCCTATGGGACAATCTCGCCCCAAGTCATCTTATCGAACAATAGATGAGATACAACTTACCAAGCAAGGATCACAACCATCCTATTGGTTGCTGATCTTCCCAACAATGACCCTTAGGAATCATGTGGTAGAACACCTATATCATAATCAGCTTGGGTGAGATACCTGACTTACCAAAGGTAAGGATCACACACCCCCAAGCTCTCTCTCAACTCGTTGGCCAGATGGGGAGTGAAAATCCCAACAAGCCCGACTTGTGGGTATGATGAGAACTAGGTTATACTTTGCATAAACCAAGATAGGGGAGCAACATCGTCCACCCTATGGGTAACAAATATGGGCGATACCCTATTATCCAGAGATCCCTCAACCCTAAGAGCCCTCCATCTCAATTCCACACCTTGGGAGTTAAGATAGGGGGGAGGAGTCGACTCAATTTATGTTACCACTCAAACTAGCAGGGGACCCAAAAGGGACTCCTAAAGGGACAACTGCTAGGTCAAGGGAAACGATGGAGACTTATCCCACTGTCACCTCAACGAAGGCTCCCTACTCTTTACGAACTTTCACCAATGGGAGGAGACCCGGTATATAAAGAGGCACTTATGAAGGATAGATCAATAAATGGATATGAAGTGACCTCAATGGTTCTTCCCTAGAAGAGAGTCAAGAATTGGGCTTTCTTACTCCTTAAGCAAGGTACAATGCTTTCTTGGAGGAGGTGAGGATTTGAGGGCTAGGTTAAAGGAGTGTGACTTGTGAAGGAGCTTCACAATCCCTAAAATCCTTGCGAAGCTTGGATTCTTGAGCTGTATGAAGCATACAAGCTTCAATATTGATAGAAGATATATATATTTTATTAATACTTGAATGATGGATACAATTGTGGGAGGTCCCTGGCTTAAATACTACCTCAGGTTCCTCTTGGTGAATGGGCATGATCTTTGATCATGCCCTTTGCCTAATTTAACTAATAATTATAGAATAATTAATTTTTACATAACGTTGCCTTCCTCTTGAAAAGAGGCTTTGTCCTCAAAGAATACGTAACGACGAGTGTTATTGAAGAAACACTTCTGTCTTCTAAGAAGATTCTTCTTCTGGTAAGTCCTTCCACTTGATCGGGTATTCTTTGATTGGTCGAGATCAGGACTTCCTTTCCCTAATGGAGATGATCCCTACTGGTTCTAGAATGACCCTTCCTTCGTCATCTAAAGTCGGAAGTGTTGTTTGTGCTGATTGATGTTCACCAAGTGCCTTTTTAAGGCAGGATACATGGAAAACATTGTGAACACGACTTTTCTCAGGAAGGCTTAAATTGTATTATACTTGGCTGATCTTTTTGTTGATCTGGCATGTTCCATAAAACCTTGGAGCCAATTTGTTTTTTCCCTTTTGTTTTTAGGACAACTACTTGTAAGGTTGAAGTTTAACAAATACCCATTCTCCAACTTCAAATTTCCTCTCTTTTCTATTTCGGTCAGCTTGTTGCTTCATACGATTTCTTGCATTATTTAGATATTCTTTAAGAGTTTGGATGGCTATTTGGGTTTCTTCTAACTGGTTTTTAACATATGGAAGTTTCATCTTGATGATAGCAAAGTCCTTCCATTTCGCAGGTTCATAACCGTACATAACTTTAAATGGGGTCATTTTCGCTGACGAGTGGTGAGTAGAATTGTACCACCATTCAACGAGATGTAACCACTGAACTCAGTTATTTTGTTTGTCTGTGGAATAACAACGCAGGTATGCTTCTAAACATTTATTGATAACCTCTGTTTGGCCATTTGTTTGAGGATGGTAGGCTGAACTCATGTTGAGGTAGGTTCCTATATGATTGAAAATTCCTTCCAAAAATTACCCTTAAATTTGGCATCTCTATCGCTCACAATGACCTTGGGAAATCCATGTAATCTGTAAACATTTTTGCAAAATATCTCAACGATTTGTTTTGCTGAGTCTGATTTCCTCATTCCAATAAAGTGAGCATACTTGGTGAGTTTGTCGATTACTAGAAGAATTTTATCCTTACCATCAGACATAGGTAATCCTTCGATAAAGTCCATTGATATTTCTTCCCATTTATAATTTGAAATATTTAAAGGATGAAGTAGTCCACGTGTCATAATATTTTCATTTTTATTCCTCTGGCATTTATCGCATTCTGCTACATATTTCTGAATATCGTTACTCATTCCCTTCCAAAAGAATGACTGTCATGCATTGTAGTAGGTTTTAAAGAACCCTACATGTCTGACTGACAGTGAATCATGTGACTCCTTGAGAATACTGGCTTTAAATTTGGAATTTGAATTTAGATAAATTCTTCCCTTGTACCATAGAATACGTAACGACGAGTGTTATTGAAGAAACACTTCTGTCTTTTAAGAAGATTCTTCTTCTGGTAAGTCCTTCCACTTGATCGGGTATTCTTTGATTGGTCGAGATCGGGACTTCCTTTCCCTAATGGAGATGATCCCTGCTGGTTCTAGAATGACCCTTCCTTCGTCATCTAAAGTCGGAAGTGTTGTTTGTGCTGATTGATGTTCACCAAGTGCCTTTTTAAGGCAGGATACATGGAAAACATTGTGAACACGACTTTTATTAGGAAGGCTTAAATTGTATTATACTTGGCTGATCTTTTTGTTGATCTGGCATGTTCCATAAAACCTTGGAGCCAATTTGTTTTTTCCCTTTTGTTTTTAGGACAACTGCTTGTAAGGTTGAAGTTTAACAAATACCCATTCTCCAACTTCAAATTCCCTCTCTGTTCTATTTCGGTCAGCTTGTTGCTTCATACGATTTCTTGCATTATTTAGATATTCTTTAAGAGTTTGGATGACTTTTTGGGTTTCTTCTAACTGGTTTTTAACATATGGAAGTTTCATCTTGATGATAGCAAAGTCCTTCCATTTCGCAGGTTCATAACCGTACATAACTTTAAATGGGGTCATTTTCGCTGACGAGTGGTGAGTAGAATTGCACCACCATTCAATGAGATGTAACCACTGAACTCAATTATTTTGTTTGTCTGTGGAATAACAGCGCAGGTATGCTTCTAAACATTTATTGATAACCTTTGTTTGGCCATTTGTTTGAGGATGGTAGGCTGAACTCATGTTGAGGTAGGTTCCTATATGATTGAAAAATTCCTTCAAAAAATTACCCTTAAATTTGGCATCTCTATCGCTCACAATGACTTTGGGAAATCCATGTAATTTGTAAACATTTTTGCAAAATATCTCAACGATTTGTTTTGCTGAGTCTGATTTCCTCATTCCAATAAAGTGAGCATACTTGGTGAGTTTGTCGATTACTAGAAGAATTTTATCCTTACCATCAAACATAGGTAAACCTTCGATAAAGTCCATTGATATTTCTTCCCATTTATAATTTGAAATATTTAAAGGATGAAGTAGTCCACGTGTCATAATATTTTCATTTTTATTCCTCTGGCATTTATCGCATTCTGCTACATATTTCTAAATATCGTTATTCATTCCCTTCCAAAAGAATGACTGTCATGCATTGTAGTAGGTTTTAAAGAACCCTACATGTCTGACTGATAGTGAATCATGTGACTCCTTGAGAATACTGGCTTTAAATTTGGAATTTGAATTTAGATAAATTCTTCCCTTGTACCATAGAATATCGCTCTTCCATTCAAATTTTGAATTTTGAGGAAGGTTATTGATTATAACACTTGTTTTTGGATGTTTTTCATATTCACTTCAAATCTCATTAAACCATTCGGGAACAACGACCGAAACTACAAGTAATGATGGTTCTTCTTCATTCCTGGACAAAGCATCTTCCACTACATTGTCCTTCCCCCTTTTATGTAATATCTCCATGTCAAAAGCAACAATTTTTTCAATCCAATTTTGATGTTCTTCAGAGAGCGATTTTTGTTGGAGGAGGTACTGGAGAATGTTATGGTCTGTTCATATGGAGAACTAACTTCCCAAAAGATACTTCCTCCACTTGGATAGTGCGTGCGTAATAGTGACCATTTCTTTGTTGTATGTAGATTTAAGACGTTCTTGCTTATTGAGTTTCCTGATTTCGAAAGCTATTGGATGACCATCTTGCATTAATACTGCTCCTATACCAAAACCTGAAGCATCACACTCAATTACAAATGGTTTTGAGAAATCTGGAGTTGCCAATACAAGGTCATTAGACATAACTTCCTTCAAGTCTTCAAAACTTTTTTCTGCTTCATCATTCCATCGAAATGAGTTCTTCTTTAGAAGGTTCGTTAGAGGTGTGGTTATATAGGCATAATTTTTAATAAATCTTCGATAATACTCGATCAACCCTAAGAATCCCCTTAGCTTGGAGATATTAACTGGTTTGGGCCATTCCTTTATAGTTTTCATCTTATTAAGATATACCTTTACTCCTTCCTTGGATATTAAATGTCCGAGATACTCTACTTCTTCTTTCCAAAAAGTGCATTTGGATTTCTTGGCATAGCATTGATGCTCTTCTAATATCGTAAGAACTTGCTCCAAATGTTGTAGGTGCTCCTTCCATGTTTTACCATAAATTAAAATGTCATGAAAGAACACTGACACAAACTTCCTTAGATATGGACGAAACAACTCGTTCATAGTGGCTTGGAATGTTGCTGGTGCATTGGTTAACTCAAAATAAATCACTTTAAATTCGTAATGAACTTCATGAGTTCGGAATACAATTTTGCTATGCCTTCCAACCTTATTCTGATTTGGTAATACCTTGACCTTAAGTCAAATTTAGAGAAATATTCAACTCCATGTAGTTCATCCAACATTTCATCGATAAAAGGAATTGGAAACTTGTTTTTAATTGTTATTTTGTTTAGTCCTCGATAATCGACGCATAATCTGAATGATCCATCTTTTTTCCGAACTAAACAACTGGAGCAACATATAGACTTTTACTTTTTGTGACGATTTCACACTTTAAAAGATCTTGGACTAATCTCTCAATTTCAGTTTTTGATGATGTGGATATCGATGCAGTTTGTTGTTGATGGGATTTGACCCTGCTTTGACTTCTATTGTATGCTCGATTTCTCTTTTAGGAGGCATCTTCATTGGAAGATGTTGGAATACTTTTTCGTGCTTTTGAATTAGCTCTTGGATTTCTGATGCTTCTTCACTGACTAGGTTTGAAGTTAAAATCTATTTTATGGCATTGTACTAAATAAGCTCGTGCTCCATTCTGAATCATTTTCATCATATGAGAGGATGAAACAATTTGATTCTCAGGAAGCTGGAATCCGTATAACTTGTACTTCTGCCCTTCCCATTTAAATTTTATAAATTGCTTTTGATGGTTAGCAGAGTAAGTTCCTAGGGTTTGTAGCCATTGAATACCTAAGACCACATCCACTCCTCCTAATGGTACAATGTAGAACGAAGATTCTAAATTATAGTCTTGAATATGTAATTTGACTTTATGGCATTTCTCTACCTTTTCAATTTTCTTACCATCAGCTACCATAACCTTCAGGTTGGGCATGGGAAATGTGAAAATGTTGACTCTTTTCACAATGGTTGAGTCCAAAAAATTGTGGGTGCTACAGGTATAGATCAGAACCATTTCATTGCTCTTCTTGATATGTCCTTTCAATTTTAATGTCTGGGGCTGTGATGTACTTGTCATGGCCGATAATGATACTTGCATAATACCCTCATCTTCTGGTTCTGGAGAAAATTGTGGAGACTTCAATTTCTTCTACGTCTGATTCTTCGTTGTCTGAATCATTGGTTGCTCCACATGTATACAGGTTTTTGGTTTCTTTCCCTTTAGCACATCTGTGTCTTGGGTCCCTTGTTTTGCCACAACGCTTGCACTTGCCTTCTTTCATTATTTTCATTTCAAAATTAGTTTTGTTTCCTTCACGAAGATGTGGTGGAACATATTTTGTATTATCGGAGTTCGTAGCCTGGGGAAATATTCGTCTCGAATATACTCTTTCAACCTTTGGTCACTGCATCTTTTCATGTTTCTTTTCAACAACTTTTGCTTTTTTGTCTTGTTTATTCTATTGAAGTAATGTCATGAAGCTCAAGTTTTGCCTATAGATGGGGTTTAAGTCTTGTGATGTATGATCAAATGAGACAAGTTTTAGATATTCCAGGTACTTGTGTACAAAAGTTTCCCATTCCTGAGTGTATTCTTCCACATCGCCCTTTTTTTTTTTAGTCTGGTGAGTGCTGAGAAGAACTCTTCTTCCTTGACACCTTGGAACCTCTTAAAGAATGCATTTTTGTATTTCTTCGAACTGATGGCAAGTGTCATCTTCTTCCACCACATATACCAGTTCTATGCTTCACCTTCCATTTGCATGGATGCATGTTTGATCTTTTCATCATCATTGTCAATACCGTAAATCTCGAAATATTCCTCTGCATGCAACGCTGTATTCTCGTTACCGTCAAATTTGGAGAGCTCAAGTTTTTCTCTTCGTTGATACGTTGCTATCGACGGGGCGAAGACAAGGTTTTGTTTTGAGACCGACATATTTGAGTATTGATTCCAGAGCTGCGTATTTTGAAAATTTGTGTTAATATTTTGTTGATGAGGCATGGACGATGCTTTTATAGACTCAGGTTTCTCATGTGAGTCTAATGAGTTTGAAGTATATGGGGAGTTGAAGTGTTGAGTAGCTTCATTATTTTGGGGTATTTGATCGGGTGTAATCTTCAACTTGTCACAAATACAAGTCAACATCACCATTTCTTGATCATGATTTCGATCCACCTTATCTGAAAGGATTGCATGATTCTTTTTAAATTCGTTATGGTTTTGCTCGTGCTGAGTCTCTATTCTCTTTGTTGTATCTTGGAGCACCTCAAATTTTTTTCCATGTCGGGTCACCTTAGTTTCGAGATCTATCAATATTTTATTAAAATCAACCATTGACCTTGACGAAGTCATTGCTCGGGTATGTGGTGGTGTATATTTATCCATCTTATCATTCTTTTTTTTTATAATAATAATAATAATAATAATAATATAGTAGTTAATTGTATAATGAAACTTATGTAACGTTAGACCACACACACACACACACACACACATATATATATAAACAACATGATGAAAAAACCATGTGATGTTTGATGAAACGACAAGGTATAGATATAAATTAGTAGAAACTCTTTCGGTAATAATCACATGCACAAGAATATAGATATGTTTGAGGTAGGAAATGGTCGGGAAGGGAAAAAACGACGAAGACACGACAACTGTAATGGCTGGGTGCGAGGTTATGAGATAAAACAACAATAGAGATTTTAGATCTAAGACTTTTGTGATTCATAATGTAGATAAATATATTTCGGATTAATCACATCATTCGGATTAGGTCGACGTTTTGAACCAGCTAATGCGGTTCATCCTTAGGACATGTGGAGGAACTAATCGATCTCGATGAATAAATAGTGGAGATGCATCATTGCCCGGAAATCACTGTTGAGAAACTAGTTGTTAAGAACTAGCCGTTAAGACTAGCTGTTAAGAACTAGCCTTTAGAGAGTTAATTAATTAAGAATTATAATTAAAATAATAAATTAATTAATTAAATAAAATTATTAAAATGAGTTTAAAATAATAAATTAATTAATTAAATAAAATTATTAAAATGGGTTTATGTAATATAATAAGTAATAGGGAGGGGCAAATTATTAATTAATACATAAATAATGTATATAAATAAATAAAAATAAATAAAATAAAATAAAATAAATAAATTAATTACTTAGATTAAAAAAAATAAAAAATAAAAAATAATTAATTAATTAAGGTATATAAGAATATTTAACTAAATAAAAATAAAACATAAAGAAATAAATAAAGCTATCTAAAAAGAACATGGGAGGGGTAAATTTTTTTAATAAATAAAAAAAATAAAATAAAGTAGATAAAATAAATTAATTAGATAAAAATATAAACCAATAAATTAAATAAGATAAAATATTTAAGAACAATATTTTATTTTATTTATTTTTATTTTTATATCTAGAGAGGACCGGTGTCCAATAATAAAAAAGAAAAAAGAAAAAATTAAAATAAAATAAAATAAAATATTTTTCTTAAATATTTAATTTAATTTAATTTATTGGTTCATATTTTTATCTAATTAATTGATTAATTTATTTTATTTACTTTATTTACTTTTTATTTATTTATTAAAATTTTTTACCCTTATCATGTTCCTTTTTAGATATCTTTATTTATTTGTTTATCTTTTATTTTTATTTAGTTATATATTCTTATATACTTTAATTAATTGGTTTTTATTTTTTTATTCAAGTAATTAATTAATGAATTTTATTTATTTTTATTTATCTATTTACATTATTTATGTATTAATTAATAATTTGCCCCTCCCTATTACCTATTATATTACATAAACCCATTTTAATAATTTTTTTAATTAATTAATTTATTATTTTAATTATATTTCTTAATTAATTAACTTTCTAACGGCTAGTTCTTAACAACTAGTCTTAACGGCTAGTTCTTAACAACTAGTTTCTCAACGGCTATTTTTGGGCAATGATGCATCTCCACTATTTATTCATTGAGATCGATTAGTTCCTCCACATGTCCTGAGGACGAACCACATTAGCTGGTTCGAAATGTCGACCTAATCCGAATGATGTGATTAATCCAAAAGATATTTATCAACGATAGAGATTATCGAAGTGACGGAAAAACAATGTGGTCGATAGGCAGACAGAACAGGGAACACGACGTGGTGGATGGAAGCGATGAAGACGGAACACAAAAGAGCGAATAGAAACAAACAAAATTGCAACAACGACTGGCTCTGATACCATTTGAAGCGTACAAGCTTCAATATTGACAAAAGATATATATATATATATATATATATATATATATATATATATATATATATATATTTTATTAATACTTAATGATGGATACAATTGTGAGGCCCCCACTTTCAATATCGCCTCAGATGTTCAGGTAATGCACATCTTTATCATACCCTTTGCCTAATTTAACTAATAATTACAGAAATAATTTATTTTTACATAACATTGTCTTTGAAGAATTGACTTCGATGAGAAATGGGACCACATGGGACCAAGTGGACCCAACCTAGGTTAAGAGGAGGGAGTTTAGCAACCAACAATGATCTTAACATAAACAAGGAGGGGAATAGGATCAAAGAAAGAATTTCCACTTAAAGATGCCAAAATGATCCTATGAGGTACTAGGCTAGGGAAACCTAGGGAAAAGTTCGGTCTCAGGGCTAGGGCTTGGGATATCTCGAAATCCCACTGTTGAAATTTGTTCAAATTTGGAGGATACGTTGAGGACACACGAGCGCAAGAGATGCCAATAGATCGAACTTTTTCTATGGCTATTTTGCCGGGAAAATGATGCCCTAGGTGGCCCAACGTGGCTAGACCTAGAGAGGAGAAAAAGGTGAAGAAAAATGGTTTTAAGGTGATCACCTTATGGTGGATCAATGCCTAATTCCTTTGAGGATATGGAGTCAAGAAGAATAATGAGAATGGATTTTGTTTCTAGCTCAAGGAGGCTCTAAGGAAAACTTCGTTTGGCATTAGGGCAAAAGAGAGTGACCTTAAAGAACTTATACTTCGTTTGCAAATCAAGATGGCTTATCAAGATGACTTCGATCTCTAGGGAAATTCGTTCAACAAACATGGCCCATACATAGAGATATGTTATATAGAAACATAATTCCACAATTAAGTAGTAAATGCATGCAACGATTAGCCCTAAAATAACGAAAATCCCATTATCAATGCATGTGACAAAGTAAAAGAAAATAACATTAAGTTCGTACTTACATGTAAGAGAATATATCTAGCCATCAATACATTTTCCAATAAAGAAGCTCCAAGTTAAGAAAATATAATCCAAACACCAAAATTTATCCATGCTCCAACTTCGTCCACCAAGAAGGAATAATGAAAATCTCAAGAGAGAGAATGATCCAATCCAACTGATGATACAAAATGAATTCATTTCACTCCTATTTATACACTTCTTAGGAGTTCGAATTACCTAATTGGGCCTACATTAGCCCCTAAAATAAAATAATGTGCAAAATAACTAACTTTTGGTGATAAACCCACCAAACTAGCTCATAAATAAAATAATAAGCCTCTCAAGAGGTTAGATGATGAAGAATACATGTCATTGGGCCCTCCAAGAGGCTTGATGAGGTCCATAAGTGCCATAATGATGAATAAGACTCTCAAAGGTGATGGACAAGGGGGTGGCCCCTTGTTTTCCAAACAATAAACTTGTGGTGCTCCCAGTGGGTGTGGGGGGCACACACATAACCTCATGGGTCTCCAAGTAAGTCGAAGATGCCTGTAGACCATTTATAAGGGCTCAAATGCTTGAGTGAATGATGCCACATCAGTGTACAAGTCTCAGGTCACCTGCTAAGTGTATGGTGCAACTATGGGGCCGACCAGAAATGGTGTACCAGGTGCATCTTCCTCGTCCAATAGGTGGATCCTGAGCAATCTATGAACATCTCTAGGGATCCATGGAGTGTTGTCTACTGTTTTGGAGGCCCATGGCTCTCTACATGCACCCTACATGTGCCAATGTAGGCCTCTGGAGAGTTAGGACCCTGTATAGGGAGACCAAACTTAGAATGGACACCATTTGCAATCCTGCATAAGATCCAATGCATCCCCTAGCCTTCTAGCACAAAAAGTCACTAAAGTAACTGAGTAAAGAGCTTACAAACCATGGACAACAAGTGGACACTTCACAATGGCATGCCCTTCCATAGTGGGCTTTGGCATGTGCTAATGTCTGCAAGCTCCAAAGGGGTTTAACAAAGTACCTTATTAGGTGGTTTCTACCTTTAGAGGGGATAATATGTCCAAGGTACATCCCTCAACTGGTGGTGGCATGTGACAAAGAGGTGAATGGAATAAGCAATGAAAGGGTAATCCCGGGCCACATATTGGGGTATAAAGGTAGCTAGAACAAGGGAAGTTCACAACTAGGTATATAATGTATAGGAGGAAGTAATCATGGTACATGAGGCACCCCAACCTTGATTTTTCCACCCTTCTTTATATGACTTTTGCCTTTTATGATTTTTCTTTGATTAATTGCTAAGGGCTCAAAGGATAAGAGCACGATGTGTAAGATATAGTAGTAGATACCCCCTTTGAGGTAGGGTGGTTCATTGCCCACCAAGGTTTGGGACAATCATGGGTTCTTGAATGATAAAGGAGGCTCATCTAGGGCCTATGGAACCAGGGTAATGGCAATGGGTATGGGGTAGAGCTCATGCATTGGCTTTTTCCCATGCGCTAAATATGTTTGTTCCAACCATCTTTTGAATCTTGTGGCATATTTTCCTGTTGAATGTGGTCATTTATGCTTTTAATTTTTCTTTTCATCTGCTTCAACCTTTGGGGCATCTTTCCAAGCTTGACCCAAGGTGGGGGCAAGGGAAAGGGGAGGCTAACCTTATGTGGATCCAATGAGGAAATGTGGACCCAAGTAGGAAAGATGATGAACGTGGTTATAATAAATAGAAGGGAAGTGATATATGTGGATGAGGGAGTGGGACCACGCAACCAAAATCGGGGTTTCCCATGTAGTACCACCCTAAAACCAAATCATCAGTAAAAGATATCCCATGGGACTAAGATCCAAGGGTAGCATCCAAAGGAGGTTAAGGGGACAAAAGCACAAACTAAGCCCACTCTTTTTGTCGAATGCCCCCATTAATACATGCCCATGAGTGTCCATGATAAGAAAACTCAATTCTCCATTACCAAATGAAAATACATACCTTCAGGTTTGGGAGGCCCACCTTCAAACATACAATTATGATAGATGGGTGAGGGAGCACTTGGCTGGCTCAAGTGGCAGAGAAATGACACAACGAGCTAGTTGGTGGCTGCAAGGGGTTGTTGGCTGTCGGTCGAGGACCATCTTGGAGAAATTATTTCTCCTAGAGATATCACCCATAAAGTGGTGGGTAACATCGTCCTCGATCAACCCTGCTCTCTATAGATCATAAACATATCAACGTGCTTATATCTGGTACTACCTTAAACATCATATTGCAGTAGTCCTCCGTCTTCCTGTTCATGTAGGACATCAAATCAAATATTATATTAGAACAAATATATCACAAAAGAATACCTTATTCATCCTCCCTCTCACGGATGTAACAAGCACAAGCCTAAGCTTGTCTCGTACAACAACATTGTCTCGATATATGAAGATATCTCACTCTCAGCTATATACGATATCTCTTCTAATCAATGTTAGTTTTTGTAGCATCGAATGTGTTCTAGCCTTGAAATTTTGTGGAGAGGATAGAGTACATGAGTTCTCCAAAACCCATAAATCGTTTTTCAAAATTCCACCTAGAGACGACTTAATTAGATTATTAGTCAGTTTTTTAAATATTTCCTAAGTCTAAACTTATTGAATATGATTAATTAATCAGAATTAATTAAGTCAAGGTGTGAATGTTCTAGAGACTCACATGGATCGATTTCAAGTTAATCCTAGCAATTGATTAAGATCTAATCTTGGTTGTTGAAGTCTTAATATAGGATTATAAGAAGAAGTTGACGGGGCTTGGAGAAGATACACTTGATCAGTTCAATCTGAGAAATCGGTTTCCAGAGTAGCAACTATTGTTGCCGGAAGTGATTCAGTGAGGTCGAAGCAGTGAGAGAGGGGAAAAGATAGTGAAGCCAGAGGAGGCATTCTAGATTCAGTGAGTGCATTTTTAGAGAGGCGTAGAGGCCACAGTGAGGCTGACGCAGTGGCAACACAGTAGCTTTAGTGGGAAATTCATATTTGCTTGATTAGAAGCAATGATTTAATGCCAGAAGCTGGGTAGAGTTTCTAGAGGCTAGGGGAGTCAGTTTCTCAGAAAACAATTGACGAGACAACTTGAGGTGACGCAGATGTTGAGATTTTGGGTAGCATCGGATGTGCTCTAGCTCTGAAACTTTGTGGAGGGGAAAGAATACATGAGATCTCCAAGACGCAGAAATTGTTTGGAGAAATTCCACCCAGTGTAAAATTTATTCAAATAATTAATTTTTTTAATGGGGACCCTAAGTCTAACTTAGGGAAATTGAAAAATTAAAGTGAATTAATTTACACATGTGGTGAGAATGTTCTAAGTGATGTGGATCAAGCTTTCTCTAATATTAGCCGTTGATTAGTGATTAGATCACGACCATTGATTTCTCAATGAGAAAAGTATTAAAGGAAGTCTTGGGGTCAGTTGGAGAACACACACAGAGTAGCAGCACTTGAGCTAAGTCGAAATTATAGGGCGCGGTTTGTTGAGAATTTTCGAGTGAGCTTGCGGTGTTAGGGAGGGGCAGATCGACAAGGGATGTTTTGATCTGAGGCTGAGAATACATACATCAGAGAGGCAATTCCATACCAGGCAGTGCAGAGGCCAGCATGAGGGACGCAACCCAGCCAGGCTGACGCAGAGATCATGCAGAGAGGGATGTAGACCCTGTTGGGTGACACAGACACAACACAGAGGCCTTCAGAGTGAGACAGGGGTAGCCTGTGCTGCACAGAGGCAACACTGGGCAGGAGAGGCTGACACAGAGGTTGAAACAACTGCGTTGAGGGTTCCAGTTGGCCAGAAAGGGCTTGTATTCAATAATTCCTGAAGGGTTTGAATCAACCATATTTTTTGTCTCTAAGTGATAAGGTACAACTGACGTGAATTTCTCTGTGGGGCAAACCACTACTAGTGCCCTAGATGTATTCGAATATTCTGCATAATAAACAAAACCCTCAAAGAGCTGCTTCATTGGTTTTCCCGCATTGGGTTTTTCTGGGGACATTTGTCTGAAAAATCATGTGTGTCCTTTGTCATATGTGCGTTATGCTTCAATAAATGATCTATATATGTGTAGGTTGCAAGTTGTGTTTAATTTGCTGTTTTCTGAATATTTCTGAAAGTAAGTTGTATAATTAAAACACAAGTAGGAGAAGTAAATAAAGATACTGTAGTAAGGTTTTTGTAATTTTGTATTCATAAATTTTCACATGGTATCAGAGCGATTGCAGATCAAGTTGAAGCCATCAACAAGAGGCTAAATAATTTTGCTGCAGGAATGCAGCTAAAGCTCATAGATCCAGGAAGAAGGCATCACAACACCAAGAGGGACACATACCCAATAGAAGGGATGTAGAGCCAGTATGCTCACACCGAGTTGACGCAGATGCTGACACAGGCCCTAGTGGGTGACGTAAAGCCTGTCAAGCTCACAATGGGCTGACGCAGTCCAAGTTGGAGATACACTGTGCCAATTTCCGGGGCCGGAAGTGCAACTTATGATCTTCAAAGTTGCTAGTGGGGCATTGGTTATGTCAGTGCAGAACAGTTCCTAGCAAAGTTGACAAAGTAAGGGGAAACAATCCTTCAACATATTTTCTTTCCAATAAATCTAAGATTCGATCAGGAGGGTGATCATCGAGGGTTGCTTCGTCAAAATTGGCAGAGGATTTCTGGGAGGGAAATCAATTGTTAAAGGGAGCAGATTCTCTAGAGGGTTTCTATCGCCAAGAAACCCATATCAGGTCTTCTGTTTAGTGCAAAAACAATAGAGGGGAGAAGATCACCTGTTTCGACTGTTTGAGCAGAGATGGCCCCGTACAGATTGAGAGATCAAGATAGGTTAGACGATGTGTCTAACTTTGCGATCTAGAAAGCCAAAATCCTGACAGTGCTAGAGGAGTACGATATCAGAGATCACACTGAGAATGTCCTAGATGTGCCAACCGATGTTGATGCTATGAAGAAGTTTAATGAAATTTAGGCGCGGGCTAAACTCTTGATCATGGATGGAGTGAAAGATCACGTGGTCCCACACATTTCCAAGAAGAAGATGACAAATGAGGTGTGGACATCTATGACCATGCTGTATCAAGGTAGCTTCGTCCAGAGGAAGATGCTTCTGGAGAATCAGATGCAGATGTTCCAGATGCACAAGGGAAAGGAGATTGATCCCTTCTTCTTTAGATTGCAGACTATCCGAGACCAGTTGATTTCCATGGGGGAAACTCCGGATGATGGAATCATGGTAAGGACTGCCCTGAATGCAGTCACCGATGAGTGGGAGACCTTTGTCCAAAGTACCTTGGGCAGAGCACAACGCCCAAATTGGGGAGACATGTGGGAAATCCTTCGACAAGAGGAGATTCGAAGGGTCACCTGTTGATTTTGTAGTATTGGAAAGTGTTCCAAGTCTCATAGTTTGGGAAGAGGCTTGGACATCAGTATTATAGATAACCCAGAAATCGTTTGTGGAAATTCCATTCGGATCATGCTTTATTAAAATAATTAATTATTTTAAAGTGATCTCTAAGTCTAAACTTAGGGAAATTAAATAATTAAAGGGTATTAATAAAGCAACATGTGAATCTTCTAGAAAATGAAGATCAAGTCATCTTTTAATATGAGCCATTGATTAAGGATATAATCTTGGCCATTGATTCATCAATGAGAAGACTATAAGAGAAGGCTTGAGGGTCATTTGGAAAGCAAGTTGGGCACATTCTTAGTACCCGAAGGAAATCGATTCTGAAGTAAGAGAATTCGATTTCAGAGGGAGAGATTGTAGAGGCTGGGTTGTAGAGACAGAAGGAGGAGGGAGAGGTTAGCAGAGACGAAGAGAAGGAAGGAAGAAGACACAGAGGAGGAAGTGCTGGGCGGCAACACTGGCCCTCCACGAAGAGTGATGCAGTCTAGCGCAGTGGGGCCACGTAGAGTGACATAGAGGGAAGGGAAGTGAATACCGGGTGTCGAGAATTCTTCCGAGGTGTTCGGAAAACTCATCTCAGGTGTTTGCTTAATATCTACCCGTCATATATTCTAAATGATCTTTTTACTGTTGAAGATTAATATAAACCCTCATCTGTTGCACCGGTTTTCCCACATTAGGTTTTTTCCGGGGAAAATTGTCCAACAATAACTGTGTTCATGTAGTTGTTTCTATTGTGTTATGCTTGTTCTATTTTTTCTTCTGCTTTAAGATTAAAGTGAATACTGCAGCTGTATTTATTTCAAAATTTACTGAAGCATCTGTAAATAACTTATTATAAATAAGTAGGTGAAATAAATCAATCACTGCAGTAGTATTTTCAGATTGAAAATTTCACATGGTATCAGAGCTAAAGGCAAAAGATAGAATAGGAGGTTCTGCAATGGAACTGAGATCTGACATAGTTGCAACAACAACTCAGAAGGGCTCACGTAGTCTTCCAGAACACATGGATAAATAGAGGGATCATAACATGTCAGTTCCGACATCCAGACTAGAAGAGGATTTCGCGTATGTTTCAAGCACGACCTCTCCAGGAGTTCGGTATATTGACAGTGGAGCATCTGCTCAGATGACGAGAGTTCGAGAATGTTTTTCAAGGTACAAGGAAGAGCAGATGAACTTTCAGATCACGATGGGGAACAAGGCCAAGTGTACCCCCATTGGTAGAGGAGCCATAATATTTCAGACAGAAGCTGGGAACAAGCTTCAGGCCACAAATGTGTTGCATTTACCAGGGTTGGGGATGAACTTACTCTCTGTGTCTTAGCTCCAGAACAAGGGTTACAATGTATACTTTATTGGAAATAAAGTTTATGTCAAACATCCTGGCTGGAAAAGGAAGGCACAAATTGGAGTAAGGAGCCATAATCTGTATAATAAGCTTGAGCTTGAGTCTCCAATGTCACTAATCAGGAGTACAGATGAAAGAGACTTGAATTAATTATGGCACAAAAGAATGGGGCATTTACATCATGGAGCCTTGAAGATCCTCAAGAAGACTGTCATGGGAGCTCCAGAACTCAACACAAGGAAAGATGAGGTCTGTAGGGGATGCGTACTAGGGAAGTATGCCAAGGCATCATTTTCAAGAAGCAACAATAGGGTCAAGAGTGTACTGGAGTTGATACACTTAGACATTTGCAGGCCAATGTCCTCGACTGCTCTCAGTGGTGCAAGGTATTTTGCTACCTTTATTGATGACCATTCCCGGAAAACATGGATCTACTTTCTTAAAACCAAAGATGGAGTCTTTGAGCGATTCAAAGAATTCAAGGCCTTGGTAGAAAATTTGACCTGAAAGAAGATCAAGAAACTATGATCAGATAATGGTGGAGAGTATATTGATAAGGACTTCACAAGTTTCTGCGCAATGGAAGGCATCAAGAGAGAATGGACAACTCCATACAATCCAGAGCATAATGGAGTTGTAGAAAGGAAGAACATGACCGTTGTAGAAGCTGCAAGGGCGATGCTATATGACCAAGACATGCCCAAATTTCTGTGGGTAGAAGCCTGTAATACAATAGTGTATGTGTAGAATAGGGTGCCTCATAGAGCATTGGGGAAAGTGACCCCTGAGAGTGTGTTCATTGGCAGCAAGCCTGAAGTGAGCTATATTATGATATTTGGCAATATAGTGTATTGCCACGTACTCGATGAGAAGAGGAAGAAATTAGATCAGGCTGTGGAGAAGGGTTATCTTGTGGGATATAGTGAAAATGCAAAGGCATATTGCATTTATATTCTAGAAAACAGTAAGATCGTAGTAAGGCAGAACGTGAAATTCATGGAGGAGAGAGCCTTCAAAAGATCCCAGGAAATGGCTATAGATACGCAGGTTGAGGAGGATCCACTAGGATAGCCTCGGCGGCCTACATAGGATGGCGCAAGTGCCTCTCCATGACGCAAGGATTTTGATGAAAGTTCTTCCGAAGAAGAGCAAGCAGGAGAGCAGGAAAATCCACCCACCACCAGTGGAAGAACGAGCATACAGCTCAAACAGACTTTGAGGGATACAAAAGAATTTATTGGAGTCCCTAGAGATGGGAAGAGGGTAATAGGCAACCTGACAGGTACCAGGGACTGGTAGCACAGGTCAGAGAACTCTCTAAATTTCGGGAGGCAGCTCAATATCAGGTGTGGGTAGATGCCATGGTGGAGGCGTATAGCTCCATCATGACGAACGATGTGTGGGAAGTAGTGCCTAGACCTCAGAACAGATCTGTTGTAGGATCAAGGTGGATCTACAAGATCAAGTATGTTGAAGATGGAAGCATAGAGAAGTTTAAAGCCAGATTTGTGGCTAAGGGGTATGCACAGAAAGAAGGGATTGACTATGAACAAACCTTCACCCCTGTAGCTTGGTACACTTCAATTAGATTTGTCATCTCTCTCGTGGCACAGATGGGATGGGAGATTCACCAGATGGATGTGAAGATAACATTCTTGAATGGGGTGATAGAAGATGAAGTGTACATAAAAAAAACCGAGGGCTTTGAGACACATGAGCAGAACACTGATGTATGCAGGCTTAAGAAAGCCTTGTACAAACTAAAACAAGCCCCCAGAGCATGGTATGGGAGAATTGATACCTACCTGCAGAAGATGCGATTTGTCAAGAGTGACGCAGATCCCAACTTATACTATCTGAGAGTAGGGGATGAGCCACTAATCTTGGTATTATATGAGATGATCTATTCCTGACTGGATCATATAAGCTCATCAAAGACTGCAAGGAGAATCTAGCTACTGAATTCGACTTGAAGGATCTGGGGAAGATGCACTATTTTCTTGGTTTGGAGGTCTTGTAGTAGAAGGGAGAAATTTTTCATGGGCAAGGAAGATACACTACAGAGATCCTGAAGAGGTTTCAGATGGAGGATTGTAGACCCATGGCTACGCCAATGATTACAAACTGGAAGAAAATAGACATGTCCGAGGATGATGAGGTTGACCCTACCTTGTATATGCAGCTCATTGGATCATTGATGTACCTGGTCAACACTAGACCAAACATCTATTATGCAGTGAATACCCTGAGTCAGTTCATGGTGGAACCAAGGAGGGCTCACTGGGAAACAACCAAACATGTTCTCAGATATCTAAAGGGGACAACCGAGTATGGTTGAAGTACACTAAAGGCAATGAAATCCAGTTGAGTGGGTTCACTGACACATATTGGACTGGAATCACAGTGGATCGGAAAAGTACTAATGGGTACTGTTTCAGTCTCGGATCAGGAATGACTTCTTGGTGCAGTAGGAAACAAAAGTCTGTCGCACTCAGCTCAGTTGAGGCTAAATATATGGAAGAAAGCATAATGTCGTACGAGGCCATATGGCTTCGTAAACTGCTCTTGAACTTACTCAAGAAGAGGATGGAACCAACCATAATTTTGTGTGATAATCAGAGTTGCATACAGCTCTCTGAGAATCCTGTGTTTCATGACCGGTCGAAGCACATTGACATTAGGTGCCACTTCATCAGAGACTATGTCCAACGAGGCGCTGTACAGTTGAGGTACACTCATACAGGAGGACATGTGGCAGATATCCTCATAAAGGCTCTAAGTAAGATCAAGTTTACTTACTTCAGAGAAAATATGGGGATGGTCGAGAACCCCTTCCAGTAGAGGAATGGGTGGTCTTCAGATTCAGAGGGAGTTGTAGTACGGATGAGGCAGTCATAGAGCTGGTGTCACAGACAACAGTACAGAGGGCAACAACGGAGAGTTGAGGAGCAACAACTAGACTTCAGCAGTGCAACAAATGCTTCAGGTCAGAGTAGATACAATTGGTATCTTGTTGAAACACTTTCCTCGCTAAGAGGGAGTGTTGATTTTGTAGCATTGGAAAGTGTTCCAAGTCTCATATTTTGGGAAGAGGCTTAGACATCAGTATTCCAGATAATCTAGAAATCGTTTGTGGAAATTCCACTCGGATCATGCTTTATTAAAACAATTAATTATTTTAAAGTGATCCCTGAGTCTAAACTTAGAGAAATTAAATAATTAAAGGGTATTAATAAAGCAAAGTGTGATCTTCTAGAAAATGAAGATCAAGGCATCTTCTAATCTGAGCCATTGATTAAGGATATAATCTTGGTCGTTGATTCATCAACGAGAAGACTATAAGAGAAGGCTTGAGGGTCATTTGGAAAGCAAGTCGGGCACATTCTTAGTACCCGAAGGAAATCGATTTTGAAGTAAGAGAATTCGATTTCAGAGGGAGAGATTGTAGAGGTTGGGTTGCAGAGACAAAAGGAGGGAGAGGTCAGCAAAGACGAAGAGAAGGAAGCAGAAGACACTAAGGAGGAAGTGTTGGGCAATACCACTGGCCCTTCACACAGAGTGACGCAGTTCAATGCAGTGATTGCACAGAGGGGCCACACATAGTGATGCAGAGGGAAGAGAAGTGAATACCATGTGTCGGGAATTCTTCCGAGATGTTTGGAAAATTCATCTCAAGTGTTTGCTTAATATCTGCCCATCATATATTCTGTAAATGATCTTTTTACTGCTGAAGATGAATATAAACCCTCATCTGCTGCACCGGTTTTCCCACATTGGGTTTTTCCGGTGACAATTGTCCAAAAATAACTATGTTCATGTGGTTGTTTCTATTGTGTTATGCTTGTTCTATTTATAATATTAAAGTGAATACTGCAGCTGTATTTATTTCAAAAATCACTGAAGCATCTATAAATAACTTATTATCAATAAGTAGGTGAAATAAATCAATCACTGCACTAGTATTTTCAGATTGAAAATTTCACAGAGGGAATTCAACAGCGGAGGAGTCAAGATAAAGGAGGAGGAGGAAGATGTAGCCCTAACATCTAAAGGACAACGACAACAAGGGAAGAAGAAGAAGGACCTATCCAAGGTCTGGTGCTTCAAATGTGGCGAACTGTGACACTTCACAAGCATTTGTCCTAAGAGGAAGGACAAGGAAGCTTCAGATTCGAAGGCAGCAACAGCTAGATGGGACAATGGTAGTGAAGATGATGTGGCCATGAGTGCACATGTACCTCAAGAGAAGAGGTGGGGTGACATAGATCTGTAGATTGAGCTACAGATGTTGGTGGCAGGATCCTTGAGGTGTCCAAACTCTTGGATCACATACGAGCTACGGGAGCCTTAAGAGAGTAGTAGGATGACTGGAGTGAATGGGTGCAGAAGATCATGGAGAAGCAGAGGTAGCGTTGGGACGTTGAAGAGTGGAGTAGCGCAGTGTAGTGGCAAAAATGCATAGCAACAACAACGCTGAGGCTCTAGAGGGACAACGTATAACAATAACAAGGGGTGTTTCAATGATGAGATGCAGCCAGACTGAATTTTCTGTCAGTTGATTGGGTGATTTTCCTTCAGTTGCTTACTTCTCAGCATCTGAGTTGTAGTGCAACAATTAGCAGTGGCAATGCTATAGGCAACATGATGCAACAATTTGAGAGGGAGTTGCAGTACATATGTGGCAGTGTCAGTGGTAGTGACATGGCAGCGTGGAGACCGATGCTAGAGATCAGGGTGATGCTTTAGCGGTGAAGTGTTGCTAGAGTACATTCCTCGCTAAGAGGGAGTGTTGAGATTTTGGGTAGCATCATATGTGCTCTAGCTCCGAAACTTTGTGGAGGGGGTATAACACATGATATCCAAGTCCCATAAATCGTTTGGACAAATTCCACCCAGTGTAAAAGTTATTCAAATAATTAATTTTTTTAATAAGGACCTGTTGTGGCCAACAACAACCCCCCTTCTTATTTATTATTAGTGATAATACTAAATAAGTGGGGACCCTTAGTTAAAAAATCTAAAAATCAAGTAGTGCTTGTTTTTCCTTTTTCAATAAAACTTACTATCATAAACTTAAAAGAATGTACCTTGAAAAAAAAAAAAAACTTAAGTTTTATGATAACATAGAATAAAATCATTCTTTGAGGAAGATCACATTGCCAAAAGGTAATGAATTCCTTTTTACAAATGAAATTTTAAAAATTGCGATGCGAAATTACGCGCTAAAAGAACCTTCATCGCATCGCATATCATATCTTACGATTGAAAAACTTCAGATCACCGATGTGCGATAGCATATATCGCAAATCGCAAATCGCATAAAATACTTTAATGGATGTTTGTCATATGTTATATCTTGCGATCTGCGATATTGCAATCTTGCGATATTGCGATATAGCGATTTCGCGATGTTACAATAATTGCGCTATTTGATTCCACGAGATTGCGATTTGCGATATTGCGATATTGCAAAGCAAATCGCAGATCGCCTTATCGCATATCTTTAAAGGCTCATTACACGAAGAAATCTTTTCATAAATTGAGACCTTGTTATGTGCTTTAATGTTAATCAATGAATTGGTTGTCATTCATTAATGAGAAATGGTTTCGTTCTAAACAAAGGGTTATTTCACGTAAGGTAGTATATTTGATATGTCTCCAGCATTTAAAACTTTCCCGTCACCTTTACATATCATTACTCTCACTTAATTCGTAAACTGCAGGAGCAAAGAACAAAGAACTATACAAAGCGATATTCAAAGTATTATGGGAAAGAAAGACAAAGCTCCGAGTTTTGAAAGTAAAGAGATGGCGTCCTTGTACACAGAAACCCCCTGCAACAAAGACGCTGGTATCACTACTTGGGAGGGTATGTATAATCTTCTTGAAGAAGAAAACCCAAGAGTAATGCAAGTTACGGCTACTGCAGGATCACATTGGTCTTCTGAAGCCTCTCTTACAGAGCTAGCTTGTTCATTCTTACACCGGATAGCAGCAAGACCTAAAATTCTTCCATATACGTACATGATTAAATGGGTGTTGGATAGCACTGATATTACAGACAGACAGTTCAAGACTTAGGGGCAAGAACTCATTAGTTCATTTACTCCACAAGATTTGAAGCTTATGTATCATTTTCCAGAGCCACAGGCAACCTACAACAAACAGTTCATGGAGAACTTTGCCAAAGAAAATCAAAACTTGGTAGAATGCACCAAGGATTGGTCCAGGAGAGATGAACCACTAAAGAAAGATAAACACGGTATGTACAGTACTGGTTCTCTCACTTCTCCATATTGCTTTGCTGCTGCTATGCTCTGTAGGCTTTTTGGAAAGCCTGACATCAATAAGTTTTCGACTGAATGGCTACCGTTATTGAATGTTGCTGTTAATGCTACTATTGTGGTTTGGGCTAAGATTTTGTTTGATAACTTAGCCACGACTATTTTGAATTATCGGTCTAAACGGACTGTCTCTCAGAGGATTTATCCTCCTTTTTATTTATCTGCTTATGTGATGGATTCAATCTGCTATGTTTCTAAGTTTCCTTTAATGGGTTGGAAATGGACAAGTCAAGATCCCCTACCCATTCATGTTTATCACAAGGAATTGTGGGATTCAAAGTTCATTCCCCATTTTTACAAGATTTTCCATGGCATCATGTTGCCTCTTTACATAATGATGTATAATAAGGATGCTCCAAGATTTTCCCCTAAAGCAGAAGTAGATATTCTCCCCGTCGCAAGATGGTTTGGAGAAGAATTATTTACATATGTTAGGGTTTTTGGAAATTTTGCTTCTCCTCATGTTTTTCCTTTGTATGTGCTGGATAAACTCATGGCCCGAGAGATTGCCTATCAAACTTGCGGAGAAGGAGGTTTGACTAAAGATTTAAAGGATAAAAAGAAGGCCATTTGGCCACAATTTCCTGTCCCGCGGAGCATTTTCATTATTTGATGTTGGTCATGCATTTAAAGAAGTAAACAATATTACATGTTTACAATTGTTCAAGTTTTCAAGAAGACTATTCGACCCCTTTGACATTGTTAAAAATTTCACTACTTCAGTCAAGGTAAGAGTATTTTCTAGAGAAGATGATATTTTTGATGATATGTTCCAAGAAAAAGGCACATTTAAAGAGGTTTTACATTTAGCTCAGACGCGATTCTCGCCAGAAGAATTCCAAGAGTTTAAGATGTACAGAGAAAGAAGGTTGACCACTATTCCTTTGGATAATTTGCGCTTCGAACTCGTAAGGGAACCAACTCCTAGTATCAGTCTCACTGAAAGTTTAGGTACAGATAAGTCTAAGTCGAAATCTGGGAAAGAGACCTCTGAACATTCTAAAAAGTCTGATAATGACCAGGATAAAAGTGAAGGGTCAATACGGGATACTGCCCAATCAAGAGAACTCTCACAGCAACAGATTTCAACCTCTCCACAGTTAAATATTCCCCCTCTCATTGTACAACAACCATCCGTCAGAATTGAGTTAGAAAAAGAATGGGAAACATTTAATGATTTTATTAATAGTGAAGGACAGAACACATAGACTCCTGTGACTAATGTACAGGCAATAAAAAATATAGTCACAGGAGTAACTAGCAATGTCACAGAAACAGAACATATTCCAATTTCCCCATCCTCTGAGCTTATGCTCAAAATAGAGGAAATTCCTCCTCTTGATATATTCTATAGTCCACAACATAAAGCAGTAGTAAGAAAACAAAGGAAGAAAAGGAAATTAGAAAGTGCACTCTCTCATGATGTAGAACAATTGGATGTTTTATGGAAAGATCCTACTACTGATCCAACTGAAAATCTTACTAAATTATCTCAGATCACAGGAGCATATGCCTCTGCAGCCATCGACAAAGCATCTGAGGTACGGAAATTATTGAATGAAAAAGAAGATCAAGTACAAGTTCTGCAACAACAACTACAACAAGCCAATGCTAACAGTGAAGCACAGAAACAACTTGAAAAATTACAGCAAGAGTTTCAACAGATGCAGATCGGATATCAGAAAAATTTGGCTGAAAAAGAGAAACAAATACAGATTATGCAAGAGATGCACAAAGTTGACCCCAAGCTCACAAAATTTATCACATAGTCTATTTCCTTAAATAATCAACTACTGCAACAATAGGAAATATTATGCCAAAAAATTTCACAATGGAACTCTTTTTGTGAAGAAAGTGATAAAATCACTAATCATGTTGTAGACTTACGACATGATTATGATGTAATGAATAAAAGAGTTACAAAATATTTGGTTTGGCAAGAGACAGAGGAGGGAAAAAGAGCAGGAGCACCAATCATCAATGATAATCATAAAGAAATGCTCTTCAATAATTGGGATGCACAGATCAAAGAAGCAGAACAAGCGGTAGAGGAAGCAGCTACAACAGCAAGAAATATCATTGATTGTATAAATGAAAATTTGCACAAGGCAAATTTGATTTCAGAAACTACTCCAGGATACCTACCACAAACACAGCAACTGCAGACAGAGTGGAAACAGAAAGCTCAAGAAAAGGCATAATCAATTAAAGGATTAACAAAGTTAAATTGGGATTCTTACTGGGCATGTCTGGTAAAACCACACAGCTAATGCATGACTCTCAATTGTATCATTAATTATGCCGAGAAGATGGCGTCAGATTTTGCCGATTCCATCTTCACAGGACAGTTAAAGTCTGAAGTCGGTCAGTCTAATCTTCTCAAATCATGATGAATTCTTGCAATTTTAAAGATCAGATTCACAAGTAGATTAGTTGTTAGTTTTAATTTTAGATTTAGCATTAATTTTGCTTTATTTTTGCCTAGAAAAAGGACGGTCATTTAAACCGTATCCTACATTTTTGTAATAAACTATTTTTTAGATTTAGTTAGTAGTATTTAAACCCTTCTCATGCATTTAGAGAAGGGTCTTGAAATTTGTCAAAAACTTGTCCTCAGAACATGCACTTTTGCACCCTCTGAGGAGGTTTTGATGAATGAATGGAACAAGATTTATTGATATCTTCGTTTAATATCTGCTACTGATGTTGCACTTTTGTACTCTTAGTGGATGTTGGATTAAGAAGAGATAAGTCATTATTGCTTGAAGCTCATGAGTAGAACTAGTTATAAATGGTACTTTTATCTCTTAACTATTTCTGCCTCTGTGTTAAAGTGATATTTTTGTTCAGTTGTTTATGTATTAACGCTTGAATGTTTGAGTTATCATTTGACACTTTTGTACGGTGATAGCCACTTGTTTATGCTTAATATATGAATAGCTTATTATGCGATATATTTTTCACAACTGTTTCGTCTAACTTTTTATACGAAGTGGTTTATCTTTATTGAATTCTTTTCTTATAACAGTTGAATGATCTTTATTACCAATTGCTATTTGAAATCATTTTAGATCGCATAAAGAAAAGATTATATCCCGGGTTTAGTTTAGAATTAGATATTTCTGTTTAATTAGATTACAATTTACATGTTATTAGATTAGAATTAGAATAAAAGCATTTCACTTAAGAACTTTCTTAGAAAGGAAATATCAGTTCTCAACACACACACACACATATTGGGAAACTGGTCCCATTATCCCCAGTCGGACCCACTATACCAAACGGAAAAGGAGCTGCTAACCAAGGTCCGGACCGGGTGGGTATCCCCCTTGTTGTAGACTCGAGTTTCGGGGCTTCAACATATTTGGCGCTAGAAGGAGGGCCCCGAACTATGAATGGCAAGTAAGTCAAAATCTAAATACCATTCTGAGAGTAAATTTCCCTCACCATCTTCCCCGACTTCTCCATCGCACATAGAATTTTTAAATCTAGAGCCAGAAGTCAAAAGAACAACAGCGACTGCCACAAACCCTGAATTTTCAGAAGAATCTACTATTGAACCCCTTGAAGTTGAATCTTTGATTCATAAACTTCAACGATTCTCAATATCACCTCAAAGATCTGATAAATCTCAAGGCAGTGTGACTTCGCAATATAATCCTGCTCATCCTCTTACCAGATTAGAGAGCGAGAAGCTTGGCATTCAACCAACTGAGTTACCTCTACCTACAAGGAAATCACCTAAAGGGTCTGATAGTGAGACTCTTTCATCATCATCATCCATCTCAAACTCTTCACCGCGAACTCAACCATCCACCCCTCTACTTCAGACTATTGTCCATCAGTCTACTGGAACTTCCACATCTCCTTCTCAAACATGTGGAGTCATAATATCCTCATCTTCCCAATCGCAGGTATCATCTTCTGCACTTTCCTATGTTAGTAATTCAGTGATGGCCCAAATGCCATTGAATAATCTAGGGGCAGTCTTAATGCTTGCACCCTTAAGTCAATTACCAGCCCATCCTGAAAAATGGCTGCCTAAGTTTAACCCTGAAGCAGGCATGCTAGCAGAAGAACATATAAATTTTTTTATGTTGTCCATAAATCTCAATGGAGTTATTAATGAAGATGCTGTTGTCCGACTTTTTCCCTATACTCTGCAAGGAGCAGCCGGATCATGGTATTTCTCATTACCATCTGGATCTATCACTAGTTGGGATATTTTTCAAGATCAATTTTTGACTAAGTTTGGTGATGACAGGTCTACAACGACGTTGATCAATGATTTGTCTAATCTTAGAGCTGAGTCAAAAGAGCCTATCAAGGATTTTAATTCACGTTTCAATAAATTGTTAAATAAAATTCCTACTGCTTCCAAGCCTAGTGAAGAAGTGCGAAGTGAATTGTATATCTCATCTTTACCATCAAACATAGCAATCTTCGTTGATAGGGCTAACAAAACAACTTTAGAAAACAATATGAAGGAAGCAATAGCAGTAGAGAAACGTATCATTGCTTTATAAAAGAAAAATGCGATAGAAGAACGGAAATCCAAGAAGGTTACTTTTAAGGAAGATCTCAAGAAAAAACAACCGAAAGATCCATTTGATTTAGAAGGATTGCAGAAAGTTTTGAAAACCATGTCCAACGAAATGGTTGACATTAAGAAACAAGTGGCAGAAACATCTTCTAAAAAATCTTTCAAACCTTTTAGAAGAAACCCTTCAACTGATCCAAGGCCACCAAATGCTATTACTAATGCTGAATCAGAAGAAGAAGAAGAGGAAACTGCTACTGAAGAAACTACCGATGAAGAAGAAGTTGTAGAAGTACAAGGTATGTGGGATTTCATCCTCCCAGATGAGGAAGATCAAGAAGCATCCCCGGTTAGCACTCGAAGTAGAAATCAACTTGATCCTCCTCAAGCTACTCCTAAGCCAAAGAGCGCAAGCTCAACGACTAAGGATAAATTTGCATCCAAGAAAACGACATCCAAAGCAACTCAAACCAGCCCAGTCCAAACATATTCGCCAACTCCATCAAAAACACTGATTGTTTCAGATGAAATGGAGTATAATATCATAGAAGATATGAAGAAGACTAGGGCTAACATCACTTTTTATGAATTGAGCAAGTTAAAACACCAGCAAAAGGTACTTTTGAAAGAATTACATGTTATACCAGAAAAACCTTTGCCCGATCTTGTAATCTCTCAAGCTTCCAACGAGATGGGAAGACCTCCAACTAATGCGATTAGCAAAGTTGATCTGGAAAATATCGCTTTAATTGGAGGAAGGTCGAGATCTCATACTCCTCCATTTCTTCTTACTTATGAAGTTTTCAATAAAAATTTGCATAATTGTTTAGTGGATTCTGGAGCTTCATCTAATATTCTACCAAAATCAGTATGTGCAAAGTTGAATATTCAACCACAAAAGTCTACTGTGCGCATAGTCCAGTTAGATCGATCGCAAGTTGAAGTGATTGGCGAATTAAATCAGGTTACCATAAGGCTGTCATCTAATCCAAAGGTATGTCAAGTTATTGATATTTTAGTTGCAGATATTCCAGAATTTTATGGCTTAATTCTTAGCAGAGATTGGTTAGAAAAACTTCATGGATACTTCGCAACTGATTGGTCGCATATGTGGCTTCCTTACAATGGTAAACCAAATCAGATAAAGGTTGAGCGAGAAAAACATCAGAAGTATATAGTAACAGAATTGGAAGGAGAAAATGAACCGGTTGCATACAACAATAATATCATTGGCAACTATTCAGTTGATTCCTTCTTAGGAAATTTCAATGCTCATACTTCACCTTATTTAGAACATTCTGTTTTATCTCAAGTAGAAATTTTTTCTCAAACAGATAGTTATAAATGCATTAATTTTGTAGATACTCCTGTAAATAAATCTTTATTTTGGAAGTTATTTTTTGATGGTTCTAAGTCTAATGAAGGCGCAGGAGCAGGATGCATGTTGGTTAGTCCAGAGGGAAACAAAATTATGTTAACTTGCAGACTCGAGTTTGATTGCACCAATAATACCGCAGAATACGAGGCTTTAGTCCAAGGATTATACAAGGCACAAATTAGACATCAAATATTTACAAGTTTTCGGAGATTCTGAAATTGTAATCAAATAGGTACGCAATACTATACATTGTTTATCAGGTCATTTGAAGCATTATCAATCTTTAGTTCAAGATCTGACTAAACACTTTATAGCATTTAATATTTCATCAATTCCCAGAATCCAGAATGCTAGTGTAGACCTCCTAGCCAACGTGGCCTCTAAGCTCATCCCTGCAGAAGACTATAGCCTTGATCGATTTTCAATCGAATTAATCTTTAGACCTTCTATTCCTGATAACATTACCAATTGGAGGATTTTCAATGATGATCCTGATATTGTAAGTTTCCTCACATCTGAAGGATCTTACACTAATCAGATAATTGATGAAGACCAACATGATAGGCAATTGCAACAAGATAGCACTAATAATGCTATGCCAAAGTCAGTAGTCAAGTTAGAAGACCTTTATGATTTAAAAGACCGATTTAAAAGATCTACCAATTCAAAACTAAAAAGTTCAACTTTGAACTATGAATTAGTAAATCTAGGAACTGATACCAAACCACAGAATATCAACCTAGGCCTCGGTCTAGCTCCTGAAGAAAAATTAGCATATGTTCATCTTTTGAAACAATACAAAAGTGTCTTTGCTTGGAACTACGATGAACTCAAAACTTATGACACTTCTATCATCCAACATACAATCCCAATGATAAATGATGAAAAACCTGTCCAACAAAAGCTGAGAAAGATCCATCCCAATCTAGAAAATCAAATCAAATCTGAACTCAATAAGTTATTGAAAGCCAAGATTATTTTTCCCGTTCGACATTCTAAATGGGTTTCCAATATGGTTCCTGTTAGAAAGAAGAACAGAGACATTAGAATTTGCATTGACTTTCGAAACCTTAACAAAGCTTGCTAAAAAGATAATTTTCCTTTGCCTCCTATGGAGCAAATATTGCAGGCAGTTGCAGGATCAAAATTAATGTCTTTCTTAGATGGTTTCTCTGGTTACAACCAAGTATTGGTCCATCCTGATGATCAATTAAAAACTACATTCATAACTAAATGGGGCACTTATGCATATCAAAAGATGCCTTTTGGTCTGATCAACGCTGGTGCCACATTTAAGAGAGCAATGGACATCGCTTTCAAGGGATTAGTTAACAAATCAGTGGTAATTTACTTGGATGATATAACTGTATATTCCAAGAAACGAAGCAATCATCTTAAAGACTTAAAACAGATCTTCCAACGTTGTCAAAGGTATGGAATTTCACTTAACCCGAAGAAGTCCTTTTTTGCATTAAGCGAAGGAAAACTTCTTGGATTCATAGTGTCAAAATCTGGAATTCATATTGATCCTGATAGAATCAAGGAGATTTCTGAAATACCCTTACCTCACAACAAGAAAGCCATGCAATCTTTCCTTGGACAGATTAATTTTGTAAAGAGATTCGTGCCAGATTTTTCAAGAATTGTATCTCCTTTACAAGCAATGATTAAAAAAAATTCAAACTTCAAGTGGGGCCAAAACGAATATGAGGCATTCAATCTGATCAAACAAGCAATTGTTAATGCTCCATCTTTAGCAACTCCAAATTTTTCTGATCCTTTTATTTTGTATACATTTGCCTCTGATAAATCATATGCTGCAATACTCACTCAAACAAATCAAGACAAGGCAGAAGCTCCAATTTCTTTCTTCAGTTCAAATTTACAGGGTGCTGAATTGAATTATTCAGATGTAGAGAAACAAGCTTATGCTGTTTTCAAAGCAATTAAATATTTCAGACCTTTTCTACTTAAAACCCATACAAAAATCATAGTGCCGTTTCCAGCGGTAAGAAATCTTTTAGTTCAGAAATATGTGGGTGAGAAAAGAGCCAATTGGATTACTGCCTTACAAGTATATGATGTAGAAATCAAACCAGCAAGTATTGTAAGAGGTCAAGGCTTTTGCAAAATACTAGCTGGAGCATCGCTTATTTCTGAAAAACCATCTGCAAAGATACAAATGTATGAGGTAAGCCTAAACGATGTTGAATCATTATATGCTGATATCATATTTTATCTAAAGAATGGATATGCTCCTCCAAATCTCGATTACACCAAGAAAAGAGCTCTAAGGTTGAAGGCTAAGAAATATCAGCTTGTGAATGATGTTATGTTTAGAATGAATTATGATTCTGTTCTTCTTAGATTTCTGGAGAAATCTGAAGCTGAAAAAGTCTTGCAGGAACTTCACGATGGGCCAGCAGGTGGACATTATGCTGGAGATACTACTGCACATAAAATCCTCCGCACAGGCTATTACTGGCCCACACTATTCAAAGATTCACATAGCTACGTAAGGAAATGTCAAGTTTGTCAAACCACTGCTGGAAGACAAAAGAAACCATCATTTCCATTACAACCAGTTAACATCAAACAACCTTTTGATCAATGGGGATTGGATATAATAGGTGACATCGTTCCTCACTCTTCTAAGCAACATATGTATATCATTAAAACAACTGATTATTTTACGAAATGGGTAGAAGCAGTCCCTCTCAAGACAGCTAATGCCGAGAATATCATTGAGTTCATAGATCAGTTCATAATCACCAGGTTTGGTTTACCTTCTGCTTTAATGTTTGATAATGCATCATATTTTTCTGGCAATGCTATGACTAAATTTGCACTCAAGAGAGGTTTCAAACTTAAATATTCTGCCAATTATTATCCACAGGGAAATGGGTTAGCTGAATCTACAAATAAAAACTTAATCAGAATCATTAAGTGAACCATTGATCAAAATCATAAAAATTGGCATAAGTCTTTAATATATGCTTTATGGGCAGATCGAATAACGCAGAAAGCCTCCATTGGCACTTCTCCCTTTAATTTAGTTTATAGGAAAGAAGTGGTTCTCCCAACTCATCTAGCAATTCCTTCTTTAGCCTTAGTACAATATATTGATGAAGCACCGACTACTTCCTTACAACTAAGGCAGATGGAAATAATTAAGCTAGAAGAACAACGAGAAAAGGCCAAAATAACTCATGCTCATCACCAAGCATTAGTTAAAGCTTCTTTTGATTCAAACATGACATCTAGAAAAGACTTTCAGGTTGGAGATCTAGTTTTAAAATGGGACAAAGCTCATGAGGAAAAAGGGAAACATACGAAATTTCAACGAATGTGGCTTGGTCCTTTCCAAATCACAGAGATCATAGGACCATCTACTTTTATGTTACAGGATTTAACAGGAAAAAGAGAGTCTTTACCTGTTAATGGACAAATCCTCAAAAAATATTTTCCATAGAAGATCACTCTTCTATTTTGTATATTAGTTTTCCTTATTTTTCATAATAAAACCAGTTGTTAATGGTTATATTTGGAATTCACGAAAAAGATACAAATTCTCTTTTTAGATTTTATTTTTTCACTTATATAAATAGAACTCTTCTAGAAAATTAATCATTATTATTCAAAGATACAATTAAAAATTTTAACCTAGAAATGATACTAGTTTCAACTTTGAAAATTTTGATAAAAAACAACCTTTAGTGGGAAATTGTTTTATATCAGTTCAATGAAAGGTATCAATAACAAAATGAAGATTTTCTGTAGAAAAGTTCTTTCCAAAAACTCTACCATTGTCGTCCAGAGCTATCTTAAGGAAACAATGACTTCCTCCCCACCTAGGAAATTACAACGTTCAAGGAATAATCCAATGATACACTTTTAACTTAAAGAGTAAGAGGTCTCATCATGAGCCGACTTATCATGATCATAGATATTATAGCTTGCTGACTTTGCCAATACTGCATACCACAACAGGGCAATGACTCAAGATTGTTGCAATCAAAAGACAAGGGGTCTCATCACGA
Organism: Pinus albicaulis; assembly: GCA_034641835.2. Taxonomy (NCBI): domain Eukaryota; kingdom Viridiplantae; phylum Streptophyta; class Pinopsida; order Pinales; family Pinaceae; genus Pinus; species Pinus albicaulis. The sequence goes on along the minus strand of CM076581.1, from coordinate 630,620,559 downwards.
GCCAGCTTGTTCAGCAAAGTTATAAATCAAGTGAATGGCACTGTCATAAATTGGCTACCAAACCAAGACATTGTTCTTTAAGGATAAAAAAGAAAAATGAAAGAAATAAGTGTGAATATGGATTTTTCTTTGAAAATTTTATATTTCTCTAAGTAGGATACAGGATCATTGTTGGGTAACAGGTAACCCTGTCGAGGCTATAAACGACTGCTGGCAACAGTGGCTCTACCTACGATAAATGAGCATATTTAAAACTGATTTACAGAGAAGCCTTTGTTTTTATCTTTATAAAACCTGGTAGTGACTGATATAGATACAAGGACTAGCTTGAGGGAGTGAAATAGTCAAAGTTGAATATAGAAGAAACTAAATATCATTGATAGATAAAAGCATAATGTACTTTGTCTTTTTATAATAAAGTTTGATTTTCTTAAAAATTTTCTATTTTGAAAGTTTAAAAAAATTCAAAAGAAAAACAGAGATAACTGGTTCTTCCAAGTGAATCGTCAATTGTTGTGGCCAACAACAACCCCCCTTCTTATTTATTATTAGTGATACTACTAAATAAGTGGGGACCCTTAGTTAAAAAATCTAAAAATCAAGTAGTGCTTGTTTTTCCTTTTTCAATAAAACTTACTATCATAAACTTAGAAGAATGTACCTTGAAAAAACCAAAAAACTTAAGTTTTATGATAGCATAGAATAAAATCGTTCTTTGAGGAAGATCGCATCGCCAAAAGGTAATGAATTCCTTTTTACAAACGAAATTTTAAAAATTGCGATGCGAAGTTACGCGCTCAAAAGAACCTTCATCGCATTGCATATCATATCTTATGTTGAAAAACTTTAGATCACTGATGTGCGATAACATATATCGCAAATCACATTTCGCATAAAATACTTTAACGGATGTTTGTCATATGTTATATCTTGCGATCTGCGATATTGCGATCTTGTGATATTGCGATATAGCGATTTCGCGATGTTACAATAATTGCGCTATTTGATTCCACGAGATTGTGATTTGCGATATTGCGATTTTATGATATTGCAAAGCAAATCGTAGATCTTTAAAGGCTCATTACACAAAGAAGTCTTTTCATAAATTGAGACTCCGTTATGCGCTTTAATGTTAATCAATGAATTGGTTGTCATTCATTAATGAGAAATGGTTTCGTTTTAAACAAAGGGTTATTTCATGTAAGGTAGTATATTTGATACGTCTTCAGCATTTAAAACTTTCCCGTCACCTTTTCGTATCATTACTCTCACTTAATTCGTAAACTGCAGGAGAAAAGAACAGAGAACTATACAAAGCGATATTCAAAGTATTATGGGAAAGAAAGACAAAGCTCTGAGTTTTGAAAGTAAAGAGATGGCGTCCTTGTACACAGACACCGCCTGCAACAAAGACGCTGGTATCACTACTTGGGAGGGTATGTATAATCTACTTGAAGAAGAAAACCCAAGAGTAATGCAAGTTACAGCTACTGCAAGATCAAATTGGTCTTCTGAAGCCTCTCTTACAGAGCTAGCTTGTTCATTCTTACACCAGATAGCAGCAAGAACTAAAATTCTTCCATATACGGACATGATTAAACGGGTGTTGGATAGCACTGATATTATGGACAGACAGTTCAAGACTCAGGGGCAAGAACTCATTGGTTCATTCGCTCCACAAGATTTGAAGCTTATGTATCATTTGCCAGAGCCACAGGCAACCTACAACAAACAGTTCATGGAGAACTTTGCCAAAGAAAATCAAAACCTGGCAGAATGCACCAAGGATTGGTCCAGGAGAGATGAATCACTAAAGAAAGATAAACACGGTATGTACAGTACTGGTTCTCTCACTTCTCCATATTGCTTTGCTGCTGCTATGCTCTGTAGGCTTTTTGGAAAGCCTGACATCAATAAGTTTTCGACTGAATGGCTACTGTTATTAAATGCTGCTGTTAATGCTACTATTGTGGATTGGGCTAAGATTTTGTCTGATAACTTAGCCACGACTATTTTGAATTATCGGTCTAAACGGAATGTCTCTCAGAGGATTTATCCTCCTTTTTATTTATCTGCTTATGTGATGGATTCAATCTGCTATGTTTCTAAGTTTCCTTTAATGGGTTGGAAATGGAAAAGTCAAGATCCCCTACCCATTCATGTTTATCACAAGGAATTGTGGGATTCAAAGTTCATTCCCCATTTTTACAAGATTTGCCATGGCATCATGTTGCCTCTTTATAGAATGATGTATAATAAGGATGCTCCAAGATTTTCCCCTGAAGCAGAAGTAGATATTCTCCCCGTCGCAAGATGGTTTGGAGAAGAATTATTTACATATGTTGGGGTTTTTGGAAGTTTTGCTTCTCCTCATGTTTTGCCTTTGTATGTGCCGGATAAACTCATGGCCCGAGAGATTGCCTATCAAACCTGCGGAGAAGGAGGTTTGACTAAAGATTTAAAGGATAAAAAGAAGGCCATTTGGCCACAATTTCCTGTGTGCTGCGAAGCATTTTCATTATTTGATGTTGGTCATGCATTTAAAGAAGTAAACAATATTACATGTTTACAATTGTTCAAGTTTTCAAGAAGACTATTCGACCCCTTTGACATTGTTAAAAATTTCACTACTTCAGTCAGGGTAAGAGTATTTTCTAGAGAAGATGATATTTTTGATGATATGTTCCAAGAAAAAGGCACATTTAAAGAGGTTTTACATTTAGCCCAGACGCGATTCTCTCCAGAAGAATTCCAAGAGTTTAATATGTACAGAGAAAGAAGGTTGACCACTATTCCTTTGGATAATTTGCGCTTGGAACCCGTAAGGGAACCAACTCCTAGTATCAGTCTCAGTGAAAGTTCAAGTACAGATAAGTCTAAGTAGAAATCCGGGAAAGAGACCTCTATACATTCTAAAAAGTCTGATAATGACCAGGATAAAAGTGAAGGGTCAATACGGGATACTGCCCAATCAAGAGAACTCTCACAACAACAGATTTCAACCACTCCACAGTTAAATCTTCCCCCTCTCATTGTACAACAACCATCCGTCAGAATTGAGTTAGAAAAAGAATGAGAATCATTTAATGATTTGATTAATATTGAAGGACAAAACACACAGACTCCTGTGACTAATGTACATGCAATAAAAAATATAGTCACAGGAGTAACTAGCAATGTCGCAGAAACAGAACATATTCCAATTTCCCCATCCTCTGAGCTTATGCTCAAAATAGAGGAAATTCCTCCTCTTGATATATTCTATAGTCCACAACATAAAACAGTAGTAAGAAAACAAAGGAAGAAAAGGAAATTAGAAAGTGCACTATCTCATGGTGCAGAACAATTGGATGTTTTATGGAAAGATCCTACTACTAATCCAACTGAAAATCTTACTAAATTATTTCAGATCGCAGGAGCATATGCCTCTGCAGCCATCGACAAAGCATCTGAGGTACGTGTTGGACGGATAAATCGTTCTTGCGGACAAGACCGATCTCCCTAGTACTAAAAGTATTTAGCAAAAAACAGCCAAATAAACTAATCTTTCTCTAAGCATATATAATATATGAAAAGCTCTATATAGGTGTTAAAAGACCTACCTTATGTCCAATGCTTGTTTGAAGTTGTTATCCTTTGCGCGCTTGAAGGAGTTTCGCTCGTAAACCTGCAGTCACAAACAAGCAAAGTATTACATAGCACCTGTAGAGACATCATCATAAACCATGCTTATCATAGTGATCAAGGAATCTATGAAATAAACCATTGATTGAAAGCTTATTGAGAAAAATGAGTATATTTGTATTAACTTCAATAGGAGAAAATCCTTACAACCTGAGCCTTGATGTTGCACAGGACTTTCCGGGGTTCGAAGCAGGAGTCTCCTCTACTTTGACAAGCTCTACACTCTTTCAATCAAGACAAATAGAGGTATGTAATCTCTCCTCACAAAAGTCTTGTTTAACTGAGTCTGAATCTCAACAGCATTTATCTTCAAATATTCTAAAGCTTCTAACTCCCTTTGAGGCTACCCAATGCCTCTTTTTATAATGGAAAAGAGGAGGTTTTTATGTTCCAAATATGAAAGGATAGAATCCTCCTTCAAAGGGATAAGCTCCTCACATCAAGGGGTTAGCTCCATAAGGTAAGGGATACATGTACCTTATCAAAGCGTACCTATTCCTGAAAATTCTCGTCTAGAATATTTTAGAATTAATTTCAAATCAACTTTTTAACTTTACTTTCTCGCCTTTTTTAGTTTTACAGGAGTTCGCACCTATAACACATATAAAGTGCGGTTCTGGTCCGCAGGATAGCTGAACATTAGGTGCGGGCCTGCATGCAATGTATAGAGAAAGTGCGATACCAAAGTTTAGGAGATTTTTATGAATTTTTCTCTGATTTTCAAGGCTTGATATGAAGAACTGATATGTTAGACTTGCAAAAGGAGGAAGTATGAGTTATAATGAGCTCATACCCATAGCAGAATGTCAGGATGACAATTTTTAGTGTAACAATACGACAATTATTGAATGAAAAAGAAGATCAAGTACAGGTTCTACAACAACAACTACAACAAGCCAATGCTAACAGTGAAGCACAGAAACAACTTGAAAAATTACAACAAGAGTTTCAACAGATGCAGATCGGATATCAGAAAAATTTGGTTGAAAAATAGAAACAAATACAGATTATGCAAGAGATGCACAAAGACAACCCCAAGCTCACAGAATTTATCACAGAGTCTATTTCTTTAAATAATCAACTACTGCAACAACAAGAAATATTATGCCAAAAAATTTCATAGTGGAACTCTTTTTGTGAAGAAAGTGATAAAATCACTAATCATGTCGTAGACTTACGACATGATTATGATGTAGTGAATAAAAGAGTTACAGAATATTTGATTTGGCAAGAGACAGAGGAAGGAAAAAGAGCAGGAGCACCAATCATCAATGATAATCATAAAGAAATGCTCTTCAATAATTGTGATGCATAGATCAAAGAAGTAGAACAAGTGGCAGAGGAAGCAGCTACAACAACAAGCAATATCATTGATTGTATAAATGAAAATTTGCACAAGGAAAATTTGATTTCAGAAACTACTCCAGGATACCTACCACAAACACAGCAACTGCAGACAGAGTGGAAATAGAAAGCTCAAGAAAAGGCAGAATCAATTAAATGATTAACAAAGTTAAATTGAGATTCTTACTGGGCATGTCTGGTAAAACCACACAGCAAATGCATGATTCTCAATTGTATCATTAATTCTGCTGAGAAGATGGCGCCAGCTCTTGCCGATTTCGTCTTCACAGGACAATTAAAGTCTGAAGTCGGCCAACCCAATCTTCTCAAATCAATGATGAATGCTTGCATTTTTAAAGATCAGATTCACAAGTAGATTAGTTGTTAGTTTTAATTTTAGATTTAGTATTAATTTTGCTTTATTTTTGCCTAGAAAAAGGACGGTCATTTAAACCGTATCCTACATTTTTGTAATAAACTATTTTTTAGATTTAGTTAGTAGTATTTAAACCCTTCTCATGCATTTAGAGAAGAGTCCTGAAATTTGTCAAAAACTTGTCCTCAGAATATGCACTTTTGCACCCTCCGAGGAGGTTTTGATGAATGAATGGAACATGATTTATTGATATCTACGTTTAATATCTGCTACTGATTTTTCACTTCTGTACTCTTAGTGGATGTTGAATTAAGAAGAGATAAGTCATTATTGCTTGAAGCTCATGAGTAGAACTAGTTATAAATGGTACTTTTATCTCTTAACTATTTCTGCCTCTGTGTTAAAGTGATATTTATGTTTAGTTGTTTATGTATTAACACTTGAATATTTGAGTTATCATTTGGCACTTTTGTACGGTGATAGCCACTTGTTTATGTTTAATATATGAATAGCTTATTATGTGATATATTTTTCATAACTGTTTCGTCTAACTTTTTATACGAAGTGGTTTATCTTTATTGAATTCTTTTCTTATAACAGTTGAATGATCTTTATTACCAATTTTTATTTGAAATCATTTTAGATCGCATAAAGAAAAGATTATATCCCGGGTTTAGTTTAGAATTAGATATTTCTGTTTAATTAGATTACAATTTACATGTTATTAGATTAGAATTAGAATAAAAGCATTTCACTTAGGAACTTTTTTAGAAAGGAAATATCAATTCTCAACACACACACACACATATTGGGAAACTGGTCCCATTATCCCCAGTCGGACCCACTACACCAAACGGAAAAGGAGCTGCTAACCAAGGTCCGGACCGGGTGGGTATCCCCCTTGTTGTAGACCCAATTTTCGGGGCTTCAACAGGACCCTAAGTCTAACTTAGGGAAATTGGAAAATTAAAGTGAATTAATTTACACGTGGCGAGAATGTTCTAAGTGACGTGAATCAAGCTTATTCTAATTTTAGCTGTTCATTAGTGATTAGATCACAACCATTGATTTTTCAACGAGAAAAGTATTAAAGAAAGGATTGGGGTCAGTTGGAGAACACACACAAAGTAGCAACACTTGAGCTAAGTCAAAATTCTGGGGCGGTTTTCTGAGAATTTTCGAGTGAGCTTGCAGTGCTTGTGATGGGCAGATCGGCAAGGGATGTTCTGATCCAAGGCCGAGAATACATACATCAAAGAGGTAGTTCTGTACTAGGCAGCACAAAGGCCGACAGGAGGGACGTAGCCCAGCCAGGCTGATGCAGAGATCATGAAGAGAGAGACATAAAGGCCGTCAGAGTGACGCAGGGGCAACCTGTGCTGCGCAGAGGCTGCGCTGGGCAACAGAGGCTGGAAGAGCTACATTGAGGGTTCCAGTGGTCCAGTAAGGGCTCGTATTCAGTAATTCCTCAAGGGTTTGAATCAACCATATTTTTTGTCTCTGAGTGATAAGGTACAACTGCCGTGAGTTTCTCTGTGGGGCAAACCACTATTGGTGCCCTAGATGTATTCAGATATTCTGCATAATAAATAATACCCTCAAGGAGCTGCTACATCGGTTTTCCCGGATTGGGTTTTTCCAGGGACATTTGTCCGAAAAATCATGTGTGTCCTTTGTCATATGTGCGCTATGCTTCAGTAAATGATCTATATATGTGTAGGCTGCAAGTTGTTTTTACTTAGCTGTTTTCTGAATATTTCTGAAAATAAGTTGTATAATTAAAATACAAGTAGAAGTAAACCAATATATTGAAGTAGGGTTTCTGTAATTTTGTATTCAGAAATTTTCACAGCAGAGACTGTGTGAGGACCGTGATGTAGTGACTGCGCAGAGGCAGTCTGGACGACTCAATTTCGAGCTAAGGTTAGTGCTTGGATTCACGTGTGGAGTGAGGAATTTATTCACTAGTATTTCTTGCTAGTTTTTCTTTGTAAGATTGCCAGTTTTGGGCATCCAGTTTTACTTGGATATTTCATTACTGCATAATATTAAAACCCTCAGCTGCTGCACCGGTTTTCCCAAGTTGGGTTTTTCCGTGGACATTGTAAAAAGAATGGTGTTATTTTGTGTGTGTGCGCATATATTTCTTCCAGCGTTTCATTTCTTCTGCAATTTATTTATGTAGGTCGCAGTGTGATTGATTCAGTTTTTGCTGTAGCTAACAGTAAATAAATTGTTAAGAATTAATTTAACAATTAGGAGAACTAATTCCAGTCTCTGAAATAGGATTTGAGGTTAGTTGAATTTTTCACAATCGGACCCCACTCTTTATTATTGCAATGTATCACTGTCACATCTAGAACCTATTCAAAATAGCTCTCCAAAGAGTTTCCACATCTCGCCTCATAGCTAGCCATGCTAGCAACATTGTAATCAACCTCGATCGTGCTTAAAGCTAGAAACTTCTCATCCAGAATATCATGGCAGATCTCATACTGAAGTAGCACCCAAATGTGCTCATCTCACCAAACAACATCAGTACAACCATGCAATGATATATCATAGGAAGAATATCTCAGACCAAAAATTTATCATCCCATACAAATATCTTGGAGGGTGCTTGGTGGCAACCCATCATGCCAAATAACTTTATGATATATTTTATTTTTCCAAACTTCTAATCTCAGAAAGTAATTCATCAAGCCAAGATTCTTCCTCTCGAACTTTAGATGTCAACTCCCTCTTACTCTGATCATCAAAGGCTCGTTACTTATCAAGAATAGATCATCAACATATAAAACCAAAATCAAAGGCATGCTTTTACCCACTTTGAAGTAGAGGTTTGGATCGACACGTCTTTAGGATTTTCTAGGTAATTGTTAATGTAGACATACCAAGCTCGAGGAGATTGCTTCATAAAATTCTTTATGCAAACATAATACTTGACCAAAAAAATATTCTCAGCCTCAAACAAATCAATATTGTGAAATAAAATCAGCCAAGTCTACTTGTCAATCCAAAACAAATATCAAATCTATGAGTGTCCCTTCTGGTGTCACTGTTAAAACATTTTAATCCAAGTCCCCAGGTAGAGCTCAAATCCAAGTACCAGGTTACAACCTTATCTATTTAACATGTCAACAATTTTAGTTTATAATATCAAACCAAAATTCATCAAGTCATCCTTATGATCATCATTTATGTCTCTAGATGTGAATGCATACATCAATAATAATTCATATTAGTTATATCCATTCATAGTGAGATCACGATATACTGAATCATATATGTTTACTCTTCAACCAATGTGCCAAATGCCAATGATTCCAATACATAATCAATTATGTCTACATAACACTGTTATTTCACATAAAGGAAAATTACCATTATCAAGAACCAAATCTGGTCAAAACCCTAAATCATTATCTCAGCGACTTCAATCAATCCATAAGACAAAACATATTTATCGACTATTAAGCATCATGTCAAAATTCCAATACTACTCATCTATATTAAAGCAATAAGCCAAATCTTGTCAAACCCTTGCAATCGTTATCAAATACTGACATATACTAACTTTAATGATCAAAACAAAATAACATACTGAAATGCAAATTACAGTCCCTTGCAAACAAAAGTTTAGTCAAAACATTCACATTCTCTATAGTAATTCAAACTTCCCTACTCATAGGACTTTCTATTATCTGCTCCTTATCTGTAGGACTACCATACTCCTGGTGCACTCCCGATCTCATGCATAAGGCTTCAGTTTTTGTGTCCTACAGGCACAAGCACACCCATAGGAATTCTTCTGTGCGGTTGTGAGACTTATAACCACATCCTTAAGCCTTCTTCCGTGTGGTTGGGCTTAGGCTAGAAGAACCCTTCTCTACTAAAACTGGAACCTACCAAATCATTTTTCCACAACATAAAATGTTTATTCATGTCTAGAAGCCTTCCTCCGACAATCAAATGTCTTCTTTTCAAATAATAATAGGTGTTAAAATCTCATGAAAATCCCCCCCCCCCCCCCCCCCCCCCCCCCCGCCCATAAATGGGAAGCCACTTCAGTCATCACCATACAAAACATCAACCTGTTTATCATAATACTGTCATGCATCAATAGAACAGTTAGATCATCAAACTATATCAGATTCTTAGACATATATACATCATAGTCATAACATATTAGCATAATCTACTTCATCATCACATATGAACATGCCATCAAACTTTCATCAAGGGTTAGTGTCATATAGTTAGGGCAACTGGCAAGTGTATCATCCTACTTCAAGGATCTACATCACTCCTTTATCATATCAAGCTAGGGCATTCATTCATATTTTCTAAGATTTATCAAAAGAAAGGTCAACAAGAAGATCCTAAATATCAATCTTATTGTTACACTTTTATCATTAATATTACCATGTTTATCACAAACATTATCAACAATATCAAGCTACCATATATAAAAATCAATGTGCTAGCCTTCTTTATGAGATCAGAAAATCCATCTTGTCTAAAATGAAAGATGCTTGCCAAATATCAAGAGCACCAATATATATCAAACATACTTTCATATTCATATATGAGTCATTCATGAAGGTGATATTCCCATCATACCTTAGGGATTACATTTCCATCCAATATTACAACATACCTTATAACATTCAAATACCTTTGCACTTTGTATCACTTACTTGTCATGGGGAACTGTAGCTATTCTCTTCTTGCACTAGTTATTTTTTCCTGCACCTTGGATGATCCTCAAGAAGGATCCACTTATCACATCTCATCGGGAGGTTAGAAGTATCCAAATACTCAAATATATATGCAAGAAGTATAATCAATGATAAAATTAATAAATCTAAACAAAAGTAAATACATCAAGAAGTAACATATATCAAAACAATACTTATCTTTAATGAGAGGTGATCATCTCCCTCTTGAACTAACCTTCAAGAGTCATGACTGTCCATTGTCCATATAACATTGCTTTATTCATTATATTTTAACCAGACTTAATTGAGACTATCCCATCTAGTGCTACATCAAATTTGTCACAAGTGTTAGAACATCTTCACACTTGATCATGCTAGTGTTTCTAGATTGCATCTCTAAAATCTTTGTCAAAATCCAGGGTTTCTTCCAAACCCTAACCTCATAATATCCATCAAACCCTAATAACTAGATTCCCGAGGGTTTCCTTCAAACCATAGTATTATTTTAGGTCTCCTCCATCTTCTCTTGCTTCCATCAAGGATGTTTTCATGGGGGTGATCTTAATGTCTTTTCTTTTGCCCAACTTTGAAACCATGTTAATTTTTCATAGGGCTATATTGTTCTTTGCTTTATATAATTGCATTTTTTCATTTACATATTAAATTCACTCCACAACATCATAACATTATTCAGTTTTACCACATTTTTCAGCAACATATGAAATTATATAGAAAGAAAAATATCATCATCAATGTGACGGAACATAAAGGAACAATAGAAGAAAATCATTCACACATATATACACCAGGATTGGTCGGAGACCAAGGAAAAACCCACTACAGGGAAAACCCTTTCAAATTATTCTTCTAATAGATTTTCATTGAATGTTTCAACAAAGAGAGAGAGAGTTTAATGATCCATATCTTATGTAAATTTTCTTAGAGTTGGATTGTCCTTTGCAATTAGACATTTGCATTGCACCTTTTACCCATAGAATTCATCCCGTAGCTTTATGATATCATAACAACAATAAAAATTGTACATAAAGAACAATGACATCAATATTGTAGCAGAAACACAAAGAAATAAAGGAAGAAAAGCATGCACACATAACGACACCATGATTGTTTGGAGACCAGGGAAAAACCCCACAATGGGGAAAACCCGCAATCAAATCTTCTTCTCCTTCTATTCGATTTCATCAATGGTTCAACTGAGATTCAAGGTAAATTAATAAAGAGTTATATTGCAACATCAAGCTTCCAAGGGCCAATCTAGGACAACTAGAAAACTGTTGCTATATCACAACAATGAATCAAGACATCATCAAAGGAACACGTCAACTTCCATGTGACTGCCATCATTGCTATATTGAATTAAAAATATCGAAGGTACTTCCTTGGGGGTTTCACTACCATATGAAGATTATGGATCTAGGCTATTGATTCATACACCACAGATCACTATAGAATTTATACCATGAAGAGTTTTTGCCATATGTATCAATGTAAATGTCATAGGATTTCTGAATGAGGACTGGACACAATCATCACACACACACACACATATATATCGGCCACTGTCTACAATCACTAAGAGATTAAGGTTGCACATGAAACATATAATATTGAACGAAGACACTAAAGAGATGTTACTGCAAAACAATGAGATCCTATCACTGAGATATAGTATGAGCCAAACGATCCTTAGGCAAGAAACCTATGTGATATCATTTGGGCGAGAATTATTTGTGATGTCATTTGAGTGCTATTCAAATTCCTATGTGATTTCATTTGAGCAAGATTCTTGTGTGATGTCATTTGAGCGAGAGTCAAATTCCTGTGTGATGTCATTATAATATGCTGCTACTGTAATGATGTCATGCCACTATAATGAGAGAGCCACTGTAGTGAATACGTGAGTGGGAGCCATAGTGAATACGCCATGTGAGAGTAGTTATAGGAGAGTTGTAGTGAGAGCCGCCATACATAGATACCATATAATATGATGTCCACTGAGAACGAAGTCATTTAGAGGGCCAGAGTATATAGTCTATGTAGCGAGCATCCATAGGCAGCGAGAGACATTAGAGGTCCGAGCGATATCCATCCATAGAGCGAGATATGTGAGGAGAGTTCCTGAACCATGCAAGATCTCATTCCATAATGCGAGAGAATCTAAAAATGAGCCTCTGTTGGAACGGGGTTCCTGAAGCTGCAAATTTTGTATATTTTTTGTATCAATTAGTCTAATGCAGGGGTTTTGGGGCGAGTCAGAGCCCTGAACGCACTGTAATGGGTCAAAGGGTAGACCTAGAGCCCGCAAACCACAGTTTGTGGATCACAGGATAACGTAGGCTACATCGATATAACTAGATGAATAGTTTGAGTCTAGAGGTAGGCATGAATTAAGACTGATGATACGTGCGAACTGTTAGATCTGTTTTGGGCTGTTTTGGGTAAGGACTACTGCTGGCTATGTGCATGGAGATCCTTAGTCCTGCTGTGTGCATACCCTGCTAGGCTGTGTGCGCGCGCTGGTTTTGGTTGTAAGTGGATCTGAATGTTAATGAATGTGAAGTATTGTTAAAGTATCTGTGTGCTATCTGGACCGGTTATGTTTACTTCTGAAGCGTATCTGTGATGATTATTTAGCTGCGAATGTATATGTGTTTTTGCATAAGTGTATCTGTGATCTGTTATTAGCTGCGATTATAAACGCTCTGTGATGATATCTAGTAATGCGCATGTGGATGCGAATGTACTGATTAGATATGATAGCTGTGTTATGGTTATATGTTGAGTATATTGTTAAAAGGGATGCAAATAGACTCATTCTGGGTAAACCTAGAAAGTTATAATACAAATCTGCCTCACATTACCTACTCTCTCCCAGGGTGCAGAAACCTGGTTCCAACACCCTCCCATACTACTTCGGGTGAGACCTTGGCCTGTGTAAGTAGGGAATTGCCAAAAGGGCCAGTAGTATAGGGGTTTGTTGGCAAACCTTAACCTCCGAACCTGGGTCAGGACCCCTCAAGCCAACAAATGGTTCCATTGCCGGGAGCGGGAGCCTTTTGAGAGAGAGATTGGGTAATGCCACCAGGTCCTTAGAGACCTGAGAGGGTGGAAATTGAAGATTGGTTTGAAAGACAGATTTAGGAGTTTGCTGTAAAGGAGAATCGCAACACGAAGTTGATGACTGAGAAGTGGAAGAACAAGTACATCTTCACCAAAGTCTATGAAATTTTCTTTGTAACCTTTGCTCACGAGCTTTAGGAGTGGTTGGCAAGGCTCATAGAATTCCAAACATGCTGGAAGGACGATCAAGTAATGCAGTGGACACCAGAATCGCTTCAACAGTTGGAAGGGACTGACAATACGATCACCCGTACTGTAGATCACTAGGTAGATAGCGTGTTGGGCGGATTCGTGACAGAATTCACAGTCGATCAGTTCGTGTCCTACTCTGAGGCAGAGCAAAGGTTCTTCAATGGTTTCCGGGGTAAGTTCTTGAAAACACTGCCTTTGTTAATCAAAATATTATTGTGTGAAAAGGGCGTTCTGTGTAGCCACACCGAGTGAATGACCTTTGATTTGAGCGAGAGCACAACACGAAGTGGTAAGTACTACCGAACTAATCAAGAAGGAGAGAGATATGTCTACAACCCATTAAGGGAATTGGTTGCGCATAGCCCTCCAGCTACACCACCTTCAAGTCAGCATAAGGGTAAGAACTCACCCATTCCTCCACTGCCACCAGAAGACGATATGACCATGCACATGAAGCTAGCTACCTTCAAGGGCATAGGGGATGAAGATATGGACCGATTTTGGTTTGTCACAAAATCAGTATGGGTTGCATAGAATGTGGCTACTGACGCTGTAAAGAGAGTGCAACTATCACTCACCTTTGAAGGAAGGGCGTTGGATTGGTATATGGGGTACGTAGGACAACACGCGGATCAATCTATTTCGGAGATTAAGACAACGTTAAAACAACAGTTTCAGAAGCCTAAGTCCTACTCTCAAATAATGGTCGACTTGAAAGACTTTAGACAGGGACCCACTGAATCGGTATGGGATGTTGATCAGTGGCTAAAAAAGGTTATCAGAGATGGGGAATTTTAGTATGATGATAGGTAGCACAAGGAATGGTTTATCGCTATGCTGCAGCCTCACCTGCGCGGACCTATGGGTCAGCAATCAATCACAACGCAAGAGAAGGACTTGGAGATTGCTATGAAACTAGTGGTTGCGTCGAGGGACAATGCTCAGTTTAGGGTACAACAAATCCAGGGGCAGTTGGAGGCAATTCACCTTGAAATACAAAACCTATGAAAAGGCCGGGGGAAAGAGGCTAGTCCAGACATATGGTGCATAAGATGCAGGGTGTCCGGCCATACCAAGGATCAGTGTCCTCTGCTGATAGATTACATGCAGGCTGGGGGACCTAGCCCATTGCGTCCTAAGGAGGTTGCGGGACCAAGTGGTCCAACATTATGGTGCGCTGATTGTTGTGTCGCCGGGCTACATGATACTAACCACTATCCCCGTCTTGGTGCTTACATTCTAGAATTGAAGCAGCAATGGTGTCAATTCTGCTCCTCTGTGGGGCATGACAAGCATAATTGTCAGAGCTATGACTTGATGATAGATCGAGGAAACCTATACAGGGTACAGGCTGACCCTTCTTCACCACTATCTCCTTCAAGCAGAGGAGGTTCCCCAGCCAGGGGCAGAGGAGGGGGGAGGGGTGGAGGCGCAGGTCGGGGAACAGGACAATTGACCTGTTACAATTGTGGGGAGATATGGCACTTTGCGAGGGACTGCCTGAACCCTGTGCGACAATCTTGCCGTTATTGTAGACAACTGGACCATGTGATTGAAGACTATCCAATTCTGATAGCAAAAATACAGGAAAAACATCAGACACCTACGCAGAATGTACAGAGGTTTAAGGCAGAACCGCGTGATGAAGGACCAAGTATTAATGTCATAACGCGCAGCGGCATGGCTACTGGAGGAGATGAGGAGAAAGCCGACGTTGAATCTCTTATCCAGAAAGTAGCAGTCAAACAAGAAAGCTTGGACCTACAAAAGGAAAAGGAAACCTTCGTCGCAGCTCGCAAGGACTTTACTAAGGATGAGGCGCCTACTTCAAAATCTCTTGCAAACCTGAGAACAGACAATGAATTTAAACCATTTCTACAGGCATGTATGAAGTTGCTACACAACCAGAAGGCAGTAGAAAATCTGCCAGCACTAATAGACAGCTGCACAGAGAGAACTAACCCGCTCCTGGAAGTTAAGGATGTGCATAAACTTTACAAGCATAAGAAACACACTGGTCGGGAAATGCGGCTAACAGCGCAGATTAGCGACTATGAGATGGATCAGGTTATTTTGGACCTGGGATTAGATGTGAACATACTACCCATGAAAACTTGGCAGCAAATGGGAGAACCTAAGTTGGAATGGTCCACTATCCAGCTGCGCATGGCCAACCAGCAGAAGATCATACTGTTGGGAAGACTGTCAAAAATTACGGTAGATATCGCAGGAGTTAAGGTTCGCGCTGAATTTGAGGTCATTCAGATTGTGGAAGATGCAGACCCCTATCATGCGCTCCTAGGATTGGATTAGGAAATAGACATGGGAGGTATTATCAATCTAAAGAAAAGGAGCATGGTGTTTGAGAATGAGGGCACGAGGGTGATAGTCCCACTTGACCCTGTGGAAGGAGAGCGATATACAGAACCCATGTGCAGAGAAGAGGATGTGGATCACATCTATAAGTTAACTGCTCGGGACGAAGATTGGATCAATCCTATAGTTGATGGTGTGCTTCGCTGGGAAAAGGACAACAAATGCTTCTCTAACTCCGACGGGGAGATAGAAAATTGGCAGAATCGGTTACATGATGTATCTACGCTGCGATGTCTTAGAATCACAAAGAACTTTCGATGCATCTCCTTAAAGGTAAGAGAACTGCCCTAATTTGATGGTTCTGGTAGTATTAGGGAGTTTTTGCGAGCATTTGAAGCTAAAGTCCCATGGGATCGAAGGCTATGGGCCCTTAATCTAGCCATGCACACAACCTCGGCAAGGTGGTGGTACACGCATGAGGGACGTTCCAGGATTGGGAAGAGTGTCGAGACATGATGGTCCTATGGTTTGAACCTCCGGTTCACCTGCGTATAAATACTTTCTTTGGCCCAGGAGACCCGCGTGAGCACTTGTCCGCATGGATGGAGAAATGGTGCAAACGAACTACAGAAGAATGGGTTCACCTGTTCATTCATGCCTTGGGGCCAATCCCCACTGCATGGTATTTAGATGCAGAACTACACCAGCGCACCCGCCACTGGGAAACATTGAAGGACGAGTTTGTAGGGACATTTGGGTTGGTAGGTGGAACAAAGGCACTCGAAGAAGCTCTACAGGATATAGATGCCTTAGTATTTGATGAATCACGCCCTTGCGTAGCACAGGGGGCACCGACATGGGAAACACAGATGCAGGATATTGTCAACTAACGCAATTTAGCAATAGAAGAGTGTGATGAAGACCCGTGAAATGTATTTATCCCAGAGTCAGAGGGAGAACGCGTAGTTGCTGGACCCCCACTGCAGACCTTTGATGTCACTAAGTCTCTGAAGCTGCGAGATGTCAACATTGGAACATAGGAGAAACCTAAGCTAGCTAAAATTGGGGACTACTGGGATGATGATACTGTAGGAAAAGTTGCAGAACTCCTCATGGAATACCAGGACTTATTCCCGACAAAATTCTTGGAACTCAAAGGTATTACAGGGGACCTAGGGGTCATGCGCATCATTTTAAAACCAGATGCGTGCCCTGTGAAGTAGTGCCCTTATCGGTTGAGCCCTAAGTACAAACAAAAGGTAAAGGAAGAAATCAACAAAATGATAGCCGCAGGTATCATCGAACTAATTGAACAGTCAGATTGGGTAAGTCCTATGGTGGTTCAGGAGAAAAAGACTAAGGGAGAGATACAAATCTGCGTTGACCTGCGCAAATTGAATGATGCTTGCATACATGATCCCTTCCCTACGCCATTCTTAGATGAAATCCTTGACAGCGTGGGGGGATAGGAAGCATATTCGTTCATGAACAGGTTCTTGGGATACCATCAAATCAGGATCGCACCTAAAGATCGCAACAAAACTACATTCGCTACTAAATGGGGATCGTTTTAGTACACTATCATGCCGTTTGGGCTCAAGAATTCCCCTGCCATCTTTTCATGGGTGGTAGTCACCGTGTTTAAAGAGTTCATCCACAAGTTTTTGGAGGTATATTTTGATGACTAGACTGTCTTTGTGTTGGTAAAGAAGCATGTCTCAAACCTGCTTATGATGTTGGACGCCTATCGAAAGCACCAAATTTCCTTGAATATCAAGAAGTGCATATTTTGCGTACTCCTCGGGACCTTGCTCTGTCACATAGTTTGTCGACAAGGATTTATGGTTGACCCCGCTAAAGTAGCAGTTATCATAAACTTGGCAGTACCTACAACTGAGAAACAACTGCGCTCTATCCTCGGACACACAGAATACTACAGGAAGTTCATTCAAGGGTACGCGCTGATCACATCACCTATGGAAAAATTGCTAAAGAAGGACATTTCATTTTTTTTGGGACGAGGACTGTTAGAAGAGCTTTGAGCTACTCAAGGAGAAGATGGTCTCTGTGCCTATTCTCTTCTTTCCTAATTGGGCGAAGGTTTTCCATGTTCACGTAGATGCGTCGGAGATCGCCCTAGGAGCTGTCCGTACACAACTTGGAGATGGAGACATTGACCATCTAGTTGCATTTGCTAGTAGGAAGCTTTCTGGTGCAGAGCGCAACTATTCCACTACGGAGCGTGAGGGATTGGCCATGGTATACGCCCTACAGAAATATCAACATTATCTGTTAGGGGGCACTTCAAGATGTTTACAGATCACTCGGCTTTGAAGTACCTAGTGAATAAGCTTGTGTTGGGGGGGAAAATCTGCTGGTGGCTGCTGCTGTTCCAAGAATATGACTTTGAGATCATTGTCAAGCCGGGAAGGTTGAATGCTGGGCTGGACCACTTATCCCGAATCGAGAGCGATGAGGAACCCACCAACCTAGAAGAAGGATTGCCCAATGTGCAGCTGTTCACGATTAAGGTGGTTGATGCGCACTTTTCCGACATCATTCAGTTCCTGTTCAACTAATTTCTGGAGAATGTACGCGACGCCCAGGATCATGGACGAGCATTCTGCTACTCCTGGCTGCTGCTTCTCATCGCATTGGTCACATGGGAAGCCCCTGAAGACTCGGTCCTCCCTGAGCTCACGCCAGATATGTGCGAGGGGGCACGATACGCGAATTTGTGGGACTCAAAGGATGCACAACATATTAAGGATAATCAAGTCCTCTGGGTCATATTTCAGGGTGGGCTTGCAGCAGCAATCAACTCCCGACCACGCTTGTCACCAACAGTGTATGATAAATACAAAAGCATCGCAGTGTTTCAGGTAAACATGCATAATGTACAGATCAGAGGCCGCAAGGATCCAGCATGGGTCTCACTCCCATACATGGGTTCTGATGAGTAAATTGACCGCCTAATTGCGACTTGGACTCCACACTGGAAGCTTGGCTTCAAATCAGGTACGAAGGACACTGTAGGGATGAGCACCACGAAGGTCACCCCACCCTACACCACTAAAGAAATCGAAGGACAGGGTAAGGGTACTGGGAAGGAAGTGGACCCGAAATTGCAGAAGGGTTTGCAGCAGGGAAAGAGTACTAGGAAGGGTGCGGAATCGACATCGCAGAAGGATTCACAGTGGGATTTGGGCACAGAAGGTCTGGATGTGGGAGGTGCTGACTCCCCTCGAGGCACAAAGCGGACAGATGACCCTGTTAAAGGGCCACGGAAGAAGCAACCAGCTCAACGGCTGGAATGTGACACAAGAGTTACGCTGATAGAAGAGGACCTAGAGCAGATTGCAGATGCGGTCACCTTGGCTGCAGAAGACAAATGGCTGGCTCTGGAAGAACAACAGAAAGCCACAGTCGATACACTCCAAGCTGAGCTTTGGGGTCTGCAGCTTAAGACTGATACCTTGGAAACAAGTATGATTTAGGCAAGGTCGACCCCAACAACAAGTAGCGCAATAATCAGTACGCCGGAAAGCCGCCTCTGCCCTCTACTGGGCGCAGCGCTCATGCTGAGTCCACCCGACTTAGGAGTGCAAGTCCAGGCCTACGCAGAGGTACAATTGAACCTAGCCTGCTTGCACATGAACCATTACAGGTCCTCCACACATCGCTGTTTGAAGAGATTCAACACAAGGACCGTTGAGTACATCAACATCTCAGTATAACTGAGTAGACGATAGAAGAAAAAACTGCTAAAGTATCCCAGGCATAGGCTGCATTTACCCTCGTCGCCGCGCAACAGACAGAGTTGAAGCACCTAATTAGTACGCTATGCGCAGATGTCATCGAAGATATCCCGGCTTCTGTGACTCCCCAAGCTAAGATTGAGGGGTTGGTTGCAGCGCTAAAGGCCTCAAGGATTGAGATCTAGGCAACCAAGATGGAGATGGAACAACAGATTGCGGCCTTGCAGGCCAAGTTACAGCCAGAAACAACACCTGAGTTACAGGCCCAACGAGCTGCGTTGGTTACAGAGGCCACCAATGTCATTACAGGTCAAATCGCTTAGGGGGTAGAATTATTGGAAACAGTTATGTAGCTGTTGACCAAGGTGCAGCGTGACTCTCTCCTACGCAAAATCAACCAAGAGTTGCGTTAGAAGGAAGAAGAGTTTGAACAAATCGAGGCTACATTAACCACTCTGGTCCCCGCTCAGTGCTTGGCCTGACTGCGCACCAGCGATGCGCTCCGAGACGACATGGAAGCTCTCCGGCAGTGAAAGAAGACTTTGAGTGATCACCTCAAGCCATGGGCAGATGAGGCGCTCAAGCTATCTCAGGATGTCGACATCGCCATTAAGCAACTGAACCAAACTTTGGAGAGCGTCATTACTGCTATAGAAGGCCCAACTTCATAGAAGTTGGTGGAGATAGCCCAGAATGCTGTCGTGCAAAGTGAAGGAGTGCTGCCCCTGCTGGTGGATGCGATCAAGCAGCTTCAGGCGAAGATGCAAAACCCACGGCCATAGTGACTCGGGACGAGTAAAAAAATTGTGTTGGGGGCCTGTTGGAACGGGGCTCCCTAAGCTGCAAATTTTGTATATTTTTTGTATCAATTAGTCTAATGCAGGGGTTTTGGGGTAGGTCAAAGCCTCAAACAAATTATAATGGGTCAAAGGGTAGACCTAGAGTCTGTAAACCACGGTTTGCGGACCATAGGATAACGTAGGATACATCGATATAAATAGATGAATAGTTTGAGTCTAGAGGTAGGCATGAATTAAGACTGATGCTATGTGTGAACTATTAGATCTGTGTTGGGTTGTTTTGGGTAAGGACTCCTACTGGCTGTGTGCGTGGAGATCCTCCGTCCTACTGTGTGCGGACCCCACTAGGCTGTGTGCGCGGGCTGGTTTTGGTTGTAAGTTGATCTGAATGTTAATGAATGCGAAGTATTGTTAAAATATCTGTGTGCTATCTGGATCGGTTATGTTTATTGCTGAAGCGTATCTGTGATGATTATTTAGTTGCGAATGTAGATGTCTTTTTGCATAAGTATATCTGTGATCTGTTATTAGCTGCGCTTATAAACGCTTTGTGATGATATCTAGTAATGCGCACGTGGATGCGAATGTACTAATTAGATCTGATAGATGTGTTATGGTTATATGCTGAGTATACTATTAAAAGGGCTGCGAATAGACTCATTCTGGGTAAACCTAGCAAGTTATAATACATATTTTCCTCACATTACCTACTCTCTCCCAGGGTGTGGAACCCTGGTTCTAGCACCCTCCCATACTACTTCGGGTGAGACCTTGGCCTACGCAAGTAGGTCATTGCCGAAAGGGCCAGTAGTATAGGGGTTTGTTGGAAAACCTTAACCTCCGAACCTGGGTCAGGACCCCTCAAGTCAATAGCCTCAGAAGAATATCCAAAATTGTAGAGATCGTTCTCTCAAGTGTATATGTCTTATGAACGAATGTGATCGCAAATATATAGAGAATGAGATACATAAGAATGGCAAGTCGACTTGAATCTTTTGGCAGAAAGGATTAATTTCAAATTTCCTCTTTTAAATGACACATTAATAAAAGGTCCCAATATATATATTAATATTAATGTTCCTTCCATTTGATTTCTTTTAACGAATAAAAAAAAACCATTAGGATAGATTTGGGCTATATATGGTCCTTAGGGTAGCTATTATTTCCTTTGGGGAAATTTGTCCCGAGGCTGCCCAATTTTAACACTCCCTCTCAGCTAGGGAGGAATTTCCATTTGCAACAAATGTCTTGAGAAAGTGACCATCATAAGATCCCATCTCAGATGTCATGACACAATATAAGAAGGGTAGGCAACTGCATTCTCATAGAAGAATAGTGCACAAGCATTGGTAGGGGAGATCAATCCTCAAACCCTACTTGAATTTAGGTCAAATCACATGACCT
The DNA here is from genome assembly GCA_034641835.2 of Pinus albicaulis. Classification (NCBI taxonomy): domain Eukaryota; kingdom Viridiplantae; phylum Streptophyta; class Pinopsida; order Pinales; family Pinaceae; genus Pinus; species Pinus albicaulis. The sequence continues at coordinate 630,598,823 of CM076581.1, read as the reverse complement.
CCATCTCAGATATATGTAAACAAAATATCCATCTCATCATATCTCAACATAGTGAAGTTCCATAGATCATCAACTAAACAATCTCAATCTAATATAAGAAGAAGAATAATCATCATAGGGGAGATCGACCATCATCATCATAGGGAAGCATCCAACTTCCATCCGATTTCCAATAATCTATACAATTATATGAAAAAAAATCATCATCATCATCAAGTCATATATTGTCCCGAATCATTTATTCCTATCTGCAATTGTTGAACAATCTCAAATTTAAAAAACGAATGATCTGATGCCATATGGGAGCCCAAATAACCCCACAACAACATCAGAGAGCTTAGCTGAATCTGTAACAACATCAGGGAGCCCTATTCAACCTGGAACCACATCGTGGAGCCAAACTCAACCTGGAATATCTGCTAGCAGGGAACCGATGCTACAACCCGGGAAACTCATCATCAGGGAGCCAATGCTACCACCTGGAATCCACAAAACATAGGAGGTATGCCACTTACCTTATGAGGTAAGGATTATGCCTATCCAATTATGTTTTTTGATCTTCCCATCTCAAATGTCTCGTCGTCATATCTACTCATCTCGTACTGAATATATTTGAATCCAAATAAGAAGAATCACCACAGGGGAACCTTCTTCTTCCATCATGTATCCAAAGACAATGGGCGAGAATAGACCTACCCAATGTGTAGGGATCACACTCTATCCCAAAGTCCCTGACAATATGCGAGATCAACATACCGAAGGTAAGGATCACGCTCTATCCTATTGTCCCTGATCTTCCGATCTTGACCCTTGAGAGTCAGATGGTAGAACACTTGTATCCACCAAATTTGGCGAGATCCACCTACTACAAGGGTAGGGATCTGTAGAGACCATCCCTATAATTTGTTAGATGAGCGCTAGGCTTTAAATATTTTTTATTTTTTTTATTTTTTATTTTTACACAGTAACTAGGAAATGAAACCATAATCATACAAGTTTGAAACTCAGTAAAATTAAATCACATATATCAAGTCCATCAATTTAACTTCATAACACATACATATATTTAACTTGATTATAGGCACAATGAAATCATCATAATTAAAAACAATATAACTAACACATGTATCGTTCACCCTTAGACGAGAACCAAACTTGATTTGCCGCTACTTGAGTCCCTTTGTTTTCGTCTACCTCCAAGCCTGAATGTTGTCATGCTTAATCCAAATGTAATGACCCATCGGTTGACCTCCCAGCCTACTCCTTGGGTATTATCCTTCCCCGCAGACCCCCGAGCTGCAATGGGGCTGTACAACGAAGGAATGTGCTAGCTGATAGAGGTGAGCCCCTCTTGGCTCAAGAGTCCCCTCTCTATAATACTCTATCCCACCAAACTCGACTATAGCTCATAACCACTCAAAATGACATAATCTCTTCCATCCAACAATAGGGTAAACAAAAGGTCCTTTTCCCTTCCATTTCCCTTTCTTTTATAGAAGGCTTCATAGGTGACACTTGGAATTTCATGCATAAATAATTAATTTTTTTTAACCCAAAATTTGATTATTCACCCACCCATGTGTCACCCTCTCATCAAGACTCTCCAAAAATAATTTACTTAATTATTCATTTAAAATAGTATTTCCCTCAACCCAACAAGACTTCCTATTTCTTCTCCTAGTTGTCTCTTGATTCCCCCTTTTCTACTCCTTAGTTTGTGTTTATTACTGAAGTTAATTGATAAGTCTCAGATTTGGTCCCCTAACTACCTCAATTTTCCTTTTAGATGAATATTCTTATGTTGGCTCTTGCCACATGGAAGTTCTCTAAATTTCTCAAATTTTAATTTATTAATCTTATTTTAATTCACCACCCTCTTCTCTTAATGAAGTTTTTAATAAATCTTTATACTTAACTCTATGTCCCTCTTTCCCCCTTTTTGCCTAATTAAGTTACTTATGTACATTATCCACTTAATATTTTGTTTTAATCATGGAAAAGGTAGAGTTATCATGGTAAAATATTTTATCTCTTCCTATTCCTCCCTTACCCTAAGTTTTATTCTTGATTTAATTCCTTTGGTTCTAACATCCTATATCACTTGATATGAATTAGTTGGATTTTCATATATTGATTATATTGATTAGTTTCTTTAATGATGTCGAGGGTGTCAAGTTGGTCATGCCCTTCAAGAACTTCCATTCGAAGTTCCAAGGGTGCCATGCCTAAGAATTTATTTTTGATGCCAAGAGTGCCAAGTCGGTCGTGCCCTTCAAGAATTTCTCTTGAAATCCCAAGGGTGCCACACCACTTTCCCTTCAAGTATCCAGTGGTTACGAGGGGAAATTATATGTGCAATGACAGAGACCCCTATCATCTTGTATGTTTCTTGCTATAGTGAGACTAATGGTGCTGGGGATCAAGGAATTTGCCTTGATGCGCACCCCCTAGAAAATCCTCGTGAGCGAATCAAATTTGGGACCTGCCCCCACGACATCGTGATCTTCAAGGCGAAGGTATTTCGACCTTTCCAGCCTAAGTCACGGCAGGAGTGCTAGTGGGTGAGATTAGGAACACTGTTCCACCACTCCCATGTTGTTCCATCCAATTGTACAACCCCATCACCCATATGTGAGTCATTTGGCCAAGCAACTAACATGTTCCTGCAACCACTAACATATCATCAGAGTATATGTAATATATATAACAAGTTTCAAACTGAAATTATAATTTCAAAGACAAAATATTAATTTCTATCAAACCAGATGTTATCCACTCGTCATATGTGAGTGCCTCTGGTGGTTTCCTGTCATACTCAATAATCATCAGTAACAAAGTTCTCAGTGTTAGTCATTATCATAATAGAAACATCATCATGACCTAGTCATTCACATCATTGTTTATTTTGAATCAGAACTAATGTAAGTAGCTACATATGGGACACATCCATCATGTTTATCATAATCATAACATCAATAGTAAATTAACATATCTATCAAAGGCATTATCATCGTAACATCAATAGAAAACATATCTATCCATAAAATCTATCATCATCATGATATCAATAGAGAACCTGCATATCCATTAATGCTACAATCATATCAATAAAGAACATGCATATCCATAAATGCTATCATCATCATAGTATCAATAAAGACATACATAACCATCACATCCACTAATATAGAGTCATGTGTCCGGATCCTCAACCTGAGGTCCTCAAAGAATAAAGTGCGGGTCTTAGGGCTAAATAATGTTAAAATTCATATCACTGTCATTCAACTAGAGTAGGGCACTACATACACCCCCTCTTAATAGTGGACTTCGTCTCGAAGTCCTTGGAATAGATAAGGAAAACGATGATGCATCTCTTTGGCATCCTCCCAAGTGGCTGAATTGGGACAGTAATTATCCCACTGGACCTTAACCTGGTCCAATAATCTTCGTCTAAGATGCAAAGTTCGCTGGTCCAATATGCGAACTGGTTCGACCGTCATATTGCCCTCGTCCGAAACCTGCAAGTGACCTAAGTCAATAACATGTGATGGATCTGAAATATAATGACGCAAAACAGAAAAATGAAACACATCATGAATACGTGCTAGGGATGGAGGTAATGCAAGTCTATATGCTACCGACCCTTTTCTTTCTAAAACCTCAAAAGGTCCCACAAACCGTGGAGACAATTTTGCTCCCTTTCCAAATCTTATAGAGCTCTTTTGGGGCCTTACTCTCAGGAACACCTTATCTCCCACTTCATAACTTCGGTCTATTCGATGAGAGTCAGCATAACTCTTTTGTCGATCTTGTGCTTCTTTTAGCCTCTTTTTAATCATAGTCATTTGTTCTTCCATCTCTTGCACCACTTCTGGTCCTATTAATACTTGGTCCTCTAGTTGGTCCCAACTCAGAGGTGTTCTACACGGTCTTCCATATAAGAACTCGAATGGTTCCATCTTGATGGAACTTTGATAACTGTTATTGTAAGAAAATTCCACCAAAGGTAAAAATTCCTCCCATTTCTTTTGTTGGTCCATCACATACATTCTGTTGGCCACCTATAAAATTTGTTATATCAAAAGGTGGCCAAAATTTTTTGGAGCCTTCAAGAAACAATTTTTATTGCAAAAATGTTATCTTTTGAAGCCTCTTGAAGACATCATGCCCTTGTTCCAATTTTCATTGCTGTTTCCATTTCAAAGCTTAGAAATTCTGCTGATTTCAAAGAGAAAAGACTGCTTCAAAATCACCATTTTTCCCTTTCCTCCACTTCAAAAAACTAACCTTCATTTTTACCCCTTTCATTCCCATAAAATTCCTCTACTTTTCATTTTCCCCCATTCCCCTTTCATAAAATCCATTTTTACAGAGTTTAAAACTCCTTTTTGAACTCTGCCGAAACCCCCAAATCCGTTAAAAAACTTGGAAACTATCATAAAAAATAAGTTTTTCTACTAAGGACTTAAGCCCTTTGGGCTAAGTCCTAAACCACTTTCCCTCCATACGCCTTGGTGCTAAGAACCAAGCACTAACCATTTTAGCGCTTATCGCATCGCAAATGTTTGATAGGCGCGTTTCCATTTCATCCCACCTCCGATTATGATGGCCAGATCGTGCAATCGCATCGGCCCTCCCCGATCACGCCAATCGCATCGGAGATGTCTATTGCGCCTTTACATTTCTCCACCTCCGATTGACATCCCTCCGATTCACTCCCCACCGTTGATCTAATCCTCAGATCAACGGTCAGCGCTCAATCGATCCGTCACACTCCATGTCTTTTGACCTGCCGATGCCTCTGCCTTCGATTGCATCTGGACCGTCCACGTGTCCAGATCGGACGGTCCAGGATGATTTCCCCGATTTTGGTTTAAAATCATGCCCTTCGCTCATAGTGTTTTTTTGACCAATCCCGACTGTCGATCTCTACGCGATCGACGGATCTAACTCATTTTCTCCCCTTGCTCTTCTTTTGACCTCCTCTAACGGATCTACACCGTTGGATGATGCCATCTAACGACCACACTCTACCCTCCACACCTTCTGAAGCAGTTTACCCCAAATAACGCAAGATTTCTTAATTAGTTTCGTGTTTTGCAGGTGATTAATGTTTTTCCATTATAAATGGAAGAGAAAGCCGAAGGCTGGGAATGGCGATTCCCGCGCCTTGATTCATCAAAGGGAACCATTCGCTCGGCTCAAACTCTACGTCTTGTTAATGTTTCATGAAGCATTGATGCCATATGAGCCCTGCGCGGCCTACACATCAACAAGACACAACACATAGAAGAAGCAAAGAGTATCAGTGTCGAAGACAAAACATACCAGAACAGAAGATTAAAGACAGATTTGGTGGATTACGGCTAAAATTGATTATCAAAAGCCTAATCCTCCAAATTAAAACACCGTTAAAAGAAAATCATAAATGATTGTTAGACAGAAAAGCCTCCACCGCCACATCTGAGGAAAATTAATGCCTCTCAGCTACCAGATTGCCACCTGTGCCTTCACAACATTCAAACAAAGGCCGAGTAATGACTAGAACAGAGCATATCTGCTCCTTACAGCTGAATAGTTATTTCGAATCAAAGAATCTAATATAAACTATCAACAGAGTTATTGTAAAAGATGTCACAGAGCCTTAAAGTCAACAAAAGCTCCCACCAAGCTTAATCTTTAATAAAAATCAATTAATACAGTAAGACTATCTGTACACTTAGAAGATATTTGATCCCATTCCGAGAAACAGTAAACTGTATGAATTGAACTTAGAAGATATTTGATCCCATTCCACCTCCTCATCTCTCCTATAAATACTTCTGAAGAAGATGAGATAAGGGTTGGTTGATCACTAGTTGTAATATTGAAACTCTCTGAAATAATACATAGTCTGTTGAAGTTGAAGAAGAAATTGAAGTCTTGGAAGTCCTGATGTTGTTGTTGCATGCTTGTTTCTGAGAAGGCTCTATCATTGGATCCATGAGCTTGGATGTTGGTGAAGTATTGTAAACTGTTTAATGTTTTTTCCCTGTTTTTATTATGTTCCATAATTTCTTACTACAGTAGGATGAAATTTTTAGGCTAAGAAATGACTCCTGGAAGCACCTTAGACCTGTTTGTCCTTCACTGTTTTATGTTTTCTTCTATTGAGGTATTTTAGAGGCTTAAATCTTTCTCTTTAGTCCTCATGCTCGTTTATTTCTCTAATAAGTTTGAATAGTTGGTTTCAACATGATTTATGGTTCTCCCTGCTTGTCTGCTACCACTTAAAAACTATTAGTGAAGTCACCCTTTGAAGTATCTTTGTTTACAGTAAACCAAGGAGGTCTGTTCTGATCTTGCCCCTTTGTCCTTGCTTGAACAGTTGTCTTAAAGGTCTTTTATAGTTGTGATCATAGATGTGTTAGGTGTTCCCTCTTCTATGATTGCAATTATCAGTGAATATTTTTTGTTTTCTAAGTCATTTGTAATAAAATATTTGAGGAAATTGGGTGTTCCCTGAATCTTAAATTTCATTTTGAAAGTCGTCTTGAAGTCATTATTTTCTTAAAGAATGTTTGTAGAATTTATGGTTAGCCCTGTCTATCAAATATTTCTTTATTGTTCAAGTTATGTTTTCAAGTTCCCTTCGTTGAGAATCAAATTTATCTTTCCAAATCATTGATGTCCATCTCATTCCAAAACCAAACGATCCTGCGGCCAAGTTAGATTTTCCCTCTGATATCCCATATCCATTGATGAGTATGTTATGACCTCTTCTTGACTCTATTGCCCAATGAACCAGATGTTTCTCCATTCTATATATCTTTCCTAGACCTTTCATGTTCTGCTATATCAATTCAACCAAACAAATAAACAAACACCTGCAACTTAATTAGTCTAAAACCAATACTCAAAGCACACAAGATAAACCTTTGCAAACAAACATTTGAAATATCCCTCTCTAAGAATAGGAGGACTAGAGCCTGTAACTCTAAATATTGGTTCTGATTTTGCCTTGTCTTTTGATTTTCCAAACTATCAAAACACGAGACACCAACACATTCGTAGCATGTCTTCGAGGATTTGATTAGTCCTCTCTGTCTGACCATCTGTCTCAGGGTGGTATGCAGTGCTGAAGTTCAATTGGGTTCCCAAAGCTTCTTGGAAACTGGTCCAAAACCTTCCTGTAAACAGTACTCCCCTATTTGATATGATATTCCTAGGAACTTCATGTAATCTTACAATCTCATCAATAAAAACTCTTGCTATCTCTGGTGCCTTATATGTAGTCTTAACTGGTATAAAATGGGCACTCTTGGTCAATGTGTCCACCACTAAAAATATGGAATCATGTCGTCTTGAGGTCATTGGTAGTCCCACAATGAAGTCCATTGATATAACTTCCCATTTATATTCTGGTATCTCATGGGGTTGCAATAACCCTGCAGGATGTCTGTGTTCAACTTTTACTCACTGACACTCTAAGCATCTTGCTACAAAGTTTACAATGTCCTTCTTCATTCCTTTCCAAAAGAAAAGTGGTTTCAGGTCTGCACTCATCTTCTTAACACCAGGGTGTGCCATGTTTACTGCACGATGTGCTTCATTCAAGATCAACTGGCATATATCTTCATTTGGTGGCACATATATCCTTCCCCGGAATCGTAGAAGTCCATCACCATCAAGGGAGTATTCTTCATATTTATGGATTCTCATTTCGTCCTCCCTCAAACTCTTGCTAACCTCCTTGTACCAGGTGTCCTTAAATTGCAAGTCAAGCAACTTCTCCCTTAAATTTGTCTTTAAGGGAATCACTGAAAATATTCGAGGCCTCCTACTTAAAGCATCAACCACCCTATTTACTATTCCTTTTATGTAAGTAATATCAAAATCATATTCACTGATCATCTCATACCATCTTCTTTGCCTTGCATTTAAGTGGTCCTGAGTGAATATGTGTTGTAGCCCACAATGGTCAGTTCTAAGTTCAAACTTCCTTCCTAGGAGGTAGTGTCTCCAAATCTTTAGTGCATAAACAATTGCCTCCATTTCTAGATCATGGGTTGCGTAGTTCTCTTCGTGGGTTCTAAGTTTTCTTGATGCACATGCTATTACTCTTCCTTCCCGCATCAATACACAACCCAACCCTTGCTTGGAGGCATCAGTGCAAACCAAAAGTTCTTGTTCCATATCTGGCACTTTCAAAATTGGTGTCGTCCTTAACAATACCTTCAACCTTTGGAATGCCTCTTCACATTTTTCAGTCCAAATGAATTTCTTGTTCTTTCTTTGGAGCTCGGTAATGGGGCTTGCTACCCTCGAAAACTCTTCGAAAAATCTACGATAATACCTTGCCATGCCCATGAAACTTCATATTTCATGAACAGTGGTTGGTGCTGGCCATTCCATGATGCCCTCTATCTTTGTCGGGTCTACCGCGATGCCATCCCCAGAGATAATTTGCCCAAGATACTGAATCTTTTGATTGGTAAAAGGAACACTTTGACAGTTTTCCATACAATTTGTTTTCTCTAAGACATTGAAGAACTATCCTCAAGTGTTCGTCATGATCTTCTGGGGTCTTTGAGTAGATCAAAATGTCATCGATAAATACTTGTACAAAATTGTCTAAGTAATCCCAGAATATCCCATTCATCAAACTCATGAAAACACTCGGGGCATTTGTCAGTCCGAAGGGTAAAACTACAAATTCATAATGCTCAAATCTTGTCTTAAAGGCTGTCTTCGGAATATATTCTTCCTTGATTCTTAATTGATGATATCCTGACCTCAAATCTATTTTTGAAAACATAGTTTCCCCCTTCATTTGATCAAACAAGTCATCTATCATAGGTAAAGGATATTGATTCTTTATTGTCACTTTGTTCAACTGGCGATAGTCAATGCACAGTTGCCAAGACCCATCCTTCTTCTTAACGAAAATCACGGGAGCTCCCCACGGAGATATGTTGGGTCATATGAACCCTAATTCCAACAATTCCTTTAATTGTATTTGAAATTCCTTTAGTTCTGGAGCTGACATACGATAAGGTGTCTTTGCAATAGTCTCAGTGCCTGGTTTAAGGTAGATGGTGAAATCAATTTCCCTTTTTGGGGGTAGGCCAGGTAATTCTTCAGGAAATACATCCTTGAATTCAACAAGAATTGGATGTTTATCAAAATTTTCAGAATCACCCTTATCATTTAGAGCCAACACCGTGAACATTTGACACCCCTTTCGTCTATATTTCATTAGTTGCATGGAGGAGATGAACCTTAGGGATACCCCTCAGTTCTTTCCCCTCAATGATCTTCTTTGTCCATCATCATTTGTGAAATATAGTACCTTGTCTTTGAAATCTAGGAGTGCCTCATGTCGCTCCATCCAATCCATTCCTATAACTATGTCATAGACTCCTAATATCGTAGAATACAAGGATACCTTGGTTTTACATACACCCAGGTCCACCTCACAATCCCTTACCATCTTTCCTACATTTCTTTTCATACCACATGCCATTTATACATGTCTAAAATCATGTTGAGCAATTGATTTGTGTTTAATCCTTGATAATTCATTTAAAGAAATAAAAGAATCAGTAGCTCCTGGATCTATTAAAATGACAAAACTCATACCATCAATATTACCTGTGGTTTCCAACACAATGGACTGGTGTTCAACTTGACGATTGTTCACCGCTGCATGGATGCGATGAGCCTTCCCCAGGTCCCCCACCTGTCTTACCTGTCTTTTGAGGGCAATCCCTCTCGTAGTGAGCACCTCCACAAGTCCAACACCCCCTCTTAGGAGCTTGGCTTCTATTATTGACTGAACTGGGAGTTGGCCTGGAACTCTGTTGGAAAGAGCCAGAATATTGGGATCGATGCTGAGGTGGTATGACTTGGTGTTGTCGCATAAGATGATGATGTTGTTGTTGACGAGCTTGCTGAGGTACCCGATGCAACTGCTGAGTTGGATGCCTATATGGTGTTCCGGTAGACCACTTTTGATGATTGAGCACAGGACCCCTTTGAAAATTTCTACGTTCCGTACTATTTCCATTGGTTACTCCTGATCCTGCGGGCCTGTTTGTCTTATTAGGTCCACTATTCATGATCTCCTCCTCTGCGATAATTTATCGTTGAACTGCCTTGTGCAAGGTGCGAGGCGTTAAGATCCTAACCTTAGCCCGGATGTTACCATTTAATCCATACACAAATTTTTTCACCTTGAGTCTTTCTGTGTTTAAGTGAGGGGCATAACGAAGTAATTCCATGAAACGAGCCTCATACTACGGTACTGAGCGACTCCCTTGCGTTAATGCATTGAATTCATTTAATTGCCTCTCTAGAAATTCCTCTGATAGGTAGCGTTCTCTAAACTTTTCTTCAAACAATTCCCAAGTTACTGCTGAGATATCCATCCCCAATTGGGGTAATAAGGTCTTCCACCAAGGTAGTGCGTTTCCCTTTAGCTGGAATATACCCATCTTGGCCTTCATGTTTGAGGTATACTCTCTCAGGGTAAAGCACATAGCCATGTTTTCTAACCATGCCTCTGCAGATTGACCATCTGTGGACCCCCAAAAATCTGGAAATTTTACCTTTTCCAAATCTCGACGTACATCATTTCTTGTAGTGTTTTGGGGTGCTTCATTTTTTATGACTGGTCCTCCATGATCTCGTTCCAGACAGTTTATTAATGCCTCAGACATGTAATGGAATGATTTCATTAAGTTTAACACTTCTCCTGCTGTTATTTGTTCTTGTGTTGAGATGTTTTCCTCATCATTGCGTGGGGTGGTAGGAGTTGGCTTTTGTGGTGGCGCCACGTTGCGCCCTCTAGTTGCCCCACTCTTTCTTGTACTTCTTCTAACCATGGTTCACCAATGAATCCTGCAAAAATTTAACACGATTTTCCTTGAATATTTGTTTTATGTGTAAACATGAAATATATATATAGTTAAATGTCCATAATTTAGATAATTTAGGAATTATCTCTTAAAATAATTACATTTAAAATTTTAGATTACACAGCATAAAAATATTGTAGAAAATAAAATATTGAAAACTGAGAAATTCTAGCACACACAAGAATTTTGACACAGTTATTTTTGGACAATTGTCCCCGGAAAAACATTCAATGTTCTTGCATTGACACCATATTTAATCTCATTAGAAACTCGACATTCATGAATTACGCTGATGTGATATGGGTCATAGAGGAAAGATTTTGAATATGTGGTGAATGTTGAAAAATGACATTTCATAAAGTGATTCATTGTGAAGGAACATGGAAAGTAGTTGACATGGACGTGATGAGGGACACATGACTAATAATGAATGTGCCATGTTAACAAACTCAAGGCATTGTATACATGCAACAATCATATCTTGCCATGTGACATCAAGGGTCAGTGAATGTGGCTTGATAAAATTGTGAAGTGATTCGAAAATATGCCACCTATGATATTTCACAACCTACACTAAAGACTTTTTATCTAAAATCCCAAATATTTTATCTTTAAAACTCCAAAGGGAATTTCAATATGAGAAATACAACTTTTTTATGGTTTTAAGTTAATTAAATGAAATGAAATGATATTTTAATGTCCACGAAACTAAAAATAGTTTATGGGACAACATGTTCATGCTTTTCACCTTTTGCAATTCAATTCGTTTCCTATTCAAATTGATAATGAGCTAGCCCAACCTTCTAACAATCCCCTCTTACAAACTTGGTAGACTAAATTTTATAAATTTTTTAATTTATTTGACAAAAATCTCAATCTTTATTATTTAAAAAAAAACACACAAAAATTATGTAAACCAATCTTTAATCTACTTTATATAATAATGTTTTAACTTCAAAATAATATAGCAACTTTATAAAATACACCTTAACTACTTACCAACTCAGCTTAAAATAAACCCACCCTTTTAACTTTCAATAATCATATCATTGCAATCAAAATAAATTCACTCTATACAACGTCCCCATCTCACAGTTAAACAAGTAACTGGTTTGGATGAGATAAATTAGAAAATGCAGTTAGGGTTTTGATTGTTTAATTTGCACGGAGTTGCATTTCTGGGCGATTTGGATGAAATAACATAAACAAACATATTGGGGGTTCTGGTCGTTCATTTTGATCTTTTTCACAATCTAGAAAGCTTTAGGGGAGATTCTGGACGTTTATTTTGATCTTTTGCACAATCAAGAAAGCTTTATTGGATTCTTTTACAACTAACAAAAGCCTCAATAAGTGAGCAAACAATCATTAAATATTTAAATCTTCAATAGTAGAGCAATTAAGCGGAAGTAACAGAACTGATCTACAACGGATAATTGGAGTTTTATTTTCTATTTTCTATTTAAGCTGAGTCTTATGGAGCTTTATTTTCTATTTAAGCTTATTCCTAGATGGGGCACACATTGCTATCAGTTACGGTCTTGCACAAGCCCTGTCCACTATGCTCGAAGTTATGCATTGTCATGCCGGGAGACATGGAGCCCGTGATTGACGTTACATATTAGATATGCCGGGAGATCTGGAGTCCAGATTGAAATCAGGAATGGAAACTGATGAATCAGAGGCTTTAGCCGTTGTCATTAAGAAGACAATGCAGCATCCCGCATATCTCGCGGAAGCCTCTATAGAAAAAAATCCAGATTCTAACGCCCACGGTATAGCTCGTGCATACTAGATCATGGCCTCTGGTAAAGGATGTAATCGCCAATCTGCACGCGTTCACCCTTTCTACTTTATATTGCAGACTACCTTTCTGCTGAGCTTAATGACAAATATGGAGGGGGCTTCTTCAAGGCAAGTTGTTGCTGCATCTATATTGTCACGGTATTATAGTAGTCAAGGAACAAGTTCTAGAAAATCCAGAGAGTCCATATTGAAAGATGGTAGATTTGGGCAACTTGTCAGGAAGCTATGTGCGTGGAGAGATTCTGTGGCCCGGGCAGAAGATGAGAGCTTATGTTTTATACTCTCTGATCGAGCAATAATGTTTCTGGCAAAGACAATACCTACTAGTCCAAAAAGGATTTATAGTACAATTTCTGCAACTGATTCTATGGTGCAGTCTATCGCTGAGTCTTCTTTCATGACACCAGTTCCTTCACCATCTCCTGTGGTCTATATGCACATAAAAGATTTATACAACCTTCTTAAAGAGGATGTTGTCAACAAGAATGGCAATTATTGTGGCAACAATCAAGTTAAACAGGGGAATTATTGTGGAAGCATTCAAGTTGATGACTGGGAGGGGCATACAGCAGGAAAATCTTCTAGATTCAATTCAAAGAGGTTAATGTTCACTTTAATATGAAGTTGTTATATGTGAACATCATCGGTTTCTACGAGCATAAATAACTCACTTACCTTGAGATAATCCGATATTAAATAGCTCCGCTAGTCAAACATGTTGAAATTTAAAGGTCATGGTTCTTTGAATTTGTCTTTTTATGGAGCATTCGAATTCGAATTTGCCCAAAATGAATTTACATGTGATTGAAGGTCCCTTTTCACATTATGATGATGAGATGGAAAATTCGAATTTGATAAAGGTAAATAGTATCAATGATAACATTTTGTCAGGAGAGAATCGTTTTTTTTTTTTTTTTTACCTGAGCTCTACATCTTTGGGCTTGCAAAACGAGGTAGTAAGGAAGCTTCACGTGCACAGCTTGTTCATAAATTTTCATGCAAGTCACCTGTTTATCACAATTGTAGAATCTATGCCAGTGATGGTCATCTTGTTTGTTATTGCGATCAGAGAAAGCTTGATTGGTATATCCGTCGGGATTTGGAAAAACTTATAGAGGATGACCCTCCAGCTGTAAAACTTCTTTTTGAGCCCAAAGGTCGCCCTGAAGATGAAAACAATGAATTCTACGTTCAAAGCAAAAAGAACTTGTGTGTTGGTTGCGGAGAGAGAAATCATTATTTATGCTACAGATTCATTCCGTCTTGCTATAGGATGCATTTTCCAGAACATTTAAAGAGCCACCGGTCACATGATATTGTTTTTCTTTGTGTTGACTGTCATGAATTTGCACATTCTGCTGCTCATTATCGCTGAAATATAAGTAGTTTAATATTGTCCTAAGTTGCGCATTTGAAATCTGAATACATAAGTGGCTTTAAGTGCTCTCATTTGTTCAAAAGGAGGTGAAATTTTTGGATTTGTTTGATACTTTTGTGCATTAGCTTAACATCTGCCATCTTACTGCGATTCTAGATATAATGTCTGTTCATTAACCACCATTGAAATATAAGTGAAATCAGATATTTTGCTCATTGTGAAGTGAACTCTTTGGATTGATTGCATTGACAAGATTGGTGAAGTTGGATAAGAAGACATACGCTTGTTGACTTAGAAGTTCCATAATTTAAAATTGTGCACACATAAGCTCACAAAAATAATACAAGGAAACCTTAATACTTTATGGGCCTATAGGTCCTAGAGGTTGAACCTTTGCTCTGATACCAAGTGTAGAGACCAATCCTATGATTTACTAGATGAGCGCTAGGCTTACATTTTTTTATTTTTTTTTAAATAAAAACACAATAACTAGGAATTTAAACCATAATCATACAAGTTTGAAACTCGGTAAATCTAAATCAAGTATATCAAGTACATAAATTTAACTTCCTAACACATACATATATTTAACTTGATTATAGGCACAATGAAATCATCATAATTAAAAACAATATAACTAACACATGTACCGTTCACCCTTAGACGAGAATCAAACTTGACTTGCCGCTATTTGAGTCCCTTTGTTGTCGTCTACCTCCAAGCCTGAATGTTGTCGTGCTTAATCCGAATGTAATGACCCACTAGTTGACCTCCCAGCCTACTCCTTGGGTACTCTCCTTTCCCATGGACCTCCGAGCTGCAATGGGGTTGTACAACGAAGGAATGTGCTAGCTGATAGAGGTGAACCCCTCTTGGTTCAAGAGTCCCCTCTCTATAATACTCTATCCCACCAAACTCAACTATGGCTCGTAACCACTCAAAATGACATAATCTCCTCCATCCAACAATAGGGTAAAAAAAAGGTCATTTTTCCTTCCATTTCCCTTTCTTTTATAGAAGGCTTCATAGGTGACACTTGGAATTTAATGCATAAATAATTAATTTTTATTAACCCAAAATTTGATTAGTCATCCACCCATGTGTCACCCTCTCATCAAGACTCTCCAAAAATAATTTACTTAATTATTCATTTAAAATAGTATTTCCCTCAATCCAACAAGACTTCCTATTTCTTCTCCTAATTGTCTCTTGATTCCCTCTTTTCTACTCCTTAATTTGTGTTTATTACTGAAGTTAATTGATAAGTCTCAGATTTGGTCCCTTAACTACCTCAATTTTCCTTTTAGATGAATATTCTTATGTTGGCTCTTGCCACATGGAAGTTCTCTAAATTTATCAAATTTTAATCTATTAATCTTATTTTAATTCACCACCCTCTTATCTTAATGAAGTTTTTAATAACTCTTTATACTTAACTCTATGTCCCTCTTTCCCCTTTTTTTGCCTAATTAAGTTACTTATGTATATTATCCATTTAATATTTTGTTTTAATCATGGAAAATGTAGAGTTATCATGGTAAAATATTTTATTTCTTCCTATTCCTCCCTTACCCTAAGTTTTATTCTTGATTTAATTCCTTTGGTTCTAACATCCTATATCACTTGATATGAATTAGTTGGATTTTCATATATTGATTATATTTATTAGTTTCTTTAATGATGTTGAGGGTGTCAAGTTGGTCATGCCCTTCAAGAACTTCCATTCGAAGTTCCGAGGGTGCCATGCCTAAGAATTTATTTTTGATGCCAAGGGTGCCAAGTCGGCCGTGCCCTTCAAGAATTTCTCTTGAAATCCCAAGGGTGCCACACCACTTGCCCTTCAAGTATCCAGTGGTTATGAGGGGAAATTATATGTGCAACACCAGAGACCCCTATCATCTCGTATGTTGCCTGTTATAGTGAGAATAATGGTGCTGGGGATCAAGGAATCCGCCTTGATGTGCGCCCCCCAGAAAATCCTCGTGAGCGAACCAAATTTGTGACCTGCCCCATGACATCGTGATCTTCAAGGCGAAGGTATTTTGACCTTTCCAGCCTAAGTCACGGTGGGAGTGCTAGCGGGTGAGATCAGGAACACTGTTCTACCCCTCCCATGTTGTTCCATTCAATTGTACAACCCCATCACCCATATGTGAGTCATTCGGCCAAGCAAATAACATGTTCCTGCAACCACTGACATATCATCAGAGTATATGTAATATATATAACAAGTTTCAAACTGAACTTAGAATTTCAAAGACAAAATATTAATTTCTATCAAACCAGATGTTATCCACTCATCATATGCGAGTGCCTCTGGCCGTTTCCTGTCATACTCAATAATCATCAGTAACAAAGTTCTCAGTGTTAGAAACATCAACATGACCTAATCATTCACATCATTGTTTATTTTGAATCAGAACTAATGTAAGTAGTTAACATATGGGACACATTCCTCATGTTTATCATAACCATAACATTAATGGTAAATTAACATATTCATCAAAGGCATTATCATCGTAACATCAATAGAAAACATATATATCCATAAAATATATCATTATCATGATATCAATAGAGAACCTGCATATCCATTAATGCTACAATCATATCAATAAAGAACATGCATATCCATAAATGCTATCATCATCATAGTATCAATAAAGACACACATAACCATCACATCCACTAATATAGAGTAATGTGTCTAGATCCTCAACCTGAGGTCTTCAAAGAATAAAGTGCGAGTCTTAGGGCTAAATAATGTTAAAATTCATATCACTGTCAGTCAACTAGAGTAGGGCACTACAGGATCACACTCTATCCCATTGGCCAGATGGGGAGGTTATCCCACAAAGTGGGCAGGATGCTAACTAGGGCATACTTTGACTAGTGGAGATGTGAGATCTCTACACATCCTATCGGTTAGAGGTCTCTCATCCCCAAGAGTCCACCAACTTCACTTCATTAGAGGAAATTTTAGCTTAAATGTGCCCATGATTTTTTCACGTAATTTCCATGTCATAATATGTTAACCAATCAAAATCCTTTAAATTGAAAAAGAGGTACATGTAAATATTTTTGAGAGAAAAGAAAAACTACTTTTTTTTAATTGTATTTTTGGCTTATCTTCTTACAGGTTTACTCAAATTTCAAGTGTAGACACTCGATGGATGCAAAATTAAATTTCGCATCCAACGAGTACCCATAATGCATACTTTTGAGAAGACCCACATTGATAAAAAATGAAGATACATTAAAAAAAACGTGTTAAAAAAGTGTGTTGAACACATTTTTTTAACATATCTTCAATTTTTATCAACGTGGGTCTTCTCAAAAGTATGCATGATGGGTACTCGTTGGATGCAAAATTTAATTCTGCATCCATCGAGTGTCTACACTTGAAATTTGAGTAAACCTGTAAGGAGATAACTGAAAAATACAATTTTTTTTTGTAAGCTTGGCATGAATATATCTTCAACATGTCCAACATACCACCTTGATCGAGGTCGGGAATTGAACCAATGACTTCAGATCAAGGAATGCGTTAATAGAGAAATCGATCACTGTCTATCCAAGACCCCGCAGACAAGCCAAAAATACAATTAAAAAAAGTAGTTCTTTCTTTTCCCTCCAAAATTCATTACTCTTATTTTATTATGTTAACTATTATTTTATTATTTTTCATTAGGAGGCCACTTTTAGGCTTAAATTTCCTCTAATGACTACCCTGGGAGCTCAACCAAGGGGGAGGAGCAATGCTCAGTTTTCTTGATCAACCTAGACCCTTGCCTAGGAGGGTCACATCAACCAATCCATGCTGCTCTCTGAAGATCGAAAACAGATCAAAGTGTTCATATTTGGTACCGACTCAAACAATTCACTGAAGAGTTCAATCACACTGCCTTATGCATTATCATGAGAAACACTATTCTGTTTACTATTCATATAGGGCATCATGTGTCAGAACAAATTATATAACATAAAGAGAAGAATACCTTATTCATCCTTTCTCCCTCTCAACCAAGGAGGCAATAACCACCAATTTGAGCTTTTCTCATACAACAAAATACTCTCTGGTCTAGTTATATATTTGGTCAGACTATGTCTAACTCATAATGCATACAAGGATCAAACAATAATTCATTAATGCAATCCAACGTGCCATAAAAACACTTCTAAATGAGAGGTGGATCCTTGTGCTGCATGGGTTAAATCAAACCTGTCAGCAACAAATTGTTAGCTCAATAGTAAAAAATAACATCAGATGTTCATTGTTTCATTCTACAATCATGGGACTTCTAATAATCCATCACAAATAAATAATAGGTGCTAGGATGTCACCAAGGATCTCTCCCTCTGAATAGGAAGCTTCTTCACTTATCATCAATCAAGACATCAATATGTATTAACAAAATTTTCAGACCATAGAGTCAAACTATATAAGTTTTTCATATATACATATACATATTATAGTCACCATAAATTGTTTCATTGTCACATGTATGAAAATGTCATCAAATATTCATCAAGGGTTAGTACTTCAAGGATCATAACATCACTTCTTTATTACATTATTCAAACACTTCTCGTCAAAGTACTAACATCATCAAGTGAGGGCATCCATTCAGTGTATTCTTAAATTATCATAGCAGTTACAACTTGTAAGATCATCAAGAAGATAGATAGAAGATCCCAAGTAACACTGTTACCACCATTAGGATTACCATGCTTATCGCAAGTACTGACAATAATTTCAAGATCAAAGTTTCTAGGATCATTTATAAAATCAGGAAATCTATTATGATCACATGATGATCATTGTCTACTATAATATATATGCCAAGTACCAAGGAGAGATTTATATCAATATATCACATGAAATAGAGATCAAAATTACTTTCATATGTATGCATAAATCAAGTCATCTATGAAGGTCATATTCTTGTCATATCTCGAGGTTCAACTTTCCATCCAACGCTGCGGCTAAATCATAATGCTGAAACAATATTATATACATACCATGTAATATACATATACCTTAATCAACTTGTAACACTTGTTTGACATTAGCAGTTGTATAACTTGCATATCTGCTTCAAATTTCCTTTCCCTCCACCAGCTTCTTTCAACGCTACCTTTGCATCATTCAACATTCAGATGATCCTCAAGAAGGATCTACTTATCATATCTTTAACAAGAATTTATAACTACTCAAATATTTGTGCAAGAGGAATAACCAATGATCAAAACAGTAAGTCTAAACAAAAACATTGTCATATAGAAACAACATAAGTCTGGAAGGTACTTATCTTTAATGAGAGGTGATCAACTCCTTCTTGATCCAACTCCCAAGATCCATTACTATCCATCATTCATATGTCATTGTTTTCATTAGTATATTTGATGCAGGAGCATGAGGCTTAGAGACAAAAGGCTTCATTAATTATTCCAAAAAATCCAAAAAATGTTTACAAGCAAAGGTGTTGGTACCTTTAGCTGTCAATTTACAGTTTTACTAGATAAGGTTGAATTAGTATCTAGGAAGATTGAACAGTTTTAGATTAGATTCAGCATATTTAGCCTTCAGATGATAGATTTAAGGAAGATATTATGTAATTAGGATTTTATCTAAGTTAGGAGAATTCGATCCTCAAGAGGAGGTCGACTGTTATGTAAAACCTTATAAAATGTAACCTATGAGAAGGAGAAAATCGAATTGGGCTGTAGAAGAATTGATTGAGAGGATTTTGCCTCTGATTTAATAAAATTGCAGAATTTAAATTATCTGTTGTATGCTTGGCAAATTCTCGGAGGGTTTCATCTCTTCGAAAATCCATTGGATTTATGTTTTTTCTGAGTAAAATTTAAGTAACTTTTGTGTGAAGGATTCAGAAGAATTTGAAGAAATTCTGGTTTCTTTGGCTTGAGATTTGATAGTCGATAATTGATCTATGTTGATTGAGTTACGGGGCGAAAAAGGAGGTTTCCAGAGGAGTTGAAGTTATAACTGTAAACCAGTGGAAAATCCGTGGCCAAACACGATCGAAAACGAAAGTTTGCAGACCAAGTGGTTTTTGAAAAACTAGCCACTATGGTCGCACTACTTTTGGGCGTGCGAGTGGTTTTGTTCAATTGAACACGATCGAATAAAAACGTGACACGTCACGGTGGTAATACTGTCGATTTCTCGTTACTTTGGAGCCATAAAGTGCCGGGGCTATTGGAATGCGATAGCCGTCCGATCACAAGTGTTGGAGATCTGACGGTATTCGCGTCGGAAGTTGCGCGGAGTTTAACAAAAGTTATGGACCCAACGGTTTATTTAATGGAGCTTTATTAAAGTATTTGAAATCCGAAACCCCATTCCAAAAGTTTTAAACATTGTTTAAAAATGAATTATTATGTTTTTAAAGGATAAGGAGACTTTAGCTTCCGTAAGTCATTTCATTAAATTAATCAAGCAGATTTAATAAAGTTTGATGACTGAGAGTGGAAATAAGGATCAGGAACAAATTCCTCCTGAATTAGAAAGCATAGTAACAAAATTTGAGCAACTCTCCTTAACGCCTGCACCCACACTGCCATCATTTGTGGTATCAGAGCAGTCTTCAGAACATTTTCTAGACACTGAAAAAGCTTCCAAAAGTCAGAAAAAGAAACCCAACATGGATTTCAGACTTGGTAGAGGAGATGGTGCTGGTAGAAGAAGAGGTAGACCAGTTTCAAATGCTGAAGTACTAGAAACTATGCAGCAAATTCAAGCCAGATTGGAAGCAATGGAAACATGACAACAGAGAGATCCTGAAGATGTCAGTGAACCTGAAGCTGAAGAAGAAGAAGGAGGAAATGTTGAGCTTACTCTTGAGATGATATTCTTTAAATCAATTTTAGGATCTAAATCCAAGCCTAGACTTGAAGTATCAGCTTTTGCAGGAGGATTGAATCCAAAAGAGTTGATAGACTAGATTAATGAAATGAATAAATGCTTTGATTATGAGGAGATGTGTGAATAAAAAAGAGTTAAGTTTACTGTCACAAGGTTGAAAGGACATGCAAAACTTTGGTGGGATGGAGTGCAAGCAGAAAGAAGGAGAGTTGGTAAGCAGCCAATCAAGAATTGGAACAGAATGGTAGCAAAGTTGAGAGGTAAGTTTTTTCCTAGTGATTATCAGCTTTCATTATTTAGACAAATGCAGAATATTAGACAGAGATTAATGACAATAAAAGAATACACAGAATAATTTTACAAAGTGAGCATAATAGTAGGACAAATTCAAGATACAACATAGAAGATTGCCAGGTACATAAATGGTCTCAGAATGGAGATTCAAGATGAGATAAGTATATTGTCTCCTAAAACAGTAAAAGAGGCTTACCAGATGGCCTTAAAAGCTGAAGAAAAACTCATAAGGAAGAAATATGCCAAAGGAAGAGGTACTTTTCGAGGAAGAGGAAGTCAAGGTGGTAGAGGAAGATCTACAGCACCAAGAGATGGAGCTAGCAACAAATCACCTCAGTATGCACCCACAGAAGGTGATACAAGTGGTAGAAGGAGTCCTTACAGAGGAAGAGGAGGCAGAAACAGAGGAAGAGAAGTCAAATGTTACAGATGTAACAAATTAGGACACAGAGCCTATGAATGTCCAGAGAATGTGGGGACAAACCAGAGAAATGCAATTGTTGCTCAGACTGAAGAAGAAGCAGCAAAGTTGCTTGTAAGAGAGAAAGAAATTGTGCCAGAGAAAGGAGAATCTTTGGTGGTTAACAAAGTTTTGTTAAAAAAACAAAGAAAGTTGCTGAACCAACACAGAGAAAGACTTTGTTCAAAAGTGTGTGCAAAGTTCAAGGGAAATGCTGTCAATTGGTAATTAATAGTGGCAGTACAGATAACTTGGTCTCTACAGAGGTGATAGGGAAGTTGAAATTGAAGACAAGGGAACATCCAACACCCTACAAGGTGTCATTGCTTCAGAAGGGACATCAACTGATAGTAAAGGAACAATGTGAAATAGAATTGCAAATGGGCAGTTACAAAGATAAAATCATGTGTGATGTGATGCCTATGGATGTGTGTCACATATTGCTGGGTAGACCTTGGCAGTATGACAGAGCAGCAATACATGATGGAAAGAGAAACACTTACAAGTTTTTAAAATTTGGTATGAATCAAACATTGTTACCTATGGAAGAAGAAGATGCATCAAGTAAAAAGTCTGATCCAAAGGCTTTATTGTTGAGTGGAAAAGAATACTTGTAGCAGATTGAAGATGATGAGGTAAATTTTGCTTTAGTTTGCAAACCTAAGGTAGTATTTAATTCTACTAAAATTTTTGATTTGCCAATTGAAATTCAAGAAATGTTGGAGAACTGTTGTGATATTATTGTGGATGATTTTCCTGATGAATTGCCACCTGTAAGAAAAATCAACCATCAGACAGATTTGATTCTAGGATCAAATTTTCCAAACAAAGCAACTTACAGAATGACTCCTACAGAAAATGAAGAAATCAGAAAGCAAGTGCAGGAATTGGTTGACAAAGGTTTGATCAGAGAAAGTTTGAGTCCTTGTGCAGTACTTACAATATTAAGTCCGAAGAAAGATGGAGGTTGGAGAATGTACACCGATTCAAGAGCAATAAACAAGATAACAATCACGTATAGAGAATTGAAGATTTGATGGATTGTTTGAGTGGAGCAAGATATTTTTCAAAACTAGATTTGAAAAGTGTGTATCATCAAATTAGGATAAGGGAAGGAGATGAATGGAACACAACCTTTAAAACAAATGAGGGATTGTATGAATAGATGGTAATGCCTTTTGGTTTATCAAATGCACCTAGTACATTTATCAGGCTTATGAATGAAGTATTGAAGGAATTTATTGGTAAATTTGCAATAGTATATCTAAATGATATATTAATTTACAGCAAAACAAAGGAAGAACACATGAGACATCTTAATTATGTCTTAAGGAAGTTACATCAAGAGAAGTTACTGGTAAATTTAAAGAAATGTTCATTCATGAAAGAAGAATTGGTATATCTAGGTTTTGTTGTTTCAGCTAAAGGATTAAAAATGGATCCAGAGAAGATAAAGGCAATTGTGGAGTGGCCTTCACCTAAAAGTGTTTTTGAGGTAAGAAGTTTTCATGGTCTTGCTAGTTTTTATAGAAAATTCATAAGGAATTTTAGTAAGATCAATGCACCTATCATTGAAACCATAAAGAAGGACAAACAACCATTTAAGTGGACTGTTGAAGCTGAAAGGGATTTTCAGTTCTTAAAGCAAAAGATAACTGAGAAACCTGTCTTAGTTTTGCCTGATTTTAATAAACCATTTCAAGTAAAATGTGATGCCAGTGGGGAAGCTATTGGAGTTGTATTAAGTCAAGAAGATAGACCTGTAGCATATTTCAGTGAGAAGCTGAATGAGACAAGGAGGAAGTACTTTTCTTATGACAAGGAATTTTATGCAATTATATAGTCATTGAAGAAGTGGAGACATTATTTAATGTCTAAAGAATTTGTGCTATATTCAGATAATAATGCTTTACAGTGTATTATGAAACAACCTAAATTGAATCAAAAACATGAAAAAAGGGTTGAATATCTTCAAAGTTTTAACTTTGTATTGAAGCGTATAAGTGGTCAAGCAAACAAGGTAGCAAATGCCTTGAGTAGAAAAAGCATTCTTGTTCAAGAAAGTCAAATTCAAGTGTTAGGTTTTGATTTTCTTAAAGAACTCTATAAGACAGATTTGGATTTCAAAGAAGCATTTGAAGCATGTTGTAATCCTGTTTTGATAGACAGAAGTCAATGGTTAGATTATTTCTTGCAATAGGGTTTATTGTTCAAAAGAAATCAGTTGTGCATACCAAATTTTTCTATGAGAGAAAATTTAATCAGGGACAAACATAGTGGTGGACTTGCTAGACATTTTGGTGTTGATAAGACTTATGAACAACTAAGTCATTTTTATTTTTGGCCAAAGATGAGATCTGAAGTGGAAAAGTATGTGAAGAATTGTAAAATTTGTCAATATGCAAAAGGAAAAAGTCAAAATGCAGGTTTGTACATTCCATTACCTATTCCAGACAGACCTTGGGATATGGTAAGTATGGATTTTGTTTTAGGATTGCCTAAGACACAGAGAGGGAATGATGCAATTTATGTTGTAGTTGATAGATTTTCAAAAATGGCACATTTTATTCCATGTTATAAAACTAGTGATGCTACTCATGTTGCCAATTTGTTTTTCAAGGAGATTGTCAGAGTACATGGGTTACCTAAAAGTATTGTCTCTGATAGAGACACCAGATTTGTTTGTCATTTTTGGAGAAAATTGTGGAAGAAGCTTGGTACTAAACTAAGTTTCAGCTCAGCTTATCACCCTCAGACTGATGGGCAGACTGAAGTAGTGATCAGGAGTTTGGGTAATCTTTTGAGAAGTCTTGCAGGAGAACATCCTAAACAGTGGGATCATATTTTACCACAGGGAGAGTATGCATATAATGATTCACCTAAAAGAAGTACAGGGAAAAGTCCATTCCATATAGTTTATGGAATGCACCCAAGAGGAGTATCTGAATTAAGGAACTTGGGAAAAGAAGAAATGAGAAGTGCTGAAGGAGAGGATTTTGCTTCAGAAATTCAAGCAATACATGAACAGGTAAAGCAACAGCTACAAGACAACAACATCAAGTACAAAAACAGAGCAGATTTGAGAAAAAGAGAAGTTAATTTTGAAGTTGGTGATTTGGTTTTAGCACACTTAAGAAAAGAAAGATTTCCAAAGAGGAAGTATAACAAGTTAAAATTCAAAAAGATAGGACCATGTAGGATATTGAGAAAGTTTTCTGCAAATGCTTATGAAATTGAATTACCATCTGATATTGGAATATCTCCAATATTCAATGTTGCTGATTTGTACAGATATGAAGATAGTGGCAAAGATGACACACCAAAAGACAGAGGAAAGATTGACTGGCTAAAACAGTTACCCACAACAAAGACATTACAGCTAGAGAGGATCTTAGACAAAAAAGTGTTTAAGAAGACCAGAGGACAGGAATATTTTTGATATTTGATCAAGTGGAGGGATCAACCAATTGAGGATGCTACCTGGATGACAACAACCATGCTGCAGAAATTGGGCAATTCCGTAGAGGAGCTCATGGACAGGAGCCCATGAATATTTTTGTCCTCAGGAGTCTGACGCAGGAGCATGAGGCTTAGAGACAAAAGGCTTCATTAATTATTCCAAAAAATCGAAAAAAAGTTTACAAGCAAAGGTGTTGGTACCTTTAGCTGTCAATTTACAGTTTTACTAGATAAGGTTGAATTAGTATCTAGGAAGATTGAACAGTTTTAGATTAGATTCAACATATTTAGCCTTCAGTTGATAGATTTAAGGAAGATGTTATGTAATTAGGATTTTATCTAAGTTAGGAGATTTCGATCCTCAAGAGGAGGTCGACTATTATGTAAAACCCTATAAAATGTAACCTCTGAGAAGGAGAAAATCGAATTGAGCCGTAGAAGAATTGATTGAGAGGATTTTGCCTCTGATTTAATAAAATTGCAGAATTTAAATTATCTGTTGTATGCTTGGAAAATTCCCGGAGGGTTTCATCTCTTCGAAAATCCATTGGATTTATGTTTTTCTGTGTAGAATTTAAGTAACTTATGTGTGAAGGATTCAGAAGAATTTGAAGAAATTCTGGTTTCTTTGGCTTGAGATTTGATAGTTGATAATTGATCTATGTTGATTGAGTTACGGGGTAGAAAAGGAGGTTTCCAGAGGAGCTGAAGTTAGAACTGTAAACCAGCAGAAAATCCGTGGCCAAACACGATTAAAAACGAAAGTTTGCAGACCAAGCAGTTTTTGAAAAATTAGCCATTGTGGTCGCACTGCTTTTGGGTGTGCGAGTGGTTTTATTCAATTGAACGTGATCGAATAAAAACGTGACACGTCACAGTGGTAATATTGCCAATTTCGCGTTACTTTGGAGCCTTAAAGTGCCGGGGCTATTGGAATGCGATAGCTGTCCGATCACAAGTGTTGGAGATCTGATGGTATTCACGTCGGAAGTTGCATGGAGTTTAACAAAAGGTATGGACCCGATGGTTTATTTAATGGAGCTTTATTAAAGTATTTGAAATCCGAAACCCCATTCCGAAAGTTTTAAACATTGTTTAAAAATGAATTATTATGTTTTCAAAGGATAAGGGGACTTTAGCTTCTGTAAGTCATTTTATTAAATTAATCAAGCAGATTTAATAAATTTTGATGACCGAGAGTGGAAATAAGGATCAGGAACAAATTCCTCCTGAATTAGAAAGAATAGTAACAAAATTTGAACAACTCTCCTTAACGCCTGCACCCACACTGCCATCAATCTTCAACCGTCTTCATTAAGCCCAACCGATGCTAGTCCATCTAGGGTTATATTGATTCTTCAAGAAACCATCCAACAAAACCAAAACAATATCTGAGAGATAAGCCCAATAGAAAGATCAGATTTAGGTCATGGTTTCCAATTCTGCGGAATGGTCAACGCCAATGATCAATTGTAAAAAAAAACCCTAGGTCACAGCCGCATGGAGATACTGACTATGCGAGCGACTATAGCTCTCCAACCGCATGGAGCACCCTTCATTTGTGCGTTTGTGGCCAAAATTTCTTTCTTTACATGTGTGATGAATTCATGAATCAATTTGAGAACTAGCCTCAGACTTGTGCTAGACAATCCTAATGTTATGTTATTAATCAAACCCAAGCTCCTCTTATCATATCATATCACAGAGATTTCACTATAGGGTTTCAATTTTACCATATTCAAGGTTTCTTTGAGAGTTTCTCCCAAGCCCTAACCTCATTATATTTTCCAAACCCTATCTCCTCTTATTGGAACTAGCTTTCCTAGGGTTTCCTTCAAACCTTAGTATTTGTTTACGTCTCTGCCATATTTACTTGCATCCATCAACGGTGTCTTCATAGGGGTGATATCCATGAATTTTCTTCCAGCCCAGCTACGATACCATGTAAATTTTCTTAGAGTTGGATTTTTCTTTGCAATTAGACAATTGCATTACACCTTTTAACCATAGAATTCACCCCACAACTTTATGATATCATAACAACAATAACAATTGTATAGAAAAAGCATGACATCAATATTGTGGTAGAAACATAAAGAAACAAAGGAAGAAAAACATGCACACATAAAGACACTAAGATTGGTCAGACATCGAGGAAAAACCCCACAAGGGGGAGAACCCACAACCAAATCTTCTTCTTCTTCTATTCGATTTCATCAATGGTTTAGTTGATATACAAGGTACATCGATAGAGAGTTACATCACCACATCAAGCCTCTGAGGGCCAATCTAGGACAAATATAAAGCTGTTGCTATATCATAACAATGAATCACGACATCATCAAAGGAAAATGTTAGTATCCTATAGTCATAGTAGCGAGAAATAAATTATCTTTCAAATTTTGTCAAAAGTATAAAGGTGTGCTATGATCTTGTGGAAGATCAAGATTTAGGTCTTAGGTCGGAATAAAATTTTCATTATTCATTGTAAAGATGTCAAAGTGTGTGAAGAGTCAGAAAAATGGTCTTTTATATCCCAAGGGGTCAAGTTAAGTAGGACTAGGGTCAAGTTACATCAAGAGATCATGATCAAGATCGTGCTTCCATGCCTTGTCATCATGGGCACAAATTTGTAGGTGTCTTGAGTCAGTTAAAATGTCAAATCATGATTAGTCATGGCATCAACACTAATACAACAGTCAAGAGGATGATGTTACGCTTTTGCCAAGTATTAAGATTTTGGCTATTCAAGTTCAAATTGTAATAAACACACATCAAGTCCGCTCTCATCCACCTTGGGAGTTTAATTGCATGGTTATCTTCAGAGAAAATCTCACAACTCTCCATTTTCCCATCAGAAGCTCGTTGTGTGGTCGTTTATGGTCGCTGCGCAAAGGAGGCAGGAGAGCGGTGCACTTGCATACAATGTTGCATTTCTTTCAAGCCAGTGGTCAAATCGCCTCTCCAGGTGCAAACTCTAGTTTTATTCAATACCTTGGTTTTGTCTGATTACCAAATTGCATGCCTGTGCTTAGATGAACAACTAGGAAACCTGCAAGATACTAAATTTCATCATTGCCGTGTTTTCTGCATTGCTACGCTTTCTATCATTCGCTGCACTCTCTCTGTGTGCTACATTTTTTTGTGTTCTACCCTTTCCAAACATTTAAATTCTGGTTTTCAGCCTCTATATACAAATTATATCATGTCATTCAACTAATTTTAAGCCCCTTACCTAATCTTTGTGTGCCTTAAAGGTGTTTGAGCTTGTTTTCTCATGCACTACACTTCTGGTGCTATGCCTATCTTTTAAAATTTCTCTCACTAGGACCAAGCATGCAATAGTTTTTTTGGGGTTTCCAAGAGTCGATTTGTGTTAATTGGTGTGTTTTATAGGGTTTTCTATTCTCAATTGTCATCAAATCTTATTTTGGAGCCCATTTTTCATTATTGCTATCACACTTGTTGCACAAATTAAACTTGCATTGAGATTACTGTTTAAAAACCCTATAGTATCCCTCTGCTGCAAAAAACCATGTCAAATCCAGTGGGAAGGAGACATAAGGGAGGTGAAATTGTCAGATTTGAACTCCAAGACCTCACATTCATCAATGCAGGCCCAACTATCAGAGTTGCCTTTGAGCAAGTTGGATGTATAAGATCTTGTGAAAAAATTTAAGGGTATAATGTATAACTCACTAAGGAGTTTTCCATGAACTTTAATGGGTTAGAGGTTGTTGAAGAATGTAACTAGGTTCGGTCTTCATTACTAATATATTTGTGAAAAAGAATTTATTATTATTAAATGACTTATTAAAGCATGGGTTTCATGCTTGGGTCATATTATTTAGGTCAAGGTCCCCATTGTGGACTTCTAGGATTATATAGTCATTACAAATTTAAATTGACCCATTCTGGGCTTTTGAATCATGTAATTAGGTTGTTTTTTGGTCAAAAGAATCCTCTATCAAGTCAACCTCTTCATAAAGCCTTCATCAAGTCAACTCATTCTTGTCGGCCTCAAACAAATTAATCTTCAATTTGGTTTCCTAAAAAATGCTCATGTCGGCCTAAAGCAAGTGACACACCACTTCAAGAAACTCATGTAAAATTATTTATGATGGGCAACAACTATATATACAAGGCTAAGATATTTGAATAACTTAGAATCTCAGACTAATTACAATTAAGAATTTTAGATATCTCTGAAACAGTTCAAACATTTCAGTGGGATAATTTCGGTACAATTGCAGTGATCAAAGTTTGGAAAAGAGGTCTCTTTGTCTCAGTGGTATCTCTATTTCAATACCACCACAGGAAGAAGTTACCACAATCCGTTTCTACTATAGTTCATAGTTTGTTTCTACCACAATTCGCTGACACCTCATATATGATTCAATACTACTACAAGGAGATATTTTCGGTGCACACATAGTGATAAAGATTCTGATATCATCACACCAAGGAGATCTTTCAACCATTATAGTTCGGTGTCACCACAGAGATTATATCTTAGTGTCATGACAATGATGAGGTTTCAGTGGAATCAAAATGAAGAAATCTCGGTGTCATCACAGAGATAAGGATGATGTCTCTATGCTAACATAGTGAAAGGAATGATGACTTGATGGAGGAAGTCTATTGTCTAGGGTCTTGGTCGTCTCATCTTGAATCTATTGAAGGAAGAATTTTGACTGGGTTTTACCCAAAGAGTGGGGTTTTTCCCTGGAAGTGTGCCTACATCTTGTGTACTCTTCTATTTGTTGTTTGGCATTAGTCTTGATGATAAGAAAATATAAATCAAAATAATTAATAACAATAATGAAACATCACAAGATAATATCATAATAAGAGAAATCGTTTAGCTGCCACCTACTTGGATTTCTCAACATGGTATCAGAGCTAAGGTCATGATCAAAGGAAGTTTTGAAGACCAGTTGGGTGCATCTGTATTGAAGATCAGATGAGTGTGCTTGCATTTGTCTTAAATATCACTTCTGGGCTAGATTACAATAGACTAGTTCAATCTTTACTCACCTTACCTTGAAGAAGAAGGATTTCGTTATATTATAGGAAAGGAATTCAGATTAACTTTAAGATATTAAGGATCAATGTATTCACAATCTAGAAGAAATATAACTTGAAGGTTTTTAGGTAAAACCAAATAACGTGGTTTCAATATACCACAGGGATACAAGCTTAGATCAGTCTTTAAGTTTGGATATCACTGTACACAAGTGTGGATATCAAAGGTGTACACTTGGTACAATCACATTAAATCAATTTCGAATCAGTTTGATGAATGCAGATTAAGGTGTAATACTACAACAGTTTCGTTGTCTCCATAATATCACAGTTTTCAATGTAATCTCTATCTCGACATAACCACAGAGATTAGAGTTCGTTGTCTCCACAATGTTAAATGTGCTATCACAATATTTGGACTCGATATTGTGTGGTCGAAGCACTGATGTAAGGGCTAAGCAATGCTATGTGTAATTTTGAAACAATGAGAAATTTCGGTTTATTACAATGAAGAAAACTCAGACATCACAGGACCGAAGATTTGTGAGTATGGATAATCATTGCTTGGGCTATATCCACAATACCATCGTTAAAAGAACCATGTCACTCAATGAAGATGATACTACAAGTTTATGGACACTATTGATATGTGTCTATCTCCCATATAGAACTAATATATTAGGCACTTTAATGAACCGTGTCATGACAAAAGGAATCCAATGTCTATCCTATAGAAAATGAAATTGATAGTCCAAGGAGCCAACTTGAAGAATGTAATCTTTAAGAAGTACAAGGAACCAAGTAAGTATTACAATAAGTCTAATAAGATATCAATTAAAGGTATGTGACTACAAGGTACGTATGTTCATTTCTAGATTTTCAATACATCTAATAATTCTTGCTTATAGCTAGTCTAGGGTAAGGATTGTAATACTTAGACAACATGCATACTTATATTCT
Source organism: Pinus albicaulis (assembly GCA_034641835.2). Lineage (NCBI taxonomy): Eukaryota > Viridiplantae > Streptophyta > Pinopsida > Pinales > Pinaceae > Pinus > Pinus albicaulis. Next base: position 630,567,654 of record CM076581.1, on the reverse strand, counting down.
AGGATTTACAAGTAGTCTAGGATTTCAAGCAAAAGTACCAATATTGATTGAAAGAATGAATATCTTGATCTTCAATATCATAGGATTCCATGCTCCATGATTATCTAACTTAAGAAATTAAATCATATTCTTGGTATCACATGTTTTACTTGAGAGTATATATCACAGATCATGGCTAAATACAATAAGAACACTTCAAGGAATAATTACAAGGTTTGACCATCTCCAGGTATTCCGTAGTCTATATACCTTATAAGTTCTCTTAAAAGGTGCCTTCATCTTATTTTGAAATTTGTGTTACTAACATCGTCATGTCTAGCTCTCTTGAATCTATATGATTATTGTTTAGGGTGATTCATCATCTGATGAATCTACCCATATTATATCCCTATTTTTTTATATAATAGAACCCTAGACAGATTCTTTGGAAAACCATAACCTAAGGGTATGCTAATAATGTGTGAAACCCTAAATCTACTTGGGGTTATTAATGAAGAAATTTATATACTAGTTGATATATTGATGATGTCATGTTTAAGGTTTTGATATGATCATGGAAGCTCTAACTTATTAGGGTTGAAACAATGCTGTTCGAAATCCCGAACCTTTGAAATTTTGATATAATAAGGGTTTTCTTTGATATGAACCGAAACCCTAGGTATTGGTTAGGTCCACAAGCAAAACCATTATTGTGTACTTAAAGTCCTAAGAATGAAACCTTAGGTATGTGTTTATTTGGTTGAAACCCTAGCTTAGTCTAGGTCGGTATATGTCTAATGTATTGTCTAACATATGATATGCGTACGCATGATGGTAATATCCTAGATATGTGTGTTGACCAAATTTCTAATGGTCATAAGTGCTAGGGTTTGGAAACAAGCCCTAGTAAAAGTTTGAAGTTCTAGGATGATGATGTGAAATCTAGGGTTTACATCAAACCCTAGCAAAAACTATTCTTATTGATTAAGCTATGTTTGATTGTTATGACTCATGTATAAAATCTAGGGTTTACATAAAATCCTAGTGGGAAGTCTAACGTATATGACTTCTGAAAGTTATTAGATACTTTTATTTTCTTTTGACTTATTTCTAGGGATTGCTGTAGAGCCTCATGATTGCTTCATTTTGACACTTGCTTTTACCTAGTTTTCCACTTTTTGGTCATCATCATCAACTCAAAATAGCATCAAACTACATTTTTTTGATATGTTAAGGTATTTAAATGACCTATATTTCATATTCAATAATGTTCCTTATTATTAAGTTAAAGTTTGTATTAGCTACACAATTGACATGATTCTGTAGCTGATCCGCGTTCTGTAGCCATCTCCATGGTTTGCCCAGTTTTGAGGTGCCATATGGGAAAATAAGTATGTAGACAGGTGGAGATTGACCTCTTCAAGGATTTACTCCTATCTATCTGAGCCAATTCACAAAGAAAACCGATCTATTGCGTGGTCAAAGGAGTGGGTCAACACGTTGCTGAACAAGCAAGTTAGAGTCCAAGTCAATCACACTTCACGACTTGCTTTTCCAAATAGGAAATCGTGAAGAAACACTATAATGTTATTTGTTAAAAGTTCAAGATAGGATTTTTTTTAGTCTAAGTAGGGGTAAAAGCCTCAAATAATTATACACAAGCTTTTATAAATACAAGGTAAACAAAGACCTAAACAATGAAAAATAGTGATGCGATTGTGAAGTTTTAAAATCTGTTTTTATTCCTTTTAGTGAAGAAATAACTTGAAGACTTTATGTGCAACTAACCGTTGGAGTAGATCATTGAAACCACCTGTTTGTGGAGGGCCCCTGCAAACAAAGAAGGTTATGCATTTCATGTTTTTAATGTAGATGTTTTCATTCTTTTATTTTATCATTTGATGTAGTTTAAATTCACGTTTTCATTTTGTCAAATTGTTGTAGTCGTTTCCAGAATTATACGTTGTCATTTAAAGTAGATGCTTACATAGATTTCCTTTATCATTTGATGTAGATTCATTTCCCTTTCAAATTGTTAAATTGCAAAGTGATTCATAGTTTTTCTTCCAAGCGATAGTAGTTTATTAAAGAGTAGTTTTACAAATTCATGTGTGGTTTATTTCAAGAGCATCGAGTGATTTATTTTCTAGTTTTTGAGTGAGTTCTTTTTAAAAGCATGAGTGATTTCTTTCCAAGCAGTAGTGATTGAGGAATTTCCTTTTAATATATGAGTGAGTTTTTTCAGTTCAAGAGTGATTTCTGTTTAGAGCAATAGTGACTTATTCATTTCTTTACAAGTTTCATTTCCATAGCATTTCATTTCTAAAACATAAAAATGTACAAATTCTCTTTTCTAGAATTTGATTTTATACGTTAGACTGTTAGAATTTTCAAAGACTAACAAATAAATTAGTTAAGATTTCTTCATAAGGTAGAGAAGGTTTGCTTCAGTTTTTGCAAAGTAGAAAGCATATTGATTTTTAAAACCTAGTTGTAATTTAAATTTATCAATTTCATAAAGAATAAAAACATCCTTAGAAGCAATCTCTACAAATTCCATCATCACATCAATAAAATGAATTAAAAGGGGCTTCTAGCATATATAGAGCACTTTCACTTCACAAGTTTACCAACTCCTGTCAATAATTTATGTGAGAAATTTAAGAACATTAAATTGGCTAAACATTTTATTTCCGTTGTCAAGGAAGTGTAAATAAGAGCCTTTTTCCTTTCTAAAAACACACACACACACACATACACACACACACATAATTAAAACAGAAAAATGATATGCGTAGATAAAGAGATTCCAGGGTAGATTTGTAGCTAGAGGTAGAAGCTTAATTCCAACAACACCACTCACCCCATCAAGACCTCATAGTTTCACACCATCCACCCAAAATCACATACAATCCTTTGTAGGTAGACATAGACTTCTTGAGGTATTAAGATCTGAAATTCAAACTAGAAATTCACCAACTTCATCAACCGAAGCAGTTGTGGAAGAAAAACATCCTACATCCCCAACACAAGGAGTAATATTCCTAACTGCAATTGGGGAACAACATTTAGCTCAAGAAATAGAATTCCCTAGTGAAAAAGAGGAAAAATAAATCTATTATAATTTTCCATTGATAGAGGAACCAGAAGAATTAGAAGAATAAAAAACAAATCCAATTTTGGAACCTTATATTAGTTCTGAGGAATCTACAATGGTTGGGGAAGGAGAAGGAGAAGTAAAAAATGTGAATGGTGAACATTTGAGAATTGGAGGAGGTGGGCCTAGGATTAGCGTGGAGGTGGAGGAAGAGGAAGAGGTGGAGGAAGAGGAAGGGGAAGAGGAGGAGAAGACAGAGTAGAAATAAATCTGGTTGGGTTTCCTACATACGATGAAGATACCACAAAAAATATGAAAAACATATCACTCTCTATCCTTCCTAATTTCCATGGATTAAGAAGTGAGGATCCGGAAACATTTCTTTTTGAATTCGAAGTTTTATGTAGATCATATGACTACTTACTCGATTCTCAAAATTTGAAATTGTTTCCAACAACTCTTAGGGATGCAACATTAAAATGTTTCATGGGTTTAATAGCAAACTCTACTAGAACATGAGAGGAGATGAAAAATGCATTCTTATCAAAATATAAGGAGTACTGCATGCCTCATAATTGTAAGGATAAAGTTTTTAAAATGATGCAGAGGGAAGATGAAAATCTTGAGGATTTAATTGGAAGATTTGGTTATAATATTAAGAGGGCTAAAATGGGAAATTTGGATGATGATACTTTGAAAGCTCTCCTATTAAAATCCATTACAGATGAATGGACAGATATATTTAACATGATGGGAAAATGAGATATTTCTTAGTTATCATTACCAGAAATTTCTGAATTATGCATAAATCTTTCAAGAGTTAAGTAAAGTGTTGGAAAGAGTTCAAGAGACCCTGTTATTTCTAGAATTAATAAATCTGCAGCTGGAAGAGTAAGTAGGCCTAAATAGGAAATTTTATTTATGATTTTAAAACATACATTTTAGGGAGTCTTAGTGAACAAATAGACACCTTAAAATTACAAAAAAAACAAAGAGCTGAGAGTGATGCCTTGTCTATTTTTTGTCCTAAATGTAGAAAAAAACATGTTTCGAGAGAATGCCATCTTGACTTGAAAAGTGTAGAAACTTGTGTTATATGTACATAAAATAATGATACAAAAAAATTCCCTTCAATACCAGGTCTTAAAGTTGTTTAGCAAGAGGAAGTGGTTCCAAATCAGAGAGATCCTCTTTTTTTTGTTGCTAGAAGACCATGGCAATGATCACAAACTTAAGGATTCAACACTAAAATGTATACTCAACCCCCACAAAATAACTGGACTACACCAAAGCCTTGGTATCAATCTCAACCTTGGACACAAGGATGGCAACATCCTTATGGTAGGACACAAAGATGGAAAAATCCTTATGATATATATTCTCAATATCACCAATATCCACAACCTTATCCAAACTTTCCACCACAAAATTTTCCTCAGTCTAGTCAACTACCTCAAATTCAATTTCAAAATAAAAATCCACAACTTTAATTACCATTTCCACAACGACCAAATCAATTGCTCGCTCAACCAATTCTAAACCCAAATAATAAAAATTCACAACCTGTTTACAACATGGAGGGACAAAATTTCCAGACTTACATGATAACTCCATTAGATCTTAACAATGTTCAACTTAGATCTAGTAGAGTAATGGAAAATAAGTCACCATCTACTGTTATTCAGGAAAAAAAAAGGATGATCATTCTGAAGAAGAGACACCTCTTCATCAAAATGAAAATCCTCAAAAGAGAGACGATCAATCTGAAGAAGAGATATCTCCATCAAAAAGAAAATATCCAAGAGCAAGCCACTCCTACACATAATACTCCAATAAACTCATCTCCTATTATGGAACAACCTTTAGTATCTATCTCAAAACCACATTTCCCTGAAAGATTACAAATTGATAAAGGGGTAGAAAAACAGATCATGATGCCTGATTATGATATGTTAGATGAGCTGAAGAATGTTTGCATAAAAATTGCATAAAAATCCATTTGCTACAAGCTATCAAAGAAATTACAATTCTTGCAAAGAAAATTAGGGAGTTAAGTATTAAAAAACCAAGAAGAAAAAGAAAAGAAGTAAAAAGAATTCCGTTAGTTGGAAAAATTGCAGATATCATGATGGACAAAACAACAATTCATAATATTTGGATCCAGGAAGTCCCATTGTGAACGCACACATCAATGGTATTGAAATACCAAACACAATGATTGATTTAGGAGCAACTATAAATATCATGAGTAAAAAAACTATGGATCAGCTAAAACTCCCTAATCTCCAATATACACCAACATCGTTACAACTAGCAGATAGATCTGTAATTAAACCTGATGGTGTGTTAGAGGACATTTATGTATCCTTAGATTCTTGGGAATATCCAGTTGATTTTATGATCTTAACACCCAAGAATAACTTAGGATGACATCCATTAATCTTAGGGAGACATTGGTTATCTACAACCGATACATTTATTAGTTGTAGATCTGGTGATATGTTTATCTCTGATAGAAGCTCAACATATAATTTAACATTGTATCCACCTACAAAAATAATGATAGAGGTAGGAAATGAAGAATGGATGGATGATGATAATGATATACGACCTATTTTTACTATTTCACAAGTTAGTGAAGAAGATCAAATTTTAAATTCAATAAAAAATAATGAATCATCTTCATACTGTGAGATTAGTCAAATTTTTCAAGAATAGTGCAACATTGAATATCTATCATCTAGACATATGTATTTATATTCTATGGAATAATTTGGAAATTCTTCAATAGAAATATTTCGAGGAAAAACTTTAAATGTAAACAGAAATATGGAAGAATTTCAAAGGAAGAAATTAATAGAAACATTATAAAAACACTCTTCTGCATATACATGGGAATACATGTTGGAAATATTGAGAGGGGGGTGAATCAATATTTATTTTCAATTGTTAATTTGACCAGTTAGATCACTTATATTTAGAACACAAAATGAACAATGATGGAATAGATACTTTTATTAATTTCTTCTTTACAATAAGTAAAGTACAATAATGATATAGGGCTCCAACCCTAGATGAAGACTCCAATCTTCCAGGCTCCAGCACGGCATTGTCTTCCTTGACTTGGTCTTTCCAAGGCTCCAACCTTGTCAATTTGAGGCACCAACCTCTAGGGCTCCAACCCTATCTCTCGTACGGGCTCCGACCTGGTTTCTTGAGGACTCCAATCCTCAAGGGCTCTAACCCTATTTTCCAAGGCACCAACCTTGTCTCTGTGAGGCTCCAACCTCTTGGGATCCAACCCGCAACTTCACTTCGTAAAAATATCTTTGGTTATTCTTCGCGGCTCCCAAAGTCTTCTTCAATGAGCCCTGTCACACTTAGTCTCCACGTCACATCATCAATGACAACCTTTTCTTCTTAGAAGGTATCACCACTGCTCTTCATCGTACCCAAACAATTTCTCCGAGTTACATCATGAGGGCCTTCAATAATGCATCATGATTTCCAAGGATGCCTTCAAAGTGTCTTCAAGATCGGTTTCTACAATAGTTTTTCGGTAGGTCTTTCAACAATGCTTGCCCCAAAATACTCTCTTCAAAGTATGTTCAATAATATCCCCAAGAGAGCTCCAAATCCACTTCAAGATGTATATCAAATTTCCAAGAATTTTGCTCCAAGATATTTGTTTAATATTTTGCTCCAAGATACTTCTAAGATCTTGATTTAATATGCTTCAAAGGCTTATCTCAAATATGTCTCCAAGGCTGCCTTAAACCACTTCAGATCTGCTTCAAAAGGTTCTTAAAAACTTCTTCAAGCCTGCCACCAATCTGCCTTCTTAGATTCTTCAAATTTTTTCTTAAGGACTGCTCCAAATGCTGAATTGTTTCCTCATAAGTGTTGAAGTTAAGGGCTGAGATAGGTGTAGTGTGATGGCAAAGAGAAGGGCTGTAAAAGGGGCCAAATTTCAGATCTTTAAAGAGAAGGGCTGTAAAAGGGGCCAAGTTTCAGATATTTAAAGAGAAGGGCTGTAAAAGGGGCCAAGTTTTAGATCTTTAAAGGGGTTGAGATCAGGTCTAAAATCAGGCTAAGAGAACAGAGATATATCCCACAAAAACTAAAGTTGGAACATCCACGAATTCCCAAAAAATTCTGAAATGTACCTCTTAACACACCATAGATATGTCTGCTCCAAATTATGTGTATACCTAATATTTTCTTATGAAATCAGAGCTCTTTTTTCTCCTGAGATCACAGGCTTAGTCTCCTCTGAAAGGTCCTTTATTCATTCTAAAAATTTGTGCCTTTCACTGTGTTAATCCTATTTACATGACACACTGGTCTGAGATTTCTGTCTTCTCCTTAGGTCCGAAAGTCTTGTTTTATTGTTCACATATAGATTTGAGGCAAAGGTCCAAGCTGTGATTGTTCCCTAATCTGACTATCCCACAAGCCTGAGGCATACCCAAAAAAATTCCAGAAATGCCTTTCTGCCTTAAGCTTCTCCCTAGTCCGTGTTCTTCTTCTCCTCGGCCTCTTGTACCATTTCTTTGAGATTTTTACCAAAAATTGATGGTAGAAATGAAGGTTTTGTGGTCTTATTTATATACATTTACTTAAGAGACTAAAGGGGCGTGTCTTTTAAAGGGAGGCTGACATGTGTATGAGAGTGTAGGTCAGCTAGCAATTAAATATATTATTTTTAAACTAAAAAATTCATTTTCTCACAAACCATTGGGAGTTTCAAGGCAAGTAAAGGCTCATTGGAATGAGGAAAATTTCCTTTTTCAGATGGTCTAGGACTCATTGTGATAGGCTGCCTCCAAGATGACATAATTTATTTTTCTTATAACTGTCCTTGAATTTTTATGTGCAGGAAGTGATTGGGACAACAAGAGGTCATTAGGTCTCCTTCATTTTTATGACTCCAACTATGTCTTTATATTATTTCCACGTCATCATGAGGTCCAACAATGAGTGTATCATCAATGTCATCACATAATGGTGCAGTGATATGTTATAGTGCAACCTTTATTAATTTGTTGTTGGGAAAGATCCAAAGTAGTCTTTCAACCCGGTCATCAAGGCTATTATCAAGTGTGGTCATTCAAGGGTATGACATCATCATGTGTATGGCTTCATAAAGTATAGTCATCCACATCAAGGGTAAGGACATCATCCAGGTTCTAGGCTTCTTCATCAAGAGTAAGCACACCATCATGACTTCTAGGGCTTCTTCACGAGATTATGTTGCCTTCATGGACATCTAGGGAATTATGATCAATAGGCATTTAGGACAATACTTCTTCAGACTTTGACATCATCATTAATGGTCTCCTAGTCAACCAAGAGTCATGGCATCATCATCTAGAACTAGGCATCTCAAGAATATTGACATCCCAGTCAATTCCATATTGACATCAATGACAACCTTGATTAACAATCTCCCCCTTTGTCATTGATGGAAATATTCTTGCCCTTCAAACATTCTCTCCCCCTTTGACATCAATGGCAAACGAGGGGTACCCAAGTACTCCCCCTGTCAAGCTACTTCTTTTCTTCATGAATAGTAGTCCGTCATAGGTATGTTACACCCCCTGTCATGGTGCTCTTCCTTTTGGCAATGTGGTCCATGATATTTTTGCATTTCTTCATGTGGTGAACCAAATTATTCTGCCTCCATAAACTCTTCTAGCTTAAGAAAAATTGCTTGCTTTGTGATCTAATGGAAGAATTTTTCAGCAGTGGTCCATCGGGTGAGAGGGGATTGTGTTCTTCAATGCTCCCAAGAGATGATCTAAAAGATGATTGTCCATGTAGGGCCCTTTCGCGGAATGATCACAAACTCCCCCTAACTGTATGCATGGTTTCCTTTTTGGAAGTGTCTCACCATCAAATACTTGTAATATCAAGGATGACTTCATTTAGTCAACAACATGTGTTGTTGGCTAGAGTGTTCAAGAGACTTTCAGACCCAATTTGCTTCCTTCTCCATACTTGTGCAACTTTCTTCTCTGGCTTGGTTGTCAAGGTTTTCGCTTGTTTAGGAATCCAAGTCAAGTTACAATCACGTGCCATATGTCCAATGTTATGGCAATTGAAGCACTCTATCTTGTTCATGAATAAGAAATCATGAATTCTTCTTGCAAAATTGCTTCTAGGAGATTGACGGGGACCATTATATTTGTCTTTGTGATATGCCCTACAATATTTTTCCATGTGCCCAAAGTTTGTACAAGAATAGCAATATCCAAGAAATATACTTTGGTACCTGGGAGATGAAGAGTTCCTTGAAGTACTTTTGAAGTCATTTTGCCTTGGGATTCTTTGATGATATTCATTGCCTTTTGTATTCTTGACATCATATGAAAATCTCCTTGGAGTAGGGTTTCTTCTAATGTCATCGTGACTCTTGCCTTTGCAGGAAATGGGAGTATCATTTCTCCCTGGCTTCCTTACATCCTTGTTGTTTGAAGCATTATCATTCTTGCTTGAGGGTTCACCTGCATAGCCAAGACCTGATTTATCAAGGGGGGATCTTTGATGACTTAGGATGTCATCTAGGGTTTGAGAACTCTTCAAGTTCTTATTTAGCAAGTCAACTTCCTTTTTAAGAGAGACAATTTCTTCTTTCAATTTTTCACAATCTTCATTTTTCATGACTAGTTGCTTCTTCATTTCTTCCATCATCCTTGTTGCTTCGTTTTTTAGGGAGATGCTATTTGATTTCATTGTGAAGACTTCTTCATTCTCCTTTGCTAGACTGCTCTCCATTTCTTCTTTTATTCTTGTAGCTTCACATGTTTCGGCCTTGAGAAGATTGATGTCTAATTTTAGTTTGAAGATTTCTTCATCCTTTTCTTCTAGTTGAGATTTAAGAGAGGAAACCTCTTCCTTGTATTGAATAATCTCTGCTTCAAGATTGTTCAAGCTCTTAAGCCTTTTTTCAAGGTGGCTTGACAAAGTTACTTCCCTTTTCTTTGCCTTATCCAATTGATTTGTCATAGATATGACCTCTTCATGGTGTTTTCGTTTGTTTTGATGAAATTCCTCTTTGAGTTTGGCGAGCTCCTCATCTCTTTCTTGTACTTGAATCTGGACAATGTCAAATTCCTTCATTGTTTTGTCTTGGTTACCATCTTGTGCTTTCTTCTTAAGTTCCTCATTTTCCTTTTTCAAACTGTTAATCTCTTCCATGGAAGCCATAATTTTATTCAGGATATATTGTTCAAAGTCTTCTTTGTTCTCTTCATCTTCTAGGTCTTCTTTAGCCTTGTTGTTATCTCTCTTATCTTCAGCTTCCTTGATGGATTTTGGACTTCTCTCTTGTTTTTCATCATCTTCTTGACTAGAGATCATTGTCAACGCTCCTTTTGAGTGAAGATCATGAAGTTTGTCCCATATGACTTTTGTTGACGAATATTTTTCGAAATTGGCCTTCATAGAATCAGGTAGACCATTCAAGATTTGTTTCATTGCTCTTTCATTATACTCCTTGGATTCTACTTCCATCGTGCTATCAGTAATCACTGATTTCCAAACCTCAATGCCTTGAGTCTTTAAGAAATTCCTCATTCTTGCCTCCCACATATCAAAGTTTCCATCGAACAATGGGGCCTTCACAAATTGATTGACTTCAATTTTGATGGTTGAGGAAGACACATCTTTAGGAGGATTGGAGAGTTTCTTCCTTGGCTTTTCCATTTGTGTTCTAATGATCAACCTTCAAGCTGTTAGGCTTTGAGTGAAGGTACTAGCTCCAATACCAATTGTTGGAAATACTGAGAGGGGGGTGAATCAATATTTATTTTCAATTGTTAATTTTACCAGTTAGATCACTTATATTTAGAACACAAAATGAAAAATGATGGAATAGATACTTTTATTAATTTATTCTTTACAATAAGTAAAGTACAATAATGATATAGGGCTCCAACCCTAGATGAAGACTCCAATCTTCCAAGCTCCAACCTGTATTGTGCCAAGCACTGACTTGGTCTTTCCAAGGCTCCAACCTTGTCAATTTTAGGCACCAACCTCTAGGGCTTCAACCCTATCTCTCGTACGGGCTCCGACCTGGTTTCTTGAGGACTCCAATCCTCTAGGGCTCCAACCCTATTTTCTAAGGCACTAACCTTGTCTCTATGAGGCTCCAACCTCTTGGGCTCCAACTCGCAACTTCACTTCGTCAAAATATCTTTGGTTATTCTTCGCGGCTCCCAAAGTCTTCTTCAATGAGCCCTGTCACACTTAGTCTCCATGTCACATCATCAATGCCAACCTTTTCTTCTTAGAAGGTATCACCACTGCTCTTCATTGTACCCAAACAATTTCTCCAAGTTACATCATGAGGGCCTTCAACAATGCATCATGATTTCCAAGGATGCCTTCAAAGTGTCTTCAAGGTCAGTTTCTACAAGAGTTTTTCAGTAGGTCTTTCAAAAATTCTTGCCCCAAAATACTCTCTTCAAAGTATGTTCAGTAATATCCCCAAGAGAGCTCCAAATCCACTTCAATATGTATATCAAATTTCCAAGAAGTTTTCTCCAAGATATTTGTTTAATATTTTGCTCCAAGATACTTCCAAGATCTTGATTTAATATGCTTCAAAGAATTATCTCAAATATGTCTCCAAGGCTGCCTTAAACCACTTCAGATCTGCTTCAAAAGGTTCTTAAAAACTTCTCCAAGCCTGCCACCAATCTGCCTTCTTAGATTATTCAAAATCCTTCTTAAGGACTGCTCCAAAAGCTGAATTGTTTCCTCATAAGTGTTGAAGTTAAGGGCTGAGATAGGTGTAGTGTGATGGCAAAGAGAAGGGCTGTAAAAAGGGCCAAATTTCATATCTTTAAAGGGAAGGGTTGTAAAAGGGGCCAAGTTCCAGATCTTTAAAGAGAAGGGCTGTAAAAGGGGCCAAGTTTCAGATCTTTAAAGGGGTTGAGATCAGGTATGAAATTAGGCTAAGAGAATAGAGATATATCCCATAAAAACTAAATTTGGAACATCCACGAATTCCCAACAAATTCTGAAATGTACCTCTTAACACACCACATATATGTCTCCTCCAAATTATGTGTATAACTAAGATTTTCTTATGAAATCGGAGCTCTATTTTCTCCTGAGATCACAGGCTTAGTCTCCTTTGAAAGGTACTTTATTCATTCTAAAAATCTATGCCTTTCACTGTGTTAATCCTGTTTACATGACACACTAATCTAAGACTTTCTGTCTTCTCCTTAGGTCTGAAAGTATTGTTTTATTGTTCACATACATATCTGAGGCAAAGGTCCAAGCTGTGACTATTCTCTAATCCAACTATTCCACAAGCCTGAGGTATACCCAAAAACATTCCAGTAATGCCTTTCTGCCTTAAGCTTCTCCCTAGTCTGTGTTCTTCTTCTCCTCGACCTCCTGTACCATTTCTCTGAGATTTTTACCAAAAATTGATGGTAGAAATGAAGGTTCTGCGGTCTTATTTATATATTTACTTAAGAGACTGAAGGGACGTGTCTTTTAAAGGGAGTCCGACATGTGTATGAGAGTGTCGGTCGGCTAGCAATTAAATACATTATTTTTAAACTTAAAAATTTATTTCCTCACAAACTGCTGGGAGTTTTAGGGCAAGTAAAGGCTCATTAGAAAGAGGAAAATTTCCTTTTTCAGATGGTCTAGGACTCATTGTGATAGGCTGCCTCCAAGATGACATAATTTATTTTTCTTATAACTGTCCTTGAATTTTTATGTGCAGGAAGTGATTGGGACAACAAGAGGTCATTAGGTCTCCTTCATTTTTATGACTCCAACTATGTATTTATATTATTTCCACGTCATCATGAGGTCCAAAAATGAGTGTATCATCAATGTCATCACATAATGGTGCAGTGATATGTTATAGTGCAACCTTTATTAATTTATTGTTGGGAAAGATCCAAAGTAGTCTTTCAACCCGGTCATCAAGGCTATTATCAAGTGTGGTCATTCAAGGGTATGACATCATCATGTGTATGGCTTCATAAAGTATAGTCATCCACATCAAGGGTAAGGACATCATCTAGGTTCTAGGCTTCTTCATCAAGAGTAAGCACACCATCATGACTTCTAGGGCTTCTTCACGAGATTATGGTGCCTTCATGGACATCTAGGGAATTATGATCAATAGGCATTTAGGACAATACTTCTTCAGACTTTGACATCATCATTAATGGTCTCCTAGTCAACCAAGAGTCATGGCATCATCATCTAGAACCAGGCATCTCAAGAATATTGACATCTCAGTCAATGCCATATTGACATCAATGACAACCTTGATTAACAATACACTGACATGAAAGGAATTAATCCTAAAAAATTCATGCATCACATATATATTGAAGAGAATGCCAAACAAATACGACAACCTCAAAGAATAATGAATCCAAACTTAAGGGAAATTTTTAAAGAGGAAATACAAAAACCGTTGAATGTAAATTTTATTTATCCAATATCAGACTGTTAATAGGTTTTTCATTTAGTAATTGTTCCTAAAAAGAATGGAAAATGGAGTTCATATTGATTATAGGGAGCTAAATAAGTCCGCTTTGAAAGATCATTTTCCACTTCCTTTCATAGATCAAGTCTTATATAAATTAGCAGGGAAGAAATATTTCTCATTATTGGATGGTTTTAGTGGGTATAACCAAATTCAGGTTGCATCAGAAGATCAAGACAAAACCACATTTACTTGTCCATGGGGAGCTTATGCTTACTGAGTACTTCCTTTTGGATTATGCAATGCACCAACAACATTCCAAAGGGAAGTATTGGATATTTTCTCTGATCTAATTCATGATTGTGCGGAAGTATATATGGATGATTTTACAGTCTACGAAAATTATTTTGAAGGTGGTCTTAAAAATTTGGAAAAAGTTCTCATAAGATGTAAGGAAGAAAATCTCTCACTAAGTCATGAAAAATGTTTGATGATGTTTACTGAGGGGATTGTTTTAGGACACCACATTTTAGGAAATGTAATTAAGGTGGACTCATCTAAAGTATAAGTTTTTCTAAATTAGCAGTTCTAATTTGTCAAAGAGATGTTAGGAGTTTTCTTGGTTTCACTGGGTACTATAGAAGATTTATAGAAAATTTTACAGAAATTGCGTCTCTACTCTTTAAATTGCTTACAAAATATTGTGAATTCAGTTGGAATCTTGATTGCCAAAAATCCTTTGAAGCTTTGAATGAAAATATTTCTGAAGTGCCCATTGTAAGAGGACCAAACTGGAAAATGCCTTTCCACATTTCAATTGATGCTTCATATACAACTCTAGGAGCTGTATTAGGACAAAAAGACTTGACCCCTTATGTTATTTACTATACAAATAAAAAATGACTCCTGCAGAGTTAAATTATATTGTTACTGAAAATGTGTTTTTCGTTGTTGTCCATGCCATTAACGAATTCAGAGATTGCATCACTGGTTATGAGAATTTCATTCATACAAACCATTATGGAATTATATATATAATGAATAAACTAGTTACTAATGGCAGAGTCACAAGATGATTATATTGTTACAAGAATTCAATATAACTATTTTGGATCGACCTGGAAAACAAGATACCTTTGCTGACTTTTTATCTAGAATTCAAAGTGATAACAATGACATACCTGTAGAGGACAATTTTCCTGATGAATATCTTTTTTCAGTATCCACTAAATCTTCATGGTTTGAAAATATTGCTAACTATTTGGCCATAGAGAAATTAACATAATATTTGTTTCCTAGAAAAAAGAGAAATATAATTCAAATGAGTGCATCTTAGTCATGGATAAATGAGGAATTGTACAAGACAGGTCCAAATCTCATCATTCGAAGATGTGTAAGATGAAATACCTGAGATACTAAAGGCATTTCATGATGAACAATGTGGAGGAAACTTCACTGATAAAATAACTGGCTACAAAGTCCTTCTCTT
Organism: Pinus albicaulis; assembly: GCA_034641835.2. Classification (NCBI taxonomy): domain Eukaryota; kingdom Viridiplantae; phylum Streptophyta; class Pinopsida; order Pinales; family Pinaceae; genus Pinus; species Pinus albicaulis. The sequence continues at coordinate 630,552,618 of CM076581.1, read as the reverse complement.
GGGATATTATTAGGATTCCCTTTTTATGGATTCCAGAGAATATGTTAAGAGATGTGATAGTTGTCAAAGAATGGGGAAACTTGTTCCTTCAGATGAAATTCCTCTACAACCACAGGTACTTATTGAACCTTTTGAAAAATGGGCTCTCGATTTTGTCAGACCAATCAATCCACCATTAACACAAAAAGGTATATTTTTGTGTACAATGATTATGTTACTAAATGGGTAGAAGCTAAAGCACTTTCTTCTGCTACTGAAAATGTTGCAGTTTCATTTCTTTTTGAGGATATTTTTACTTGTTTTGGTGTCCCAAGGGAAATTGTGACAGATCAGGGTACTCAATTTGCATCCAGAATGGTGCAGAAGATAGTAGAGGAATATAAAATCAAGCATAGAAAGTCTACTCCATATCATCCACAAGAAAATGGACAAGTAGAATCTACTAACAAAGTGATTGAAGCGATCCTTACCAAGATTGTACATTTTCATAGAAGGGACTGGGCAGAAAAAATTCCAAAAGTTTTATGGGCCTACTGTGCCACATGGAGGAGCACTACAAGACATACTCCCTATGAACTTGTTTATGGGAAACAAGTCCTATTTCCTATTGAGTTCCAAATAAAAACTTTCAAGACAACAGTTAAATTGGGCCTTGACTTATCAGAAGCACAAAAACATAGAATGGAACAACTCAATGAACTGGATGAAATAAGACAAAATGCTATCCAAAAGACAAATTTAGTTAAGAAACAAAAATCCAAGTGGCATGATAAATATATCAAAGAAAGAAAATTTCAAGCAGGATATTGGGCATTACTCTTTGATTCAAAGTTCAAGGATTTTCAAGGAAAATTTCAAACTCATTGGCTTGGGCCTTATGAGATTGAAAAAGTATTTGATAACAGAGCAATCAGGATTAGAACCAGTGATGAAGAAAAGTTCTTCTCCTTGTAAATGGACATCGACTAAGGATCTATAATAAGCCATTAACAAAGGAGGAATTTGTTGATATTTTTTAAAACAATTCTGATTTGAAGAGTGTTAAGAAGAATTCTTCTTCTTCTCCAACTTAAAGTTTTCTTTTATTATTATTTTTGAAAATAAATAAATAAATAATAGCAAAGAACAACAATAACAACAACAATATAATAATAATAATAATAATAATAAATGTATAAACATGAAAACCAACAATTGTTGGCCTGTTTATATAGAAAATCTAAGGTTAAAACCAAAAATTTTTGGCACCTTAAATTTTCTTCATACATGTTCTAAAATCCCATTTTATTTACATGCCTTTATTTTCTTTCTAGAATAATGACAACTACATAATTCCTGAGATTCTACAACTCTGATAGATTTCTACAGCTAATGTTTGATAGGGACCTTTGACTGAAGCAATTGAAGCATTAAGGAGATCCACCAATGAAAGCACCTGAAGACAATGTAAAAAGGAACAACTAAGGGTTAGCAACATCAATTAAAAGGTATGCAAATGCAAATATTTAATTTGATAATAAGGGTCAAAACATTAGTGTATGAATTATGTGGGAATTATACCACCAATTTGTTGGAAATGTTGTCATTGATGGCAAAGGAGATAACAAAGGAGGAGCACTTGAAACAACAACAAGGCAAAGAGAGCATGAAACATGAAGCTGAGGCAGTTTTAGAAGGGTTAGTTGATTAGAGATCTAGAAAGGCAGCAGAGATATTAGAGGAAATAGAGGCTAAGGAGATGGCAAAGGAGAGAGCTGCTAGGGAGAGACAGGGTAATTAATTGAAGGGAAAATTGAATATCTGGCCAAGACCAGGAGGGTTTTGTAGTTGATTTCATTTGTATATGTTGATGAAGAACTGTTCCTAATTTCTGTGTGGAAATGTGTGGAATTGTGTGTATTGGAACCCATGATGGATTAATGGCAATACTGTAGTAGGGTTAGTGTGAAACTATGTATCATTGGATGAATTAGTGGCTCTGTGTGACTTATAATCAGGAAGAATCGATTCTTGTAATCACTGATTTATTACATTTGAACTGCTAATCTCTGTAGTGGAGTTGAATGATGTCCTGAGTAATTGGAGGGCTTGAATGGTACTTTGTATTTGATGAGGGAGTTGATGTTATTTCCGAGTATTGAATATGTATATGCGTTCTTAAATAAGAGTAACTGATTTCAGTGTCGTTGAGTTCGAATCCAATAAGTCAGGGTATGAGAATCAGTGTGATGACTCCGTGCTGAGGGCTACTGTTAAGATACGATTGTTGGGTGATGCTGATGTGAATCTTTGGGTGAGTGCTTATACTCCTGAATGCTCGCATATGTATCCATTCTGTGGCTATATTGAAGGTATGACTATCTTGTGCGAAGAGGCCTATCGCATCAAGAACCCTCTCTGAAGTTGGTGTGAATCACCGTGGACACTTGTGAAGCTCTGTTGGGAGAGCGAGTCACGGACGTGTTCTGGGTATACAGGGCATATTAGCTCTATCTGTGAAAGTAATAGTGTGTTTCGCATGTGAAGGATGTTCCTGTTGAATGCAAGAAACTTGAGTTGAATAGTCTATAAGGATTCCATCGGAACTATATAACAACATTGCGGTTAGATGAAATGACGTTATAACGCAGAGAAACAGATTGGCGTTAGTAAGCGGACAGAACCGGAACTATGAGCTAAGATATGAACGGAACCACGAAGGAGTGAACGGTGACAGTGGGTTTGCGAAACCAACCCCACTCATATCGCGCCGCCTTTGTAAGGAAAGCTATATTTAAGAAATTAACGCGATCAATGCCATGGGCTGACACGTGGACTTAAGCAGTTTTGAAAACCCACTCTCATCGCAAGTTAATGCCCATGCATAATAGTCTGCACGAGATTTGATTGGGATCATCGGATTATCAAGGCCAAAGCGACATCCCGTCAGCCGTCAGATGGGTGAGGTTGTTAACACCAGGTAAGAAGTTGTGGGCCCGGATATATGGTATTCTATTGATTATAGGGAATCGACCCTTACATTAATGTTTATAACGCTTGACCAGCGCTTTGGCATATTTAGTCATTGAATGTCGTGAAATCCTATGTACTATAAGCTGATACGTTAGTAAATGTATGATGTGTGACGATTAAGGTGCGGTTCAATGTATACACATATTGTCACATAATCGTATGTTAAAAGGAAATAATTCGCTCACGTGACGGACTGAATAGGGTTACAAAGAAATAGTAGTATGTCTGGGTTGAGAAGCATATAGATTGGGTTTTGTCCCAAAGTCCATTATATATATATATATATTTTTTATTTTTTTTATTTTTTATTTTCATTTCGGTGAATCAAAGGAGAAAGGCGTATCGACATTGACTTTGGTTTAATCTATATGAAGGTTACGCTATACCCATAGGATTTCTTAATATTTGACAAGAGTCCCGCATTTGAAGATTGAACCTGTTAGCCTCCTATATCAATAGGTTTCATCTTTCATGATTGTCTTGATGGAAGTGTGGAATATGTTCAAACCTTCTTACTTGAGCAAAGGTGTTCCATATTCTTTAAAACCAAAAAAATAAAAAAATTTAAAAAATGTAAAGAGGGTATACCCTAAAAGAAAGATCAAAGGGTAAAAAGAATAAAAATGGTCAAAAAGAGAAAGAAATGAACCCCAAGAAAAAAATAGACCAAGGAAAGTGTGCAAATCCAAATGCCACTACTTTTTACTCTGTTGTAATAAATCAATTGTGTGCAACTTGTGAAACTTTTGCCACAATTTATGAATAAGTCAAACTGTTTAAACTTGGCTTACTCATATTTCAATTTCATGTTATAGATTAGAGAATAAATATCTAGCCAAACAGTTTAATCTTGGCGGATAAGTAGCTAGGTAGAGTGAATAAAAGGTGCTCAACAGTTTAATCTGAGCCCTTGGATGTAATAAGGGTAGAAATAGATAGATTCATCATGTAAAAAGAAAAGATTGATAAGGGTTTGCAAGTCTAAATGCACCCTAATAAAGAAAAGAAAATGGTAGTGTTAAGTAGATAGGGTAGGTAGATGGTGCTGCAAAGTGTTATCTGATGAATGGTGCTGCTACATGTTGGTTAATCATTTACTTTCATCATAAGTACTAAAGCGGGAAATACACTGGAAAATCACAGCAAGCAAAGTCAAATTCATTAACCTCCCTCATCATTTTTCCCCCTCAAGGGTTTTACTAATTTCCCCAAAAGTACTAAGGTAATTTGAGATCAAAGGGGCTCAAGGCATTTCCTTGACTTCTGGAGGGACCGGACCCTCGGCCTAATGATCAAAAAGACCTAAGCACTTGAAATAATTCATCATTGTTATCTTCCATCTTTAACTTTTTCCTAAGTAAAATCATATTTTACTTAGGAAACTGACGCAAAATTCCATAAAAAATTCCTCAAAATAATTTGTTATTCTAAGTTTAAGTGTTGAAGATAAAATGTTGCAATTTACTTCATAAGTTATCACTTTCTTAGATGTACAAAGATGTTTTGATTTTCCTTGTCCTTTTTCATATTAACATTTGATTTTACTATATTAAATCCCTAGTGAAATGCCTTTTCCTAAGTATATAACTCCCTTTTCTAATAAATATCCCCAAAACCCTTTATTATAATGTTTTACCAAAGTATATATTCCCGCACATTGAAAATAAAACCCCGCTTTATAAACCCTTTGGTGAAATATATCGTTATACCATTAATCCCCGCCCTATGGTGAATTAGTTATGTATTGATTAATTTACCATATAATAAAATATATATAAAAAAGCGTTAGACATGCAATATGTGTGTTTAACACCAAAAACACGAATAAAAATTCGACGGAGTCTTGCGCCACCGTGGTCCGTCCACGTGGCATTCCTCTTAAGCCAACTCCGCCGCGACCCTTTACTTTTGCATATGGGATTAATTAGTTATTTGAACTAATTAATAGCCTTTCACTTACCAATCAAAATCCTCCCGGGGCGATTAAATAAAAGTTAAACACATTTAAATCCCGTCGGGCCCACCTTTCAAACCCCCGCATGTTTCCCATTCCTTCAGCCGTCGGATCATCCATTCGTTGATCAACGGTCATGATTAATCCCACTGCCCATCCCGTTTGAGTTCTTTAACCAGCGGGGGATGGGTGGTTTTGACTAGTCAGACCATCCACGTGGCGAGAAACCTGTGGAATCGCTCCCCCCGCGACTTTTACCGCCCTCGTCCATAAGCGGTGCGGGCTCACCGCTTACCACTTACCGCATACCGCCGGACCCACTTCCCTACGTCACCCCGTACGTCGATGACGTCATCACCTCGAAAAAAACAAAAACCCTTTTAACTTGTAAATAAGCCATTTTTCGTGTTTTTTCGGTTGTTTTTAGTTTCTGAAAGCGACAGAGCTCCCGCTGCAATTTTCAAATTTCACTGCAAATACACCAATTTACTCCGAAATTCCGCTGCGCCCATGTTGAAGAACGTCCCCGCCATTGCTCATTACCTGTTAAAGAACCAGTTTCCATCTAAAAACAGGTATTTATCATTTCGCGCCCCGACTGCAAGTCAAGCTTAGTTTCCTTTGTTTTTTCTCTGAAAAAGTGGTTAAAAATCATCGCTGAGTCCTCCCTGAAGATTTTAAACCTGTGAAATTGCCCCCAAAACCTGCAAATTGTTCCAATTTCCTCTTTTGTCAGATATCCCATCCGGTCTGCAAGAAAAAACTAAAACCTCCATTTTGAATCCACAAGAACCAAAATGGAGGCCCCGACAGCTTTAAATATCACTCCATTGAATGCTCCTCACCGGGAATTAGACTATTTACCTCTAATAGATGAAGATTTCCAAATTAAAGACCTGCATTTTGATGAAAGTCCCCGTTTGAGTTTCTGTCGCTGCAGAGACGAACACTCGAAGGGGCAAGATCTTATAGGGTTGTGGGAATCCAATCTCCCAAGGTATTTTATTCCTACAGTCCACATTTTCCCTGAAATCATTCATTACTGTCATGCAAACTATGATCCCGCACAAAGAGTTGTATTAGCTCCTGATCAAAGTGTTCTGTTCCCTATCACACCTTAGTCTATCAATGCTATGTTACACTTTGAGCCAGAGCAAGAATTAGCACCTTTATCCATGGAAGGGTTGATTGAGAAAACCAGACAATTAACCCCAGAGAAATTAAAAGCAATGTGTCAGTATTTCATGTTACCTGAGCATCAGCCAAAAGGGACTCCCCCCTATGGTTTTTATTTTTTTAATACATTGGGAAGGCTTATTGTGAATGTAATATCTTTTGTTTTAGGATTCAATACCAGTGAGTATGTAGATGAGATAACTCTGGCTTTGCTATCCATCTTTACCCCTGGGCAGACTCCTGAGATTAAGTATGATTATGCTTCCTTCATTGCCAACAAAATCCATGATCAATTTTTAAGGCTAGATACTGAAAAGGTTTTTAAGTACTCCTCAGTTATCTATCATCTCATGATTTTTTATCAGTCAGACAGATTCCCTTTCCCTGTTCATAAACTTGATGCTAAAGGTAATCCCAGGTCTGTCATTTTTTGGTCCCCCATCATTCATTTTTCCTCTGATTCTCCCTACTCCTATTCAGAATTCATTGATCAGTTTGTACATCCTGCTACAACTTTGTTAACAGGAGTTTCTCCCCCCAGGCTTAGTACCGAAATTAGAAAGACCTTGCAATTGTCTAAAAGTTATAAAATTGGAGATTGGTACTTGTACCAAAACCATACAGTCATCAGGATTTATGGATGTGAATTACGTCCATTCAAGTTACCCAGATATGTACCAATGAGAATTTTTTCTTTGGAATACTTTAGACAGATGAATAACTCAGATGTAATCCATTTCTGCAATGTAAAGAAGAAAGCACAGTTAAGGATCAAAAGCCAGTTAGGTCCTTTCATTTGCAATTCTAGGGAAGCTGAAAGAGATGCAAAGCTTATATTAGAGAAAAAATTCCAGACATCTTTCCGTTGGGTCCCTTATGACCCCTTTGGTTTCATTTGTGAAAGAAGGTTAAAAAATAAGTCATCTCCTTATATACATCACAGAATTCCTGACATAGAACAGTATGCAAATCAAGATGAATGGGTTAAAGTAACACTTGTTGAAGAGGGAAGTGGAGCTGACAAATTGAATAAACTTATGAAAGATGCTGAGAAGAAATTTGACCTAGAAACATATGATCAAATGCAGGTACCCTATATTGGCACATCTTCAACAGCCACTCTACAACAAGCTATACAGAAAGACAGCCCATCAGTAGCAGCAGAGCCTAAAGGTAAAGGAAAAGAACCTATAGTTCAGGTCATTGAAACCCTGGTCATGGCGGAAAAATCACAGAGTTCCAAAACACCAGAACAATCTAAAGCTTCTCAAACACCAGCAAAGCAAATCCAAGCTCCAGAGATGCAAACTCCACTGAATGTGGAAATAGGGAAAAAGAGGCTAGCTCCAGATACCTCACCTTCAAAAGGAGCCCCACAAGTTTATCAAGCTAAAAAACACAAGTCTGATCTACCTCCAGATGTAGAGATCATAGATGAAATATTTGATGATGGCAGGGAAGATAGTCAGCAAACAGGTACAGCAAGTGAAACAAACATAAGCCAGAAAGGGATACAAAAGCAGTTGAGCACTGAAGTATCTTCTTTCAGACCGCCAAAGACAGATACTGGAGACATTAAGAAAACTTTCATTAATATCAAAACAAAGAATGAACCATTGAAAATGAAGGTCTACGATCAGTATATGAAAATGGCTCCTCACAATCAGCAAAGGTTGATGTCAGCATTTGATCTGTCACAAGGTAAAATGCAAATGAGCCACTTCAAAGCAAAGGTGCCAAAGCCAACTTCAGCAACAGATTACATCAGAACAAATTTTGAAGTTTTAGCAAAAGATATCCATCCCCTGGATCAGATAGAGCTTCATAGGCAAACAGGGGAAATGGTTTATTCTACTCTCACCAACAAAGCCATGGCAGCTTTAACGCTGCAAGATTCCTTGAATAATACTACTGCACAATTGAAGATTGAGAGAGCCTCTTCACAGGCCAAGGACAATAGGATAAAGTCTCTAGAAGAGATCATCATTGGTTTAGGTCACAATCCCAAAGACATTAAAGGTATTGAGGCATTGGTAAAAAAGAAAGAGGATGATATAGCTGCACTCAGAAAACAGCTGAAACTACCAGCCTCGAGGCACCCCCAGACACAGGAAGTTATAAAAGGAAATTCACAGGAAGAAATGATGGAGTTGCTCTTGAATTTGACAGAGCGACTAAATGAAACAGAAAAGGAGTTGGAAAAAGCATTGCAGGAACAGGAAAATATCAAGCAGACTTCAACAACAGGTACTACAACTACAGGACAGCAGGAACAACCATCTCCGGTGAACATTTCTAATTTGCATTCTGAGGATTTAATTAAGCAGATGGAGAGTTTGCAGCTAAAGGTCACAGAACTCCAAGAAACAAAATTACAATTAACAAAATTGGAGGGAAAATATGACACATCCAAAAAGACAGCCGCTGACAACCTCAGGGAAATAAAAAGATTGGAGAAATTGGTTGAGGCTTTGCACAAAGATCTTTCACTGGAAAAGCCTCTAAACGAAATAAATGATATTCTTTGGGACAACATCATTAACTTAATAAGAGATATTTGGCCTTCCATCCAAGCTATTTTTGAGCAGAATGAGTTAGTCAAAATAGCACAAGAGGAAATAAATAAAACTAGACATGAATTAAGGGGCAAGCCGGAGCATGCCCAGCAGATCATTCAATTTTTGAATTCCAGAACAAAACAACAACTTGCATTGTTAGGAATTGATGACAGAACAGGTGTAGTTTTGGAAGCAAAGAGAGTTTTCACCAAGAGGACTTTCATGCAAAATCTAGAAAGAAAGTGTGCTGACATTTTGGTTGATATCAACGTTTTCAGAGAGAAGTTTCAAGCTTTGCTGGACAGTGAATTGCCAAGTCCCATGCTCACAGAGGATCAAATAGTAGACTTGGAAACCTATGAGAAAAGAATAAAAGCTCATGCTAAAAATACAGCTATAGGTTCTACTAGCTCATCAGAACCTGCATTACAAACCGGGAAAAGTATTTATGAAAAAGTGAGGAATCTATTTCATCTGGAGCATGAAATAAAGTATCTATTTCCGAACGAGCCCACTTTCTATAAACTTACTGAAGCAGATGAAACTTTAAGGAAACTCAGAAGAACGATGATACCAGATGATCAGTGGTGGAAGGAAATGCTGGAGGTTTTGTAAAAGTTGTTTTCAGGATGAGATTTTATCTTTACTATCAAGTAAATGGTAAAAACAGAAAAGCAGATGAAAGAGTATCAGATGAAAGGTTAAAGAGTATCCGTGAGAAGAAAGAGTATTCAATAAGTCAAAGAAATACGCAAAGGACAGCACAGAGTCCTATTTTAAGCACTTATCTTTAGCACGTCCATGAAGAAAGGAACAACACATCAGCCGTTACCCATTATTCTATTTACGAGACCATGTGTCTCTTGTTGTTTGTAAATATGCTTTAAGTCAGCCTGGATTATTGGCTAGGATAGCGTAAGATTGTTAGGATTATTTTGTGTATAAATAAACCCTCAAAAAGAGTGTTGAGGGTGGATTCTATTACTCTGCTGTAACATTGAGATTTTCGGAATAAAAAGCTTTTAGACAAATTTACTTGTGGCTTACTGGATGACGATTTGAAGCACTGGACTTGTTGCAGGATTCATGTGTTGGACTACAGTTCAATAAGTGTTTCTACCCTTTGTCTGAAATTTTATATTAGTTTATAATACCATCATATCCATTTATGAATAATTTACATAAAGGATTGAAACAGAATTTTCTTAATTGTACTCTGTTTTCAAATGTGATTGTTCTTAATGTTTTCTTCTAAATTAGTTATAAGCATGAATTCTTAAATGCTCCTGCTTCGCTAATTTAAACATTGTTGACTACTATAATAAATAATCCTTCATTGCTCTTTGTTTGTAGTCATTTCACTTCTTTCTTTTGAACATGGTGAAAGATTCTTAGCTGCCTTTCATCCCTTCAAGATCATCCCATCCACTTTAAATTTTTAAGGATTGTTCTCTGTCTAGCTATCTTGCCCTGTAATACCATCTTGTGCTTAGAATAGAAATCCAGTAAAGCCATCCTTTGACTCCATAGCCCAATGGACTGAAAGCTCTCAACCTTGCCCTTAGTCTGAGGATTCCACCAATTTTCCCAAAACAAACTTTGAATCTATAACTAGCCTAAAACCTTCCAAAAAAAAAGATAAATCATAAAGAGAGAGCCCTCTCTGGATGCAGATTGGCTAGATTCTGCATCTAAAAGGTTGGTTTGTGGTTACCTCGGGTATACTTTCCTCTTACACAACTTCTAGGAAAACCTGAGTGATAACATAGTGGCGACCATACTGGGGATCTGAATCAATTTTACTTGTTAGTATTGTTCAAATATAAGCTATAGACAGAGTCTGAAGATCAGCCAGGTAGCCTTTGAAATTGCTTTTGCTCTGCAAATGCAAAAATAAATAAATGCTGTTTCAGTCTATCTCTGATTTAGCTTATATGTTGAATCTTAGTTTCAAAATTTTCAATCAGAGTCTCTAGTTTAAACAGATCTTTGAGGAAATCTTAATCACATATCATTATTTCTTAAAGAATTTGTAGAAGTTGTATGTATTTTTCAATTAAAACCCAAAATCCAAAAACACATATTCTAAGAAAACTGGCTTCAGAAAGGATTCGACATACTAGGTCAAACCCTGACCCCAATCCACCACCAATATTTGAAAATCCAAATCTGATCCCTAGGATTCTTAGAAGACAAGGAAGTCAAGAAAGTTATGAAAGAGGAAGTCAGGAAAGTACAGGTAGTTCTAGACCACTCTCTAGATCTGCATCTTGTCCTGTGAAAATTATTTATATTGATGACATTCCTTTTGATGCACGATTTGAAACATCTTTGTTTGTAAATTTCTCTGAGACTGAATTATCTAGATTAATTCATGATCCTTTGTTCTTTGAAGATTTGCAATACAGATTTGTTTCACATCATCTTGACAGAGAATTGCATAACTCCATTCAATCTGAGCAAACCTTTGAAGAAAGCTCAAACATTTCTGTGATAACTGAAGCATCTCCTAGCTCAGTCACTTTTCAAACACCTGTTAGACCTCCATCTCCTCCTGTTAGACCTCCATCTCCTCCCGTGAGACCACCTTCTCCTCCTACTAGACCGACTACTCCTGTCACTCCACTTTATCTTCCAATGGCTAATCGATATGCCCCTTTACAGTTACCAGCCAACCCTCCAGCTTTACCACAAGACTACCAAAGTAAGATCACACCTTTTGACGGATCAGGAACCTACACAGCTCAACAACACACCAAAAGAATGACAGATTACTTTGAGTTTTATGAGATTGATACTGATAATATCCGTATGAGAATTTTTGTACAGAGTCTTACTGGAGAAGTTAGAACTTGGTTTAGGGCTCTCACCCCGAACATTATTGCTGATCTAGAAGCTTTGTATAGGGCATTTTTGAACAGATGGGAGAAAAAGAAGGATCCTCTCCAGATCCTTTCAGAATTTGAAAAATTAAGAAGAAGACCAAATGAAACCGTACAAGATTACATCATAAGATTCAATGAATCATATAATGCAGTTCCTCTAAACCTAAGGCCCCCACCTAATAACGTGTTGGTCAAATTTCCAGATGGTTTTGACTCCGATATAGCTTATTCCCTTAGAGAAAGAGCTCCACAAACACTAGAGGAAATGCAAAGCATAGTGGTGAGTGTAGAAGCAAATCTGATAGAAAAATGAGCCAGAGCTAGGGCAGAGAGAAGAATGCCTATGAATGAAGAACCTTCGGCTTTTGAAAAGAAGCTGGATGTAATCATTAAAGGTATGGAAAGATTAGGTGATAGAGTGGAAACCATTGAAAGAAAGTCTTCTACTGATAACCAGAATGTTGCAAGAAACCCAAACTTTAGGAGGAATCTGAACCAAAATATTGGAAAGAATGTCCCTGATCAAAACATTAGACCACCTTTCCAAGAAAAATTTGTTGAAGGTTCAACCTCAGAAGAACCTACAGAAGATGTAGAAATAAACAATGTCAATGAGGACAAAGATGAACCAGAAGTCTTCCTATCCCGGGATGATCAAGAGAATCATATCCTTGAAACATTCCAAACTCATTCAGGTGAGACTTTTGATTTCAAAGAAGGCTATGACACAGCAATCTACGAGGTTCATAAACAGTACAACTTGAGAAGTAGACGGATAGATGTACCAGAGAAAAATAAACAGAAAACCATAAAACAAAATGTCAAAGGTAAACAAAACATTCCCCCTGTACAAAATATTCCCCTTGTACAAAACATTCCCCAAATACAAATTTTGCCTAGGATAACTCCCAGTTTTTCAAATCCAATAATTGAAGATGTCTCTGACAACCAACCAATCAACAAACAACAATCCAATACATCTCCTCATGTAGGAACTGTAGAAGAAACAATAGAAGTTAGTCCTGAAACATCTTCAAAACAAAACTTCATTCATGAAAAAGAGAAAAACATTGAGGACCCAATAAACAGAGAAAACCCAACTGTGCAAAACACTAAAGCTCAAACAGAAAAACCCTTTAATCTAGAGGCTGAATTAGGCAAACTCAAGATAGCTGTTCCTTTATCAGAGTTGGCTAAACATGATGTCTATAGGAGTCAGATTTCCAAATCTTTAAACATTAACATTACTGGATTGGATGATTCAGTAAACATTCTTGATGATCAACCCAAAATTCTTTTTGGCCCTGAGGTTAATGGCAAACCAGAAAGTGGAGGGACTCCTCCATTTTATGTAAGCCTGAATGTTCACGACAAGATACTCCATAATGCAATGCTTGATTCTGGAGCATCTCACAATTTGATGCCAAAAGCAGTAATGGAAAGATTGAATCTAGATATTACCAGACCATACAAAGATTTGTTTTCATTTGATTCCAGTCAAGTAAAATGTTTAGGTTTAATTAAAGATCTGTGTGTCACTTTGGTCCAATACCCTGCTAAGTCTGTTTTAATGGACATAGTAGTTGCTGATATTCCACCCAAATATGGTATGTTATTGTCTAGGTCTTGGGGTGCTAAACTTGGAGGATCTATTCAATTAGGCATGTCTTATGCAACTATTTCAGTTTTTGGTCAGCCTAAAAGATTATATAGAGAAACTTTGATGAAGTACTTAGTGAGTAGCCATGAGAAGCCTGAAAACTTCCCTGTTTATTCTGTACATTCTGACATGGATTCTTTTATTTTATACAATGCTGAGTCAGATCTTCCTACTGAAATAGAAGCTCATGAAATGGAAATCATAAACAAAACCACTGTTAAAATTGATGAAATCTCTGAAAACAAAGAAACACCAGATGACCAAGAAATACCTGAAAAAACTAAACAACTAGCTCCTGTCAGAAAATACGTTAAAACAATTGATGAAGATTATGAACATCAAATTCTATGGCATTTAGAGTTTGATGGCTCAGTAAACAGACTAGGGGCAGGAGCTGGGATTTGGTTACACAATGTGGAGAACAATCATGCAGAGGGTCATGCTTATAGGTTAAATTTCAAATGCACTAACAACATGGCAGAGTATGAAGCTCTTTTATTAGGGCTTAAACATGTCAAGAAGTTAGGAGGCATTAGGGTATCAATCATAGGTGACTCTGATCTAATCATCCAACAGATTAAAGGAGAATGTGCAACAAAGGACATGAGACTGAAACAATACCGAGAGACAGTTGTAGAGATTCTCAACACATTTCTACAAGCCCAACTTGCCAAGATTCCCGGGAAACAAAACTTGCATGCTCACAGTTTAGCAATGTTTGCTAGTACATGTAAGTTGCCTTTTGATCCTAATCATCAGTTTTCAGCTGAGATAAGACACAGGCCTGCAATACCAGACAATCTTTTGAATTGGCAAGTATTTGTGAATAACAATCAAATCAATAATTTTTTGACACTTCAGAATGAGTTTTCTAACTGTAATATAGATGAAGACATAACTGTTGATGAATTTGATCAAGAAAAAGAACAAAAAATAGAGATTTCAAGAGAAAATGCAATTCATATGCTACATCCAACCACATTCACTGAAAAAGACATGCAAAATTTGAAACAGATGGAATTTGATGAGATCATAGATGAAACAGAAATCATCAATTTAAAAGATAATCAATTACCCAAAGGATTAACACCTTTGGAAGATCTATTCGACTCAAATGATATTCCATTCAGACCTAAAATGGAACCTGTTAAGGCTGATATGGAGGAATGCAACTTAGGAACACCAGAACATCCTAAAATTGTTAAGTTGTCCAACTCCCTCCCAAAAGAACAAAAGGTGAAATATGTTGAACTATTAAAAGAATTCCAGGATGTTTTTGCCTGGAGTTATGAAGACCTCAAATCTTATGATACATCCATCATTCAACATACTATACCTTTGAAACCAGACCAAAAACCTTTTAAACAAAAGCTTAGGAGAATTAATCATGTTTTATTACCCTCAATTGAAAAGGAAATCAAAAGAATGTTTGAAGCAGGGATTATAGCTCCTATCAGATTTTCAGAATGGGTTTCTAACCTGGTACCAACAAGAAAAAAGACGGGAGAAATTAGACTGTGTGTCGACTTAAGAAATTTGAATAAAGTTTCTTTAAAAGACAACTATCCTCTGCCGAAAATGGACCATATTCTGCAAAGGGTAGTAGGATCTTCGAGAATATCACTACTGGATGGATTTTCAGGGTACAACCAGATTCTGGTTCATCCTGATGATCAGGATAAAACAGCATTTACCACACCATGGGGTACGTTTAAATATGTCAAGATGCCATTTGGGCTCAAGAATGCGGGAGCTACATTTCAAAGAGCAATGGATATTGCTTTTGCTAAAGAGATACATGATTTTCTGGTTATTTATTTAGATGATTTGACTGTCTTTTCTAAAACAGATCAAGAACATTTAGATCATCTAAGGCAAGTATTTATAAAGTGCAGAAAATATGGAATTTCTTTAAACCCTAAGAAGTCATTGTTTGGTTTGGAAGAAGGAAAGCTTTTAGGGCATATCATTTCTAAATATGGCATTAGGATTGATCGAGAAAGAATTCAAGCAATTTTGCAAATACCCCACCCCAGAAACATAAAAGAATTGCAAGCATTTATAGGAAAAATCAACTTCTTGAGAAGATTTATTTCTAGTCTAGCAGAGTTACTTAGATTACTGACTAACATGTTGAGGAAAGATTCAAGCATTAACTGGACTGTAGAAGCCAAACAATCATTCGAGGAAATTAAAATGGCTTTAACAAGGACACCAGTTCTGACCAGTCCTAAATTTGATAGAGACTTTATTATTTTTTCATTTGCTTCTGAACATACTGTTGCAGCTGTTTTACTTCAAAAAGATGACCAAGGGAGTGAAAAGCCAATAGCATTTTTTAGTAAAGCACTGAGGGATGCATCTCTAAAATACAATATTATGGAAAAACAGGCTTTTGCATTGGTAAAAGCAATCAAAGATTTCAGAGTTTACATATTATATTCTCATGTGATAGCATATGTGCCTAATGCAGTAGTTAAAGATATTTTGACTTAAGATGGCATTGAAGGTAAACGAGGTAAGTGGATAGCTACCATTTTGGAATATGATATTGAGATTAAGCCAACCAAACTGATAAAAGGCCAAGGTTTAGCACAAGTTATGACAGAAACCAATTGCCAAGCCTTAGACATCAATGAACTGGATAACGAACAGGAGATGGCGACTCCTCAGATCATTCAAGCTTTCTTAGATTCACCCTGGTATACTGATATAATTCATGTTTTATTAAACCTGCAAGCTCCTCCAGGGTTGTCCAGAACCAAGCAAAGATTTTTAAAAATGACATCTTTGAAATATTGTATTTTAGACAGTACTTTATTTTGGAAAAATCATGAAGGAATCTTGTTGAATTGTCTCTTAAAAAATGAAGCTGATAAAGTGCTTAATGAATTTCATGCAGGAGATTGTGGAGGAAATATCTACTGGAAATCTACTGCAGAAAAGATATTAAGGGCTGGTTTTTACTGGCCAACATTATTTTCTGATGTAAAGAAATTTGTAACAAGTTGTCATAAATGTCAGATATTTGAGGGTAAAAGAAAGTTGTTACCTCTGCCTTTAAAACCAGTTTCCACAGAAAGACCCTTTCAACAATGGGGATTAGATTTTATTGGAGAAATTCACCCCCCTTCTTCAGGGCAACATAGATGGATTTTAACTGCTACTGACTATTTCACCAAATGGATTGAAGCCATCCCATGTAGACAGTCCAATGATTCTGTAATCATAGGGTTTCTAGAAAATAACATACTTTCAAGATTTGGCTGTCCAGAAAAGATTATAACAGACAATGCCGCTGCATTTAAATAAAAGAAAATGATTAGTTTATGCCATAAATATCATATTACTTTAGGCCATTCAACAGCCTATTACCCCCAGGGTAATGGACTAGCAGAATCCTCCAATAAGAGTTTGATCAATATCATTAAGAAATTGTTGGAGGAAAATAAAAAGAACTGGCATAAGAAACTGACCAATGCATTATGGGCAGATGGACTTACAACCAAGAAATCCATTGGGACTAGTCCATATGAGTTAGTTTATGGTCTGGAAGCAAGATTCCCATCATCTTTAGGAATCCCTGTCATGAAATTACTTCAGGAGGCTCAAGTGGAGCCAAATGACATTCAAAGAAGAATTAATCAAACAATCCACCTGCAACAAACCAGAGAAGAGGTATACCAAAGATCACAAGTCTTACGGGAAAAGCTAAAGAAAATGTTTGATAAAAGGACTAAAGCAGAGGATTTTCAGTTAGGGGACAAGGTCCTAAGATGGGATTCTAGAAGAGAAGAAAAAGGAAAACATGGAAAGTTTGACTTCTTGTGGAAAGGGCCTTATATCATTCATGCCTTGCAGGGAAACAACACTTACTTTTTGAAGGACTTGGACAATTCAGAAGTTGAAGAAGGACCAGTCAATGGTCGAATGCTTAAGCATTATTTTGATCCAATTTACTAGAATGTTTTAATGTTTCTAACTTGTACATAATATATTGTTTTCTTGTTTTATTTTTGTTAATGCAGTTTGGATTGGATGGTGACTTCTTGGAGGTGGAGCAGTGAAGACCTAAAAGATTCCCAGCTTCACTTATCATATGTAAATCAGCCCTTGAGAAGGTGAGAGAATTCATACTTTGGTTTGGAGAGACACAATTTGAAGCATCTGACCCCTGCTGGCCTGACTTTCCTAAAGAAAGCCATCCCAAGTGAGCCGACAGCCTCCCTACATCAAATTGAACATCACCTATGAATTAATACTGATGAAGTGTGGAATATGTTCAAACCTTCTTACTTGAGCAAAGGTGTTCCATATTCTTAAAAAACCAAAAAAAAAAAAAAAAAATCAAAAAATTTAAAAAATGTAAAGAGGGTATACCCTAAAAGAAAGATCAAAGAGTAAAAAGAATAAAAATGGTCAAAAAGAGAAAAAATGAACCCCAAGCAAAAAATAGACCAAGGAAAGTGTGCGAATCCAAATGCCACTACTATTTCATTTTTGTAATAAAGCAATTGTGTGCAACTTGTCAAACCTTTGCCACAATTCATGAATAAGTCAAACTGTTTAAACTTGGCTTAGTCATATTTCAATTTCATGTTATAGATTAGAGAATAAATATCTGGCAAGCAGGTTTAATCTTGGCAGATAAGTAGCTAGGTAGAGTGAATAAAAGGTGCTCAACAGTTTAATCTGAGCCCTTGGATGTAATAAGGGTAGAAATAGATAGATTCATCATGTAAAAAGAAAAGATTGATCAGGGTTTGCAAGTCTAAATGCACCCTAATAAAGAAGACAAAATGGTAGTGTTAAGTAGATAGGGTAGGTAGATGGTGCTGCAAAGTGTTATCTGATGAATGGTGCTGCTACATATTGGTTAATCATTTACTTTCATCACAAGTACTAAAGCAGGAAATACACTGGAAAATCACAGCAAGCAAAGTCAAATTCATTAACCTCCCTCATCATTTTTCCCCCTCAAGAGTTTTACTAATTTCCCCAAAAGTACTAAGGTAATTTGAGATCAAAGGGGCTCAAGGCATTTCCTTGACTTCTGGAGGGACCGGACCCTCGGCCTAATGATCAAAAGACCTAAGCACTTGAAATAATTCATCATTGTTATCTTCCATCTTTAACTTTTTCCTAAGTAAAATCCTATTTTACTTAGGAAACTGATGCAAAAATTCCATAAAAATTCCTCAAAATAATTTGTTATTCTAAGTTTAAGTGTTGAAGATAAAATGTTGCAATTTACTTCATAAGTTATCACTTTCTTAGATGTACAAAGATGTTTTGATTTTCCTTGTCCTTTACCATATTAACATTTAATTTTACTATATTAAATCCCTAGTGAAATCCCTTTTCCTAAGTATATAACTCCCTTTTCTATAAATATCCCCAAAACCCTTTATTATAATGTTTTACCAAAGTATATATTCCCGCACATTAAAAATAAAACCCCATCTTACAAACCCTTTGGTGAAATATATCTTTATAACATTCATCCCCGCCCCTATGGTGAATTAGTTATGTATTGATTAATTTACCATATAATAAAAATATATACATAAAAACTTTAAACATGCGTTGTGTGTGTTTAAACGCAAAAATACGAATAAAAATTCGACAGAGTCTTGCGCCACCGTGGTCCGTCCACGTGGCATTCCTCTTAAGCCAACTCCGCCGCGACCCTTTACTTTTGTATATGGGATTAATTAGTTATTTGAACTAATTAATAGCCTTTCACATACCAATCAAAATCCTCCCGGGGCGATTAAATAAAAGTTAAACACATTTAAATCCCGCCGGGCCCACCTTTCAAACCCCCGCATGTTTCCCATTCCTTCAGCCGTCAGATCATCCATTCGTTGATCAACAGTCATGATTAATCCCGCTGCCCATCCCGTTTGAGTTCTTTAACCAGCGGGGGATGGGTGGTTTTCACTAGTCAGACCATCCACGTGGCGAGAAACCTGTGGAATCGCTCCCCCCGCGACTTTTACCGCCCTCGTCCATAAGCGGTGCGGGCTCACCGCTTACCACTTACCGCATACCGCCGGCCCCACTTCCCTACGTCACCCCGTACGTCGATGACGTCATCACCTCGAAAAAAACAAAAAACCCTTTTAATTTGTAAATAAGCCATTTTCCGTGTTTTTTCGGTTGTTTTTAGTTTCTGAAAGCGACAGAGCTCCCGCTGCAATTTTCAAATTTCACTGCAAATACACCAATTTACTCCGAAATTCCGCTGCGCCCGTGTTGAAGAACGTCCCCGCCATTGCTCATTACCTGTTAAAGAACCGGTTTCCATCTAAAAACAGGTATTTATCATTTCGCGCCCCGACTGCAAGTCAAGCTTAGTTTCCTTTGTTTTTTCTCTGAAAAAGTGGTTAAAAATCATCGCTGAGTCCTCCCTGAAGATTTTAAACCTGTGAAATTGCCCCCAAAACCTGCAAATTGTTCCAATTTCCTCTTTTGTCAGATATCCCGTCCGGTCTGCAAGAAAAAAACTAAAACCTCCATTTTGAATCCACAAGAACCAAAATGGAGGCCCCGACAGCTTTAAATATCACTCCATTGAATGCTCCTCACCGAGATTTGGACTATTTACCCCTGGTAGATGAAGATTTCCAAATTAAAGACCTGGGTTTCAATGAAAATCCCCGATTGAGTTTCTGTCGCTGTAGAGACGAATTCTCAAAAGGGCAAGACCTCATAGGGTTATGGGAATCCAATCTCCCAAGATATCTTATTCCTTCAATCCACATTTTCCCTGAAATCATTCATTACTGTCATGCAAACTATGATCCCGCACAAAGAGCTGTATTAGCTCCTGATCAAAGTGTTCTGTTCCCTATCACACCTCAGTCTATCAATGCTATGTTACACTTTGAGCCAGAGCAAGAATTAGCACCTTTATCCATGGAAGGGTTGATTGATAAAACCAGACAATTAACCCCAGAGAAATTAAAAGCAATGTGTCAGTATTTCATGTTACCTGAGCATCAGCCAAAAGGGACTCCCCCCTATGGTTTTTACTTTTTCAATACATTGGGAAGGCTTATTGTGAATGTAATATCTTTTGTTTTAGGATTCAATACCAGTGAGTATGTAGATGAGATAACTCTGGCTTTTCTATCCATCTTTACCCCTGGGCAGCCTCCTGAGATTAAATATGATTATGCTTCCTTCATTGCCAACAAAATCCATGATCAATTTTTAAGGCTAGATACTGAAAAGGTTTTTAAGTACTCCTCAGTTATCTATCATCTCATGATTTTTTATCAGTCAGACAGATTCCCTTTCCCTGTTCAGAAACTTGATGCTAAAGGTAATCCCAGGTCTGTCATTTTTTGGTCCCCCATCATTCATTTTTCCTCTGATTCTCCCTACTCCTATTCAGAATTCATTGATCAGTTTGTACATCCTGCTACAACTTTGTTAACAGGAGTTTCTCCCCCCAGGCTTAGTACCGAAATTAGAAAGACCTTGCAATTGTCTAAGAGTTATAAAATTGGAGATTGGTACTTTTACCAAAACCATACAGTCATCGGGATTTATGGATGTGAATTACGTCCATTCAAGTTACCCAGATATGTACCAATGAGAATTTTTGCTTCGGAATACTTTAGACAGATGAATAACTCAGATGTGATCCATTTCTGCAATGTAAAGAAGAAAGCACAGTTAAGGATCAAAAGCCAGTTAGGTCCTTTCATTTGCAATTCTAGGGAAGCTGAGAGAGAAGCAGAACTTTTATTAGAGAGAAAATTCCAGACATCTTTCCGTTGGGTCCCTTATGACCCCTTTGGTTTCATTTGTGAAAAAAGGTTAAAAAATAAGTCATCTCCTTATGTACATCACAGAATTCCTGACATAGAAGAGTATGCAAATCAAGATGAATGGGTTAAAGGAACACTTGTTGAAGAGGAAAGTGGAGCTGGCAAATTGAATAAACTTATGAAAGATGTTGAGAAGAATTTTGACCTAGAAACATATGATCAAATGCAGGTACCCTACATTGGCACATCTTCAGCAGCCACTCTACAGCAAGCATTACAGGAAGACAGTCAATCAGTAGCAGCAGAACCCAAGGGTAAAGGAAAAGAACCTGTAGTTCAGGTCATTGAAACCTTGGTCATGGCAGAAAAACCACAGAGTTCCAAAGCACCAGAACCATCTCAGGTTTCTCCCACACCAGCAAAGCAAATCCAAGTTCCAGAGATGCAAACTCCATTGAATGTGGAAATAGGGAAAAAGAGGCTAGCTCCAGATACCACACCTTCAAAAGGAGCCCCACAGGTTTATCAAGCTAAAAAACACAAGTCTGATCCACCTCCGGATGTAGAAATTATAGATGAAGTATTTGATGATGGTAGGGAAGATAGTCAGCAAACAGGCACAGCAAGTGAAACAAACATAAGCCAGAAAGGGATACAAAAGCAATTAAGCACTGAAGTATCTTCTTTCAGACCGCCAAAGACAGATACTGGAGACATTAAGAAAACCTTCATTAATATCAAAACAAAGAATGATCCATTGAAAATGAAGGTATACGATCAGTATATGAAGATGGCTCCTCATAATCAGCAAAGGCTTATGTCTGCATTTGATCTTTCACAAGGTAAAATGCTAATGAGCCACTTTAAAGCAAAGGTGCCAAAGCCAACTTCAGCAACAGATTACATCAAAACAAATTTTGAAGTTTTAGCAAAAGATATCCATCCCCTGGATCAGATAGAGCTTCATAGGCAAACAGGGGAAATGGTTTATTCTACTCTCACCAACAAAGCCATGGCAGCTTTAACGCTACAAGATTCCTTGAATAATACTACTGCACAATTGAAGATTGAGAGGGCCTCCTCACAGGCCAAGGACAATAGAATAAAATCTCTAGAAGAGATCATCATTGGTTTGGGTCACAATCCCAAAGACATTAAAGGTATTGAGGCATTGGTAAAAAAAGAAAGAGGATGATATAGCTGCACTCAGAAAACAGCTGAAATTACCAGCCTCGAGGCACCCTCAGACACAAGAAGTTATAAAAGGAAATTCACAAGAAGAAATGATGGAGTTGCTCTTGAATTTGACAGAGCGACTAAATGAAACAGAGAAGGAGTTGGAAAAAGCATTGCAGGAACAGGAAATTATCAAGCAGACTTCAACAACAAGTACTACAACTACAGGACAGCAGGAACAACCATCTCAGGTGAACATTTCTAATTTGAATTCTGAGGATTTAATTAAACAAATGGAGAGTTTGCAGCTAAAGGTCACAGAACTCCAAGAAACAAAATTACAATTAACAAAATTGGAGGGAAAATATGACACATCCAAAACGACAGCTGCTGACAACCTCAGGGAAATAAAAAGATTGGAAAAATTGGTTGAGGCTTTGCAAAAAGATCTTTCACTGGAAAAGCCTCTGAACGAAATAAATGATATTCTTTGGTGCAACATCATTGAATTAATAAGAGATATTTGGCCCTCCATTCAAGCTATTTTTGAGCAAAATGAGTTAGTCAAGATAGCACAAGAAGAAATAAATAAAACTAGACATGAATTAAGAGGCAGGCTTGAGCAGGCCCAGCAGCTCATTCAATTTTTGAATTCCAGAAGAAAACAACAGCTTGCATTGTTAGGAATTGATGACAGGACAGGTGCAGTTTTGGAAGCTAAGAGAGTTTTCACCAAGAGGACTTTCATGCAAAATCTAGAAAGAAAATGTACAGACATTTTGGTTGATATCAACGTTTTCAGAGAGAAGTTTCAAGCTTTGCTGGACAGTGGATTGCCAAGTCCCATGCTCACAGAGGATCAAATAGTAGACTTGGAAACCTATGAGAAAAGAATTAAAGCTCATGCTAAAAATACAGCTGTAGGTTCTACTAGCTCATCAGAACCTGCATTACCAACTGGGAAAAGTATTTATGATAAAGTGAGGAATCTATTTCATCTGGAGCATGAAATAAAGTATCTATTTCCGAACGAGCCCACTTTTTATAAACTTACTGAAGCAGATGAAACTTTAAGGAAACTCAGAAGGACAATGATACCAGATGATCAGTGGTGGAAGGAAATGCTGGAAGTTTTGTAAAAGTTGTTTTCGGGATGAGATTTTATCTTTACTATCAAGTAAATGGTAAAAACAGAAAAGCAGATGAAAGAGTATCAGATGAAAGGTTAAAGAGTATCCGTGAGAAGAAAGAGTATTCAACAAGTCAAAGAAATACGCAAAGGACAGCACAGAACCCTATTTTAAGCACTTATCTCTAGCACGTCCATGAAAAAAGGAACAGCACATCAAGCCGTTACCCATTATTCTATTTACGAGACCATGTGTCTCTTGTTTGTTTGTAAATATGCTTTAAGTCAGCCTGAATTATTGGCTAGGATAGCGTAAGATTGTTAGAATTATTTTGTGTATAAATAAACCCTCAAAGAGAGTGTTGAGGTTGGATTCTATTACTCTGCTGTAACACTGAGATTTTCGGAATAAAAGCTTTTGGAGAAATTTACTTGTGGCTTACTGGATGACGATTTGAAGCACTGGACTTGTTGCAGGATTCATGTGTTGGACTACAGTTCAATAAGTGTTTCTACCCTTTATCTGAAATTTTATATTAGTTTATAATACCATCATATCCATTTCTGAATAATTTACATAAAGGATTGAAACAGAATTTGCTTAATTGTACTCTGTTTTCAAATGTGATTGTTCTTAATGTTTTCTTCTAAATTAGTTATAAGCATGAATTCTTAAATGCTCCTGCTTCACTAATTTAAACATTGTTGACTACTATAATAAAGAATCCTTCATTGCTCTTTGTTTGTAGTCATTTCACTTCTTTCTTTTGAACATGGTGAAAGATTCTTAGCTGCCTTTCATCCCTTCAAGATCATCCCATCCACTTTAAATTTTAAGGATTGTTCTTTGTCTAGCTATCTTGCCCTGTAATACCATCTTGTGCTTAGAATAGAAATCCAGTAAAGCCATCCTTTGACTCCATAGCCCAATGGACTGAAAGCTCTCAACCTTGCCCTTAGTTTGTGGATTCCACCATTTTCCCAAAACAAACTTTGAATCTATAACTAGCCTAAAACCTTCCAAAAACAAAGATAAATCATAAAGAGAGAGCCCTCTCTAGATGCAGATTGGCTAGATTCTGCATCTAAAAGGTTGGTTTGTGGTTACCTCGGGTATACTTTCCTCTTACACAACTTCTAGGAAAACCTGAGTGATAACAGAACCTTTGCTTTAATTAAAAGGTGTGTCGTGTGCTATTGGGTTTATAACCATGGCGATATTAAAGCCTCCGCATTCAGTTATTTAAACTGCCAGTAAAGGAAACCAAAGCATTGGAATTTGCCCAGATTTAAAGTCAGCAGTTATATATATTGTAACGCAGCTATATTTATATACAGTAGATGCACAATCACGGTGAACAGGAATATGCAGAAGAATGAATTTGACAAGTGTACAAGCACAAAAAAATTGGAAAATATGCAGAAGATAGTGAGAAGAAGAAGGCAGAACAGTTACCTAACAACAGCAGAAAAGACAAAGCCAGCAAAGCCAAAAGCCAGAAAATGGGCAGAGTAAAATTATATTTATGTAACTGAAAATGTGAATGTAAATGTTGTAATTAATTTTATATTGTTTGTGATGCATTGGCAAGTCTCCGGTAGGAAAACAAAACTCCCACTATAATATTGAAATTGATGCATATTGTTATATTTTTCTGAATGAACTGGTAAAAGAAATGAGAAGGCAGAAGGCAAAGAGGCATGGTTGTGCATTTAAAATTCCTTGAGGAATGCTAACAGTCATAAGGGAATTTCTATAAATAATATCATATTGATATGCATAAAAAGGTTAGAGAGAGAGAGGTTGGAGAATGCGGAATTGAGGCAGAAAAGATAAGATTAAGGAGGAGCAGAACGAGATGCAGTGAAAAGTTAAAGGATGCAGAAATGAAGCAGTGAGGTAAAGAAGAAGGAGGAGCTGATAGTGAATTTGAGAATATGCAGAAAAGATATAAGGCAGATATGAAGACTGATGCACAACAGTGAAGATGTTACAGAACATAGCTGATATCAAAGGTAAATCAGCAAGTGTTTTTCTTTTGAAAGAGTAAGGAAGTTGGAGCTTCCCTATCAAGTTGTAGCTTGATAGATGTCAGTTGTAGCTGACTGAGGTAGGAGCCTCCTGTAGGTTGGTGCCTGCAGAAAATAGATGGGAGTTAGTGCTTCCACATCAAGTTGTAGCTTGATAAAATGTCAGTTGTAGCTGACTGAGGTTGGAGCCTCCTGTAGGTTGGTGCCTGCAGAAAATTGATGGGAGTTGGAGCTTCCTTGCAAGTTGTAGCTTACAGAATTGAGGTTGGAGCCTCCTGTAGGTTGGTGCCTACAAAAAATCAGTGGTGAGAGGGAGTTGGAGCTTGCCTTTGCATCACAACAATAATAAGATGTGGTTTTCTCCCTTTATGGGTTTCCACTTATATCTGGTGTCTCTGTGCATGATGTTTATTTGTTGATATGGTTTATCTAATCTGCTTAATACTTGATGCTGTCATATTAAGTTTGCTGTTACATTATCTTAATAATTGCTGCTCACATTCTAAGATTACTCACATATTAAGTTGAACATGAAATGAAGGTGTAAATAAGTTTTAATGAAAAGTTTCAAAAGTTCATGTATGTGTTAAACTGATTCACCCCCCCTCTCAGTTTAAGTAAGGGTTCAACAATTGGTATCGGAGCTGGTTCCTTTGGTGTAAGCTTAATAGCTTGAAGGAGATCAAGTTGAGTCATGGACTATCAAAATTTACCTGTGCTAAATACAACAAACTTTCCTGAATGGAGAGATAAGTTTAAAACAAGTTTAATGGCTGATGAACCTGAGGTATGGAAGCTTGTTTGTGATGGTTACTGCACAGACTCCCCCACGGTAAAGGGACAATAGAGGAATGCCAAGGAAAAATGTGTGATATATAACAGTCTTCATAACAAGGACTTTGAGTTGATAATGGATTTAACCTCTGCAAAAGAAATCTGGGACAGATTGCATTTCATGCATGGAATAGACACAGAGGACTGCATTGTCAAGAAGGAGAAGAGAATTAAGAAGAAGAAAACTTTAGGTCAAAAGGAAAATATTCAATCAAATTAGGTACCTGCTAGTGTGAATGGCAGTAAGAACCATGAAGAAATTGTAGCTGAAGAAAAAGCCAAACTTGACACAGCCTTGACTAAAATAGAAAGACTGAAGAATGAAAACAAAGACCTTAAGACAGTGGTGCAAATATGTGATGAGAAAGCATATGAAGATAATAAGGAAATTGTTGGCCTGAAGACACAACTTGAAGAAGCAAGGAAAGTTGAAGACACTCTGCTGCAACAAATGAACGAGAAAAGTCTGGAATGTGGGAAACTAGAAGAAGAAGTAGTGCGTCTGAGAAAGAAATTAGAAAAAGCCCAAAGAGAATTATTAATGAATACTCCACAAATGAAAATGTCTGGACAGTTGGACCAAATTCTAAATGCTCAAAGGTCTCATCTCATAAAGGCTGGTATAGGATATGAAGGAGAAACTAGTAATTCCAAGGTAGAAGATAACAGGAAAAACATCTTTGTAAAAGCTGTAAAGGAAGATGAAGCAGCTCAGAAGATTCCCACAGAAGAAGAAACCAACAAGAAAAAGATGTGTAAAGAAACAAACAAAAACAAGCAGCAACATGAAAGAACAGAGAATGAGAGGATGAAACAATCAGCTACTAAAGGCTCATATGCTCCTAAGGATGAATTGAATAAATTTGGAAGATGTCAAAGAAGGTTCTTTCCTCCTATGGGAAGTATCACTTGTTTTTCCTGCCAAAAACCTGGACATACTGCAGCATATTGTAAGACAAAGCAAATCCAGTCCAGCCAGCAAAGGATGCAGCAAAAGAGAAGAACCCCTCAAACAAGCAAATGGAAAAGACAATCTTCCACCAGGTACACAAACTATTTCCATGGCTACTGTTATGCATGCAATAATTTTGGACATAAATCTGTTGAATGTAAATTGTATTCAAAAGGGGGAACAAAGTATTGTACATCAGCTCAAACATACCTTGGTAGAATAAGATGTTATGTATGCCTCAAGCTTGGTCAAAAAGCAAAAGACTGTAAACTACCATATACATTAAAGAGCTCTAGACAGAGGATGGAATCAAAACAAATCAATCAAAACTATGAATCAAAAGGAAGAGCAGACATTCTGAAGAACCCCAATAAAGTATGGAAGGAAAAGAGAAAGGGGGAGCCTGTTACCTCAATAACATAATGAATCCATCACAGGCTCAGGGGGAGCTGCTCTAGGAAGTAAAGAAAATATCTAATCAATGACAAATATGAAGCAACATCCCAGGGGGAGAGCAGTTCATAAATAGTTCCCATGAAAGAAGTCTGAGAAGAGCTCCTTGGAATATGACCTTGGAATATGAACAACCATGAGATCAAGAAGGGAAAGGAAATTCCTCTAAAAGAGAACTATAGAGGAAGAAGATCATCTGAAGTATTAAGTAGCTGACAGATTGATGGAAGAAGAGAAGACAACAAGAAGCCATGATGATATAGGAAGCCTTAGCAATGAACATGTAAGCTAAGAAGACTTCAACACATTAAAGTGATGATCACACTGTGTCTCATACTGCTAGAATTAACAATGAATCACATTAATAAGGATGAGTGCCTATCATCAGTTCATCACATCTTTCAAAAGGTCCACTTGGAGGAATGCAGTTAAGTGAGTAATAAATATTTGAGTAATCAGCCCATGAAGATTCATAGAAAAGAAATTGAAGATGTATTCCTGAAGATTTGTATGTTAGAACAATTGAATTGAATATAATACAACAATGATTCTGGAGCAGTCCTAGAAAAGAAAATGCAGTGACATTCCTTTGAACAGAATGGCAGAATAAGCAAATGGTTAAAGATGCCAAGACCAAATTCAGGATATTGATGACTATTGGTGTGAACGGTGGAAAGCTCAATAGTAGAATTTATGAAGCATGTCTTAATTATGGGTTAATGTGCAAGCTAAAGTGAAATCTCTGCGTAATTTATCAAGATAGTATCAATTGGAACTTGGTACAGTAGCATGCCTCTCTACAGAATATCAAGTGTTGTCATGGAGCAGTGGTATGATACAGGTCCTCAGGATCAAAGGATTATGGCAAGAGTACATCAAGATCATCATAATAGAACATTTAAAGTATCGAAAGTATGAAGGATTAGTTGTGTCAGTTGAAGCTCAAAACTCTGTTATTGATTCATCCAAAGCATACTTCAGCAGAAAGGACTTGCTAACATTTCACCATTAAAGAGAGATTGATCATTGACATACATACCTCCTTATGTCATAAAGGAAACTGCATGTTTGATCAGTGAGATTGACCAATACATTGAAGGGTTTGTTTTGAAAGTACATTATGCAAGTAGTAAAGGGATTTGATTTCTTAGATCAAATTCTGGTTGATTCATTGATCACATCTGGAACAATAACCTTCAGCTATTAAGGATAATATCAACATCCTAGCTCATATCATCACCAACAGGCAGGAAAGGTGTACCGCAGCAATAAAGGATATATTGGCATCATCACAATTGAACAGATGAGTACTGTAGATGTGAAGTGCAGAAAAAGACTTACTCCATCTACAACCCTCCTCAATAGGTATAGTTGTCATCACCTACAAGTGAAAGGAGTCTATACTTTGGGATTGTATCAACCTACTGTGTACATACAAGTTCAATAATTCTCAAAAGTGTTCTCTCAACACCAGTTTGGAGCAGCAGGGTACAAAGTCAGATGAAGAAGACCTAAACACAACTCAGAGAAAAGAGATGCAAAGATAGAATCTACACTGAGAAATGTACAACCCTTTGCCATTGATGTCAAAGGGGGAGGAAAAGCAAGTAACAGAAGAAAGGGCCTTTTAAAAGGCAAGCAGAGGAAGACTTAGAGGAAGCATTGGATTATTGGTGAAGGTGTTGCCATCAATGCCAAAGGGGGAGACTGTTGGAAATGTTGTCATTGATGGCAAAGGAGATGACAAAGGAGGAGTACTTGAAACAACAACAAGGCAAAGAGAGCATGAAACATGAAGCTGAGGCAGTTTTATAAGGGTTAGTTGATTGGAGATCTGGAAAGGCAGCAGAGACATCAGAGGAAACAGAGGCAAAGGAGATGGAAAAGGAGAGAGCTGCTAGCGAGAGATAGGGGAATTAATTGAAGGGCAAATTGAATATCTGGCCAATACCAGGAGGGTTTTGTAGTTGATTTCATTTGTATATGTTGATGAAGATCTGTTCCTAATTTCTGTGTGGAAATGTGTGGAATTGTGTGTATTGGAACCCATGATGGATTAATGGCAATACTGTAGTAGGGTTAGTGTGAAACTCTGTATCATTGGATGAATTAGTGGCTATGTGTGACTTATAATCAAGAAGAATCGATTCTTGTAATCACTGATTTATTACATCTGAACTGCTAATCTCTGTAGTGGAGTTGAATGATGTCCTGAGTAATTGGAGGGCTTGAATAGTACTTTGTATCTGATGAGGGAGTTGATGCTATTTCCAAGTATTGAACATGTATATGCGTTCTTAAATAAGAGTAATTGATTTCGGTGTCGTTGAGTTTGAATCCAATAAGTCAGGGTATGAGAATTAGTGTGATGACTCCGTGCTGAGGGCTACTGTTAAGATATCATTGTTGGGTGATGCCGATGTGAATCTTTGGGTGAGTGCTTATACTCCTGAATGCTCGCAGATGTATCGATTCTGTGGCTATATTTAAGGTATGAATATCTTGTGCGAAGAGGCCTATCGCATCAAGAACCCTCTCTGAATTTGGTGTGAACCACCGTGGACACTTGTGAAGCTTTGTTGGGAGAGCGAGTCACGGACGTGTTCTGGGTATACAGGGCATATCATCTCTATCTGTCAAAGTAATAGTGTGTTTCGCATGTGAAGGGTGTTCTTGTTGAATGCAAGAAACCCGAGTTGAATAGTCTATAAGGATTCCATCGGAACTATAAAACAACATTGCGGTTAGATGAATTGACGTTATAATGCAGAGAAACAGATTGGCGTTAGTAAGTGGACAGAACCGGAACTATGAGCTAAGATATGAATGGAACCACGAAGGAGTGAATAGTGACAGTGGGTTTGCGAAACCAACCCCACTCATATCGCACCGCCTTTGTAAGGAAAGCTGTATTTAAGAAATTAACGCGATCAATGCCATAGGCTAACATGTGGCCTTAAGCAGTTTTGAAAACCCACTCTCATCGTGAGTTAACGCCCATGCATAACAGTTTGCGCGAGATTTGATTGGGATCGTCGGATTATCAAAGCCAAAGCGACATCCCGTCATCTATCAGATGGGTGAGGTCGTTAACACCAGGTAACAAGCTATGGGCC
This sequence comes from Pinus albicaulis, assembly GCA_034641835.2. Lineage (NCBI taxonomy): Eukaryota > Viridiplantae > Streptophyta > Pinopsida > Pinales > Pinaceae > Pinus > Pinus albicaulis. The sequence goes on along the minus strand of CM076581.1, from coordinate 630,521,901 downwards.
CGGATATATGGTATTCTATTGATTATATGGAATCAACCCTTACATTAATGTTTATAACGCTTGACCAGCGCTTTGGCATATTTGGTCATTGAATGTCATGAAAGCCTATGTAATATAAGCTGATGCGTTAGTAAATGTATGATGTGTGACGATTAAGGTGCGGTCCAATGTATACACATATGGTTACATAACCGTATGTTAAAAGGAAAGAATTCGCTCACGTGATGGACTGAATAGGGTTACAAAGAAATAGTAGTATGTCTGGGCCGAGAAGCATATAGATTGGTTTTGTCCCAAAGTCCTTTATATATATATATATATATATATATATATATATATATATATATATATATATTTGCATTTCGGTGAATCAAAGGAGAAAGGCGTATCGACATTGAATTTGGTTTAATCTATATGAAGGTTACACTATACCCATGGGATTTCTTAATATTTGACAAGAGTCCCGCATTCGAAGATTGAACCTTTGCTTTAATTAAAAGGCGTGTCGTGTGCTATTGGGTTTATAACCATGGCGATATTAAAGCCTCCGCATTCAGTTATTTAAACTGCCAGTAAAGGAAACCAAAGCATTGGAATTTGCCCAGGTTTAAAGTCAACAGTTATATATATTGTAACGCAGCTATATTTATATAAAACAGACACACAATCATAGTGAATAGGAATATGCACAGGAATGAATTTGACAGGGGTACAAGCACAAAAAAATTGGAAAATATGCAGAAGACAGTGAGCAGAAGAAGGCAGAACAGTTACCTGACAACAACATAAAAGACAAAGCCAACAAAGCCAAAAGCCAGAAAATGGGCAGAGTAAAATTGTCTTTATGTAACTGAAAATGTGAATGTAAATGTTGTAATTAATTTTATATTGTTTGTGATGCATTGGCAAGTCTCCGGTAGGAAGACAAAACTCCCACTATGATATTGAAATTGATGCATATTGTTATATTTTTCTGAATGAACGGGTAAAAGAAATGAGAAGGCAGAGGGAAAAGAGGCATGGCTGTCCATTTCAAATTCCTTGAGGAATGCTAACAGTCATAAGGGAATTTATATAAATAATATCACATTGATATGCATAAAAAGGTTAGAGAGAGAGAGGTTGGAGAATGCGGAATTGAGGCAGAAAAGATAAGAAGAAGGAGGAGCAGAACGAGATGCAGTGAAAAGTTAGAGGATGCAGAAATGAAGCAGTGAGGCAGAGAAGAAGGAGGAGATGATAGTGAATCTGAGAAGATGCAAAAATGATATAAGGCAGATATGAAGACTGATGCACAGTAGTGAAGATGGTACAGAACAGAGCTGATATCCAAGGTAAATCAGCAAGTGTTTTTCTTTTGAAAGAGTAAGGAAGTTGGAGCTTCCCTATCAAGTTGTAGCTTGATATATTTCAGTTGTAGCTGACTGAGGTAGGAGCCTCCTGTAGGTTGTAGCCTGCAGAAAATAGATGGGAGTTGGTGCTTCCACATCAAGTTGTAGCTTGATAAAATTTCAGTTGTAGCTGAGTGAGGTTGGAGCCTCCTGTAGGTTGGTGTCTGCAGAAAATTGATGGGAGTTGGAGCTTCCTTGCAAGTTGTAGCTTGCAGAATTGAGGTAGGAGCCTCCTGTAGGTTGGTGCCTACAGAAAATCAGTGGTGAGAGGGAGTTGGATCTTTCCTTTGCTTCACAACAATAATAAGATGTGGTTTTCTCCCTTTATGGGTTTCCACTTATATCTGGTGTCTCTGTGCATGATGTTTATGTGTTGATATGGTTTATCTAATCTGCTTAATACTTGTTGCTGTCATATTAAGTTTGCTGTTACATTATCTTAATACTTGCTGCTCACATTCTAAGATTACTCACATATTAAGTTGAACATGAAATGAAGGTGTAATTAAGTTTTAATGAAAAGTTTCAAAAGTCCATGTATGTGTTAAAATGATTCACCCCCCCCCTCTCAGTTTAACTAAGGGTTCAACACAATTCAAAAAAACATTATTGCTAAGAGTTGAGATGAGAACATCATGTCAAATCAAATCAAATTGAAATACGCCATTCACTATCCATCATTACATAAATTCTCCAACACCAAATACCGATTTCATTGTTAAGATCGCATAACTCACACTTTGACGACGAGTTCCTCTCGACCTCACTCACACTCTCAATAACTTCGAAGCCTTCATTCATACCATCGTCCGAAACCCTCAATCATACCCTATCAAGAAGAAATCTTGAGGTGAAACTTCTCATCCAACAGAGTCATAGTGAGAACAAAACCAGAGGGGAGAAATTTCATGAAGGATACCCATAGGTGAAGGAGATATTGCAGAAAGCACAATGGTTACAATTTGTGGAGAAATTCAAAGGCTTTAACAAGGAAGTAACCAAGTAATTTTTCAGGGACTTCGATGGGATGGAGGTTGAAATTGAAGACATTAAATTTGTAGTGACAAAGTCTTTTATTGCTGAAGCTACCATATTGCCGAGAATTGGAGAGAGGTGGTTCAAGAACAGAGGCATCAAAGGCGAAGAATGGAGGGTCTTCTTGAAGAATATAGGTATGGACACCACCATTTTTAAGAAAGGATTTCCAAGCACAAAACTTAAAGGTAAATGGATAAATTTGCTGTTAGTAATTCAAAAAATTGTCACTTGTGAAGGGACATTTGGGTTTATGTTCTTTTATCATGTTCGTCTGTTGATGCATTTTCGTGAAGGAAATGAGTTAAATCTCCCATAAAAAGTTTAAGAAATATGTCAGGGAGTGTTCTAAGGAGGATCCAATTCATATAAAACACCATGTATCACCATGGATTTATCAAAATACTCGTTGAGTCTCATCTTGAAAGTCTGGGGGATAATTGGGATAACTTCCCAGTTAGGAATCATTTCAAGGAAGGAGACCAAGAGCAGCCTAGCAATAGAAAAAAAAAGAGAGGGAGAAAGAAAAAAATTGAAAACTCTGTTGAAAATGCACAACAACCACAAGATCAGATAGTGGATGAGATTCCTATTGCAGAAATTTTAGGAAGTACTAAGAAGCAAAGTGTTAGAAGGAAGAAAGACAACATAAGAGAAGGAAGTACATCTAAGAAAACAAAGGAGCCCAAAATAGAGAAGAAAAGAGAAAGAACTCAAAATCCTCCTCCATCAGTAAGAAGAAGTGCCAGGCTCAACCAAGCATTGAAAGAACCATCCCAAAAGAACACAAAATATGTTGATATAGAAGAATAACCGAGGGTTCCATCATCGACTATTATCTCACCTATTCATAGCCCAGGCAAAAAAACACCAAAATTTGATCTTGTGCAACAACAAATTTATGATTACAATGAATCTCTGGAGAGGAGAGATACATGGAAAACATCATTCTTGAATCAAAGGGAACAAGCTCAGTCTAGTAGTCCACAAGAACCTCCAGTTGTAAACACTTTAAGACAAGAAATCTCTGAGTTAGAGACACTAAATAGACACATACAACAAGAGCATGAAGCCTTAAGGTTGCATAAAAATATTGAGAAAACCAAGAATGACAATATTCTTTTGCATTTGGGCCTGTGGTACAAGAAAAACAAGGAGTTAAAGAGAAAGAATAAAAGTCGTAAGAGCCAAGTCATAAATCTGAAGTACAAAATATTGATGAGAAAGCCAAGGATGGTGGTGGCTAAAAATAAGGCAAAGAAGATAAACTTGGATGTTTTGGCATAAGTCTCAAGACAAATGCAGTAGCTGACAAGGGTCATCAATTTTTCATTTTTGCCTGAGGACATGCAATGACCTCCGTGTGGGTGAATGTAGAACCTCATGATTGCTTCATTTTGACACTTCCTTTTACCTAGTTTTCCTCTTTTTGGTCATCATCATCAACTCAAAATAACATAAAACTATAGGTTGTTGATATGGTAAGGTATTTGAATTACCTATATTTCATATTCAATAATGTTCCTTATATCAAGTTAAAGTTTGTATTAGCTACGAAATTGGCATGATTCTGTAGTTGATCCACATTTCTGTAGCCATCTCCATGGTTTTCCCAGTTCTGAGGTGCCAACTGAGCTAATAAGTATTTAGAAAGGTGGAGATTGATCTCTTCAAGGATTTATTCCTATCTATATAAGCCAAATCACAAAGAAAACCAGTCGATTGCATGGTCAAAGGAGTGGGTCAACACGTTGTTGAACATGCGAGCGAGAGTCCAAGTCAATCACGCTTCGTGATTTGCTTTTCCAGATAACAAATCGTAAAGAAACACTATTATTTTATTTGTTAAAAGTTCAAGATAGGATTTGTTTATTCTAAGGTGTAAAAGCGTCGAACAATTATACACATGCTTTTATAACTACAAGGAAAAAAAATACATGAATAATGCGAAATTGTGATGCGATTGTGAAGTTTTAAACTCTGTTTTTATTCCTTTTACTGAAGAAATATCTTGAAGACTTTATGCGAAGCTAACTGTTGGAGTATATCATTGAAACCACCTATTTGTGGAGGGCCCCTGCAAACATATAAGGTTCTGCATTTCATGTTTTTAATGTAGATGTTTTCATGCTTTTATTTTATCATTTGATGTAGTTTAAATTCATGTTTTCATTTTGTCAAATTGCTGTAGTCGATTCCAGAATTATACGTTGTCATTTAAAGAAGATGCTTACATAGTTTTCCTTTGTCATTTGATGTAGATTCATTTCCATTTCAAATTGTTAAATTGCAGAGTGATTCATAGTTTTTCTTCCAAGCGGTAGTAGTTTATTGCAAAGTAGTTTTACAAATTCATGTATGGTTTATTTCATGAGCATCTAGTGATTTATTTTCTAGTTTTTGAGTGAGTTGTTTTTAAAATCACGAGTGATTTCTTTCCAAGCAGTAGTGTTTGAGTGATTTCCTTTTAATATATGAGTGAGTGCTTATCAGTTCAAGAGTGATTTTTGTTCAGAGCGATATTGACTTATTCATTTCTTTACAAGTTTCATTTCCATATAATTTCATTTCTAAAACATAAAAATGTTCAAATTCTCTTTTCTAGAATTTTATTTTATACATTAGACTGTTAAAATTTTTAGAGACTAACAAATAAATTAGTTAATATTTCTTCATAAGATAGAGAAGGTTTGCTTTAGTTTTTGCAAAGTAGAAATCATGTTGATTTTTAGAACCTAGTTGTAATTTAAATTTATAAATTTCATAAAGAATAAAAACATCTTGTTGTTGCTCATTTTCATTTACCTTCGAAATATTTTTCAAAACACAAAAAAAGCATATATGATAGAAAATGTAAAATTTTGTGTGTCATAGAAGAATTTTGATTTATTTATTGGTACATTAACATTACGTGATGAGATGTGAAGGTGGGTCGAGTCAGGCTCATTCACATGCAGAATAGTTCAGGAGCCGGACTGATGAGCACGTTCAGAACTTTGCACGCCGAACAGGGTCGAGTCGGGCTCATTCGCAAGCTCAGGAGGGACTAGCGTGACAGAGCACCGGATAAGCTCAAGAGGGTTACACTATGGAGCAAAAAAACTAATTTCCCAAAGGTGGAGAAAGGGCGCATTTCCCTTAAACACTTAAGAGTTTTGCAGGAGGCGCAAAGGGAAAAACGGATGGTCGGGATCAAAGCACAGAACTGGAGTGGAGAGATAGACGGCGGAGATTAAATTGCAAAATGCAAATCACAAGTTTCAAAGGATAGGCGCGGGAGGTAAGTGATAAAGTCACCGAAGTGCGACATGCGATGCCAGGTGGGACCCGATCGCATAATGCACATCGCAGGTTTTAAAAGATAAGTGTTAAGGAAAAGGTTAAAGTCAGCGAAATGCGAAGTACGACGTGGCAAGATGACGTGGCCCTGGCCCGGATACTGCACAACACAAGTTTTAAAAGTTAAGGGCGAAGGGTAAGTGTTATAATACCAAAGTGCGATGTGTGATGTGATGGGGCCCGATCGCCAATCGCGAATCACAAGTTTTAAAGGATCACTGCGGGAGGCAAATGATAAGGTCGCCGAAGTGCGATGTGCGATGCCCGGTGGGACCCGATCGCATAGCGCACATCGCAAGTTTGAAAAGATAAACACTAAGGAAAAGTTAAAGACGGCAAAATGCGAAGTGAGATGTTGGAACGAACGTGATGTGGTTCCAATATTTAATCTAAAGGATTTCAAGTTTGGGCTTATGCGGTTATGCGCCATTTTATGAAGAAATAGGCAGAATGCGGCAGAAAAAATCGGGTAAGTGACCCGATGCAAATCAAAGGAGAAAAGGCAAAGTCGGGTAGTAGGTGATATGATTGAAAACGTTTGAAGCACAGGGGCATAGGTAGAGTCGGGAACTCAGGGTGTCATTACAGAGATGTGCAGCCACTGCATCATAACCAGAAAGGACACCTCGAAACTTCAGGAGGATGCATCAGCAACATTAGATTCGGCAAAATGAACAATATTTCCAGTTTTAATTTGTTTTCTCAATTATGATTGCAGAAGTAATACTAACAGTTTAGGTAGTTGAATAGTTTCAAGAAGTTCAGGAATTACGAACCACTGTGATGTATTTAAGTAGATAGAAATAAAGAAAAGAGGTTCCAAGTATTGGACCTCTAGAGGATTGTTAATTTGGTACTGAATTTTCTAAGAAATAAATGAAAGAAGATCAAGTTTCCTACAGCTGTTGATGTTGATATGTCTTTCCAATTTCACTTTGTGTTTATTCCTCTTTGAATGGAGTGAAGTAATATAGTAGCCGGTATCTTAATTACATTTGTGAGTAAGAGTTAAACAACCTTGATTTTCACTCCTTCACCTCATCTCTTCTTTCTTCACAAAATCTTGATGAGACTTTAAAGTAATAGATTTTGTGTTTGCAACATATTATTTCGAGTTTCCTCTCTCTCCATGAATTTCCTTTGAAACTTAAAAGTGATAGATTCTTTTTCTCAGCATATCACTTCAAGTTTCCTTTATAGTTCTTATTTTCATTTCATTAGGATATCAACAGTTTATGGCATTGTGAAGGAATTCATTATATCAGATTATTGAGTGTATTAAATCATTAGAATACTAAGGTGTTAAGCAGAGGCCATTTGATATTATAATTGTGACATAAATTTACAAAATGTCTTAAGCACTGATTCCTTACCACAACCAAGGGATTGCTTCTTGAGATACAACATTTTCTGGCGCCGTTGCCGGGGACGAAAAAATGAAGTTTATTTTCCCTGGGTTTTTCACATTATTTCATCTGGTTGTTCAGTGAGGAGGAAATATTCGGCTGTGTTTGTTATTTTCAAAATTCTGCCTTTCAAAAGGCCTCACACGAGGTCAGATGCCTCACAGCAGATAGTCCTTACTTTCCCATATCCAAAAATATTGGTTTCTAAAAAGGCTCAGAAACCCGAAACTCCTTCAATACCTGATCCTGCATTGCTTGCTCTTGGCAGCAGTTCTCATAACCCTTTGTTTGAATGTATTTCCAAGGAAATCCATTTCTTGGCACAAGACACTCCTTCCACACCCATTTATTTTCAAGAACCCTAGTTAGAAGAACATTATTTCGAGTCTGTTTCTTTTACCTCCACTCAATATCAACCAAATATATTTGCTGGTCCCTCTGATATTGTCCATCAGTCCACCCACATATCATTTTTTCCTCCACCTTCATTCACTTTCACAGTAGGTTCATCAACCTCAACCACCCAAGGAGCAGTTAACCAAGTTGTTAATATGGCAGCACCAACTTTCTTAATGGATAGATATGCACCACTTAATCTTCCACATCCAATGAATGCCATGCCTCAAGAATACCTCAAATTACTTCCTCGTTTCACTAGAGAAGATTAAGTAACTGCATAACAACATTTACCCTTGTTTATCACTTTTAATTTTTTTTTAAAATGTAGAACATCTTGATGTTGTGATGAGACTACTTGTGAAGTCTCTAAGTGGAGAGGCTAGGAAATGGTTCAAAGGTTTACCAAATGATTCCACAAATGTATGGGAAGAGTTAGAAACTCAATTCACTCATAGATGGGGAGAGAAGAGAGATCATGGTTATTCATTGACATAGTTTAATGTAATTAAAAGAAATCCTAATGAAAACATTTCTGAGTTTGTAAAAAGATTCAACAAATTGTACAATAGTTTACTTATAGAGATTAAGCCCCCCCAATAGGAGCAAAGGTATTTTTTGCTGGGGCTTTTGAAGCTGATTTTAGATTTACATTGAGAGAGAGAAGAGCCCATACTCTTGAGAAGATACATACAGATTCTTTAGAGATTGAAGCTAATATGACTGCAGCTGGAAAGGTGAAAGGGAAACAACCAGTCCAAGAGAAGGGGAAGGAAAAAGAAGAATCATCACAAGATCTAAGAATTGAAGATATGACAAAGGTGATAAAAAATATGACAAATAAGCTAGCTAAGATGGAATTCGAAAATAAAATCTCCCAAAGAAAAGTACAACAAAACAGAGGGGGGTTTAACCCTCAATTCAGAAGACATCCCCTACACTCTTGCGGAGGGAAACAAGAGATCAAGACCAGGTTCAAGCTCCATTGTATATAGAAGCAGCACCCAGAGAGCCAACAGAAGATGACCGAAGGGAGGCCGAGGATCAGGTATCTGCTATGTATGCAATAGAAGAGGATGAAGAGGAAGATTGTGAGGGAGAATATTCTGAAGCTGAAGTCTCTTTTTATCAAGATGAAATGGATGAATACTGTAGGCATTTCACAGATTTCATGCAAGCTGAGTTACATAAAAAGTATGATTTGAGGTCTAGAAAGAGATCTAGAGTGCAGGATAATGAAGGTGAACAACAAGGTTCCATTCCTCCTCCAATGGTGATTCCACTACAAAAGGACCCTACAAAACAGGTCAGTAATAAAAAACAACCTGTAATTCACTTAATAGAACAAATGTGCAGCAAGGTGAATATTCCCAGAACAAATCAATTGACACTAATATCTTGGAGAGAGTTTTTCCTGTACTTAAAAAAGCAGCAAATTCTAGAAAGAGTGAAGAAGAACCTGAAAATAACGTTAAGAAAACTCATGCTTTCAATTTGACAAAAGAGTTGGAGAAGGTCAAAATTTAGGTGCCTCTTCTAGAATTAGCCAAAATACCAGCTTACAAGAATGAAATTTCAGAATTTATTAATCTCACACAGGTGGAAGACATAAGTGACACAGTGAACTTACAAGAAGAAAATCCAGTGGTCACCTTTGGTCCTCATGTAGAAGAAATATATCCCTATGTTCCACCCTTCTATATTTCTCTGTTGCTTCATGATTATACTCTACATAATTGCATGCTGGACTCAGGAGAGTCCCATATTCTCATGCCATTGTCTGTTATGAAGGAACTTAACTTGCAGATTACCAAACCTTATAGGGATCTATATTCATTTGATTCCAAAAGGGTGAAATGTGTTGGGTTAATTAAATATGTAACAGTTTTGTTGGCACAAATCCCAACAAAGAGTATAGTCATGGATGTAGTGGTTGTTGACATCCCAACCAGGTTTGGAATGCTCCTATCAAGATCTTGGGGAGAAAATTTGGGAGGTGTACTAAAATTAGATTTCACTTATGCTATTATTCTGGTTTTTAATGGGTAAGAAAGGATATTGTACAGGGAAACAAGGTTTGTGAAGACTACCTCCAAGAAATATGCAGGAAATTCCCCCATTTATAGTCAAGAAACATAAGAACATTCTTGTTTCATGCTGCATGAAGATGCAAAATTTTTTGAAGACACAGGAAAGCAACTCTCTTCAGCAGTTGTAAATAATGAGCTGCACTCAAGGAAGATTTGGAAGTGCTACTTTGATGGTGCCTACTCCAAGGAGGGCGCAGGTGCTAGATTCTTGCTGATATCACCAGAAGGTAACCTCATGCCTTTCTATTTTAAACTAGAATTTGATTCAACAAACAATGTGGCTGAGTATGAGGCCTTAATCTCAAGCCTTCAAGTTGCTAAACAAATGGGAGTTCAATGTATTTCAATTTTTGGTGACTCTGAATTGATAATAAGGTAGATTAAAAATCATTGTCAAGCATCTGAGATTGAGATCATATAGGAATGAAGTGTGGGATTTGGTAGAAAACTATTTTGAAGCATTCAATTTTCAGTATATTCCGAGGGAGGAGAATTAGATTGGCCGATTCTTTAGTAGTTGCAGCCAGCACCTTCAAACCTCCAATAAATCCAAGGTTAAGGTATGAGATTGAAATTAGGCATAGACCTTCTATCCCTGGTAATGTGAAACATTGGTAGGTGTTTGACAATGATGAACAGATAATTCAGTTCCTGACCATGATTGGAAACTTTGAAGGCACTAAGATAGACCAAGAGGAAGAACAAACAGAGTATAAAGCATAAATAAGAAACCTTAAGCAGTCAATAGGTGAACATAAGATTATCCAATTGAAAGATAATGTGCTCCCCAAAGGGTTGGTTCCCCTTGAAATATTATTCGATTCTAATGATGTTGTTGTTGATTCAAAGAAAACACATCAAGAAGAAAGATGGAATATTGTAATTTGGGAACTCAGCAGGAACCCAAAATAGTGAAATTGTTCAAAGGTGTTCCCAAAAAATACAAAGAAAGATACATCGATCCTTTTAAGAAATATATGGATGTGTTTTCCTGGTCGTATGAAGACCTGAAAACCTATGACAAAAGCATTATTTAGCATAAGATTCCATTGAAGGAAGGACTCAAACCACACAGACAGAAGCTCAGACAAATTAATCCATTGAGAGTGCAAGCTTCTGTGATCCATAACATTTTAATTATAAATATTCCAGGAAATCACATAAGAAATTTTGGAACCGACGCGTTTCAAACTACCAATTGTAGTTCATCATCAGGATAATGAAGATTTTTGGCCATTTTTTAACTTTTTAAATTTTTCTTGGGTTTTGACTGTTGCTTCTCTCTTCCTGGTATAAATGTGTATGTCAGATCAGCCATTCTTCATTATCCTGATGATGAACTACAGTTGGTAGTTCGAAACGCATCGGTTCCAAAATTTCTTATGTGATTTCCTGGAAGATTTATAATTAAAAAAATTAATCCATTGTTATTAGCTCCAATCAAAAAAGAAGTGAAGAAACTGTTATAGGCAAAAATTATAGTCCCTCTCATATATTCAGACTCAGTTTCTAATTTGGCCACTGTAAGAAAGAAGAATGGAGAGATAAGACTGTGTGTATACTTCAGGAACTTGAATCGAGAATCTCTAAAAGATAATTATGCTTTGCCGAAAATGGATTATGTTGTAATATTCCCAAAGTTTCACATGATATTTGGAGTATTAGAGTTCTTAATAAACCTACTTAATTAAGTAAATAAAAGGGTGGAGGGACCCATAATCCTCATGATGAATAAATATCCACTTTTTATGTGTGAATGTAGATTAATTAAGCCTAGATCTACATAATGAGGTAGTGGAGCCACTACTACATGTGAATGGAATTGAAGATCATGTCTCATTAATGAGATAGATCATGGAGGTTGATACAGTGAACTAAGATCTTGGAAGAGATCAAACAGAAGATCATGGAGCATTCATGATGAGATGATGGAGGTAGTTGTGCAATTAATGCACACATGATGGAGAGGGTGTACATCTCACCTAGACATGATGGATGACTTGGATAGACAACACAATCAAACATGGAGGATCTTGTTCACATGCTCAACGCAGTTTAGATGAGGGCCAAGGCATGATAAGGCTCATAAACTATATAAAGGATATGAAGACAACAAGGAAGGAAGGCTATTGATTATTGATTTTGAGGTTTGTTTAGATCTGGAATTGTCATGTGACATTCCATTGCTTTCTTGGGCTATTTAGCAAAGATTGCAAGTGCTGTTTAGAATAGGGTGTTCTTGGTCAGGGATCCCACCTCTTTCTTTGAGTAGCTCTGGAGAGAGGATTGTACTTCATTCTACATCATGCACTGGTGCCATATATCTTTTCCTACTTTCTACAGAACATCCATATTCAGAAATTGTAAATTTCTGAAGATCAATTTGGAAGGTGGAGGTTGTCTTCAGTATTTCAGTTGGAGAACTAGTGAAGGTTTATTCCTATCACCTTGGGCTTGAAGATCAACATTCCTAGAGCTTCATTTCAGATCTGGAATCAGGCCAAAATTTATTGACCTCCTAGCAGCAATAATTCCATCAAGAATTACGTTGTCCATTATTGCAGATCCAAAGGAGGAAGGAAGTTGCTAGCATTTCAGCTAGTAATCCTGTGAGGGATCATCACCTCACCTTGCCATCAGTATTTACATCAGCTTGGAATTTATTGTAGCATATTTCAGTAGGCATAGAGCCTCTCTCTCCTTTATAGCGCAGTTTTTATGAGCAATTGTGTAGCAGAATATGTAATCATCATTGGAGGATTGAGAAGCTAGATCTAGAGCTTCTAGCTTGTAGATCTGAAGGAGGGATCAACCCTTCAATATTAGATCTGATCTTGTGACACATTTCAGACATCTATTTGTCAGATCTAGCTTCAAATTTTTAATCCCATCAGATAAAGGATCAAACCCTAGGAGGGTGATTTTCCAAAGTTGTAGATCTGGAAAATCCTTTCTGGGTTATCTTGGGTTTCCATCACATTGGCCAGATCTTGAATCTTGGCATCATTAGAGCTCTTGAGCTCCCTAGATCTGAATTTCCTTTTGCAGCAGTTCATGTATATCTTCAGCAGAAGGGACACCGCAGTATTTCTTCCTGTAAGCTCACCAGTTACGCAGTGCTAATTATAGCATGTTTGCAGGGTGATTCTAGACCTTCTCTTGGGCTAGATCTACTCATTTTCTGTACATTGTGTAACTGAATCATCTCCATATAATAAAATGGCTCAGCTTCTCTGTATATTATGATGTTGTCCTAAGATTTATTGTTTACTTAGTCGCAGTTCTTATATTGTGTTTAAGTATTACTGCATTCTCCCTTTTGGGATATTACAGTGGTATCAGATCATGATCTTTGGCTTAGCTTGTGGACACTTCATCTTTTGCATCAAAAGAAGAAGCAGATAGATGAGATCTATCATGAAGGAGGATTTTTTCTTTCCTCTCTTTAGGTCCAAGCAAGATCTCTCCAAGGAGGTCTATCAAATGAAGAGGGAAAACAAAAAATAAGATCCAAGAAGAAGATTTGAAGAGGAAGGTCCAAGTACTTCCTATCAGTAGAAAAGAAAACCGGAAAATCATAGATATCCTCATAGATCTACTATGCCCACTTTCTTTAAAGAAGGTGAGAGGTATAGAAATGAATAAAGAAGAGCACCTGAGACTCATGAGACTCTCATTCTGTATCTTGAAAAGTACAAGGAACAGTCTAGAGCTTTCAAAGAAAGTCCAACTCTCCAAGAATTCTTTGAACTCAAAGAAGAAATAAGATACTATAGCAGCAATAGAAGGAAGAGATACAATAGATTCTATTTGCCTACATTTGATGGATATTCCTCAAGCACTGTTAAGACTTGGAGGAAAGAGTTAGATACATTTTTCATGCTACATCCGGTGGCTGAAAAAGAGGTTGTCCAAGTTGCAACACTTCATCTCTTAGGTGAAGCCAATGATTGGTGGTTTAGTCACATGGATCATGCAAAGGTGACTAAATATTCAGATTTCTTTCACAAGTTGGGGAAGAAGTTTGATGTGAAGAAGACAGAGATATGCCATTGTTGAGTCTCAAAAGTTTTTACCATATTCATACATATTTCCATTATGTCATAACCATTCAGCTCTGATTTCATAACCATCTGACCTAAAACCCTACATCAAGTAACCATTTTCATAAATATATGGGTTATGATCCTTGTCTTCCAAAGTGATTTATTTTATGTATTTAAAGTGAATTTATGATTAGAAACTAGAAAATTAACATAGTTTCATATATCTATATATGTGTTATGAGTTTTGTGACATGTGTAGGTCAAAAGGAAGCTTCTAAAAGACCTTTATGTGGCCTCCCATAACCAAATTCGAATTTGAGTGGAGAAGATCATGGGATCATGAGGACATATGTCTCATTTCCTTTTTGTATTGAAACTCTAAGAAGATATGTGTCTCATTTCTTATTTGTGTTGAAACTCTAAAAATACATGTGTCTTATCATTTCATATTTTGATTGTAACTCTAGAGATGGAGGGAGAGATTCATGGACTCCCATTAATGAGATAACTTCTCATATTTTGTATAAATAGGAGAAGCTTTCTTCTATCATGAGTAGTGAAAAAATATGAGAAGAAGAGAAAGGAATAGAGAGTGTTTTGTAACAAAACTTAAGATGGAATGGGATGTAGATTTGTGAGTTTTTCAATAAAGTTCTTTGATGTTGTTTTGATTACAACTTTAAGGAGTTGAAGAATTTCACCAAATTGATAGCAGAGGGCCCCTGCTATTCGAGGAGGTTTTGCATGTTTTCTAGATAAGTCATTTTCAATTCTGTTTTGTCATATTTCCTTACTTAGATTGCTTTCTGAAATCATAGCTTTTAGCATTATGTTTCATGTCATTTGCTTAGATAAAGGATCTTCATGATATTGCAGTTAGTCTCTTTCTCAAGCTCTTCCAATACATCTCTATTAAATGAATGAGATTCAATTGTGATATTTTGAGTTATTAGCATTTCATTTTCTGTTATTTAGTTAAAAATAAGATTCCCATTTGCCAGATCTATTTAGTGTTTACATTATATTTCTTTAAGCAGAGTCAGTAAGAGGGCCAGAAGCTTTTGGTTTCATCCTTTCTAGTAAAGGTGAAATAACCAGTAAAAGCTCCTACTGTCAATCTCTGTATAAGAAATATTTTTTTCACACAATTTCAAATCAGATTCCTCATTACACTGTAGTTAGTCTCTTTCAAAAGCTTTTCCAATAAACCTCTAATTCACGAATGAGAATAAGTTGTAATATTGTGAGTTATTGATTGTTTTGCTTCATAGAAGATCCTTATCACATTATGATTAATCTCTTTCAAAAGCTCTTCCAATAAATCTCTAACTCATGAATGAGATTTAGTTGTAATGTTATAAGTTGTTTCAGTTTTTCTTTTATGTTTTAGGAGATCCTCATTGCATTAGAATTAATCTTTTTCACAAGCTCTTCCAACAAATCTCTAACTAAATGAATCAGATTAAGTTGTAGTGTTTTGAGTTACTTTTCATTTCATGAATGTTCATTTAGACGCTGTAATATCCATGGATTAGGACTCTCTGTTTTTATCATTTTCTAGTTAGGAACATAATTTGAAAATAAACTCTGTTTTCATTTATTCATTAACATTTCCTTTTCTCCCTTTTTGACATAAATCTAACTTCATCTTTTTAGCATAGAGTAGCATACTAAGATTCAAACATAAAATTCCCAAAACATCAATAAAACACTAAAAACAACGAAGTAAGAAAAAGGGATACTTAGGCACATATAGTGCATCACACTTCATCAGTTTACTAGCCCTGGTTGATAATTTATGTTAGCAATTTAAGACACTAAATTGATTAGATAGCCATAAAGAGACATTTCCTAAGGAGACAAAGGAGAATGTCAATCTTGTCACTCTGGAAAATAGGTCACTACATTCACCACCAGCTGCAGAAGTACTTGCATCTAGAGAAGAGACACTTGCAACTTTGCAACATAGTCTTGAGCTCTTGACACATAGAGTCCCATGCATGATTCAGGGGATGCATGAGGAAGAGGAGGAAGATTCTAGTGCTGGTACATTGATAGAAGAGTAACCATCTCTCTTACCAGCAGTTGGAGACACCATTGTCCCAGTTGGAGGAAATCTTGTGTTCTGTCAAGAGGTTCCCACACATTAGTTGATCCAAGGTATGCATACACATTCATCACGTATTGTTTCAGTAGATCTTATTGAAACTTATGGGAACATGTCATCAGGACCAATACATAACCAAGGGTTAGAACAAAATTCTGATTTGAAGCAGCAACATATCATAGCGCAGAGGACCCTTGATTTGATCAAGGAGGATGAGAAGAGCTATCCCAGTTCATCATTGATGGACTACATTCAACCCTGTGAGTTGAAGTGTAGATTTTCAGAAAATGGGATGGGCATTATCCTATATACAATGACTGGGTATCAGTATTGTACCTTGCTTTGAGACATCATATGAATTACCCTGCAGATCTACAATGCTGTCACTTAGTAGCAGTGATAATGAAGATGCCTCATTATCCTTGGAGCATTCTGAAGGTAGCTTCACTTATGAAGCAATGGAGGTTAAGATGATGAATGGTAGACACCTTGAGATGAGAAATATTTTCTTCTTTCTTGATGATAATTTCTCAATGAGCATCTCACAACTCAAAGAGAGACTTCTATCTGTAGCAGATCCATAACCTCATTGTTTTTGGAAGGCCATGGATGAGAAGAAGATCTCATTAAGAGATCTCATTGGAGGTGCACTTCAACACTTCATGGAGTGAAAATTTCTTCATCACTTTGAGGAGGTTGGTGTCCTACAATGGGAGGATACCAAGTATTTGCAGAATGAGATCCATCATCCACATTGGGATGAATGGTTGATGATATGGAGCAAGGGGTTTCCAAATCACTTGTAGATCTATGATACAGGGCAGCAAGAAGCATGGCTGTGATGGTTGCTCTTGGGTGAGTATGGCTACCACTCAAGGAGTCATATTTTGCTAATTCATGCCTTATACATCACTGGAAGAATGCATAAGAAAAAAGCATGGTTATTTTGGTTGTTGATGAGAGAGTTTGGACATCACATGTTATATCTTATGTCCTTGTATTTATTCTTGTTTGGGATATGTCTCATGTATTTACATGTATTTCTGATTGGGATGTATCTCATGTTCATGTATGTAATTCAGGTTGGGAGAAAGCATAAGTCTCACATGATGTGGCATAAAAATGCTTGTTTGTATTATGTTGATGAGACATCTCACATGTCCACTACTATATTGTTGCTCCATGACTTGCATCATGATAATGCAAGGAGGCAACAAGAATCCTTGTTACTATGGTTATTATCGGGAGAGTATGGGATGAATTATTCCCATACATTGCATGACACTGTTGGAGGATGGAAACAGGAGGTCTTACAACGTTGGCTTCTGTTGGGGGACTATGGTCATTGTACATGGTATAATGTTGATGTGATGGGGCAACAAGATGCCTTGTTAAGGTGGCTTCTCTTGAGAGAATTTCACCACCACATTTGGTACAATGATGATGTGGTATGGCAGCAAGAGGAATTGCTAAGATGGCTATTATTGAGAGAGTATGGCTCTCATATTATCATTGATGATTTGGAATGGCAACAAGAAGCATTGTTGCGGTGGCTTCTTTTGAGAGAGTATGGCTCTATTACTTGTTTTCATGATGATCTAACATGGTAGCAGGAGGCTTTGCTGCGTTGTTTATTATTAGGAGAATATGGTTTGACATTGTTTATGTTTTCCCATATGTCTCTACTTCTTGTTTTTCACTATGATGATGTGATGTTTGATTCCTACATGGCCAATATGGCTAATGATGAGGGCATTAATATGTGCAATCTACTCTATGTATCATGGGTTGGAGAGATAGTTCATGAGTTTGGATTTTCCACTTTGGGGATGAACCACTTTATCTTATGTATCTCATGTACAGAGGATAAATTTCGTCATCAAATGGTTGCCACTTGGAGATTCATTGATGAAGAAGGGTGTCTAACTTTTCAGTTGGAAGCCATTCTAGACATTCTAGAGAGGCAGCTTTGGAGCTGGACATGCATGACACATTGTGACAGATGGGAAGGCCTTCCAGATGAGGATGCCATTTGGAGGGAGGATGATTGTTGTAGCATCCACTTGTTGCATTTGCTTGAGGACAAGCAACATTTTGCCGGGGAGGACTGTATTATTCCCAAATTTTCACATGATATTTGGAGTATTAGAGTTCTTAATAAACCTACTGAATTAAGTAAATAAAAGGGTGGAGGGACCCATAATCCTCATGTTGAATAAATATCCACTTTTTATGTGTGAATGTGGATTAATTAAGCCTAGATCTACATAATGAGGTAGTGGAGCCACTACTATTTGTGAATGGAATTGAAGATTATGTCTCATTAATGAGATATATCATGGAGGTTGATACAATCAACTAAGATCTTGGAAGAGATCAAACAGAAGATCATGGAGCATTCATGACGAGATGATGGAGGAAGTTGTGCAATTAATGCACACATGATGGAGAGGGTGTACATTGCACCTAGACATG
This sequence comes from Pinus albicaulis, assembly GCA_034641835.2. Taxonomy (NCBI): domain Eukaryota; kingdom Viridiplantae; phylum Streptophyta; class Pinopsida; order Pinales; family Pinaceae; genus Pinus; species Pinus albicaulis. The sequence goes on along the minus strand of CM076581.1, from coordinate 630,503,616 downwards.
ATGGATGACTTGGATAGATAGCACAATCAAACATGGAGGATCTTGTCCATGTGCACAATGTAGTTTAGATGAGGGCCAAGGAATGAGAAGGCTCATAAACTATATAAAGGAGGTGAAGACAACAATAAAGGAAGGCTATTGATTATTTATTTTGAGGTCTATTTAGATCTGGAATTGTCATGTGACATTCCATTGCTTTCTTGGGTTGTTTAGCAAAGATTGCAAGTGTTGTTTAGCACAGGGTGTTCCTGGTTGGGCATCCCACCTCTTTCTTTGAGTAGCTCTGGAGAGAGGATTGTACTTCATTCTACATCAGGCGTTATGCCTAATGCCATATATCTTTTCCTACTTTCTGTAGAACATCCATATTCAGAAATTGTACATTTCTGAAGATCAGTTTAGAAGGTGGAGATTGTCATCAGTATTTCAGCTGGAGAACCGGTGAAGGTTTATTCCTATCACCTTGGGCTTGAAGATCAACATTCCCAGAGCTTCATTTCAGATCTGGCATCAGAACAAAATTATTGACCTCCTAGCAGCAGTAATTCCATCCAGAATTACGTTGTCTATTATTGCAGATCGAAAGGAGGAAGGAAGTTGCTAGAATTTCAGCTAGTAATCTTGTGAGGGATCATCCCCTCACCTTTCCATCAGTGTTTCCATCAGCCTAGAGTTTATTGCAGCATATTTCAGCAGGTATATAGCCTCTCTCTCCTTTACAGCATAGTTTTTATGAGCAGTTGTGTAGCAGCAACTGTAATCATCATTGGAGGATTGAGAATCTAGATCTAGAGCTTCTATCTTGTAGATCTGAAGGAGGGATCAACCCTTCAAGCTTAGATATGATCTTGTGACACATTTCAGCCATCTATTTGTTAGATCTAGCTTCAGATCTGTAATCCCAGCAGATAAAGGATCAAACCCTAGGAGGGTGATTTTCCAAAGTTGTAGATCTGGAAAATCCTTTCTGGGTTATCTTTGGTTTCCATCTCATTGGCCAGATCTTGAATCTTGGCATCATCAGAGCTCTTGAGCTCCCTAGATCTGCATTTCCTTTTGCAACAGTTCATGTATATCTTCAGCAGAAGGGACAGCGCAGTATTTCTTCCTGTAAGTTCACTAGTTACGCAGTGCTAGTTATAGCATGTTTGCAGGGTGATTCTAGACCTTCTCTTGGGCTAGATCTACTCATTTTCTGTACATTGTGTTACTGAATCATCTCCGTATAATAAAATGGCTCAGCTTCTCTGTATATTATGACGTTGTCCTGAGATTTATTGTTTACTTAGTTGCAATTTTTATATTGTGTTTAAGTATTATTGCATTCTCTCTTTTGGGATATTACATATGTCTTACAGAAGGTGACAGGAGCTCACAGGTTATCTATGGTTGACGGATTTTATAGGTATAATCAGGTAGTAGTAGAAAAAGAAGATCAGAAGAAGACAACTTTCACTATGCCCTGGGGCACCTTCACGTATGCAAGGATGCCATTTGGCCTTATGAATGCAGGTGCAACATTTCAGAGGGCCATGGACATAGCCCTCATTGATGACATGTTTTTAGTTATATATCTGGATGATGTAATTGTTTTCTTAAGGTCAAATGATGAACACTTAGAGAATTTGAAATTTTTTTTTCAAAAGTACAGAAAGTTTGGTCTGTCATTAGATCCCAATAAATCTTTATTTTCCTTAGAAGAAGGTAAATGATTGGGTCACATAGTTTGTAAACAAGGAGTAAAGATTGACCCAGAAAGGGTGGAAGATGTTAGCTCCCCGTAATTTGCTAGATTGATTGAGATACAAATGGACAGGGGTAACATCAAACCAAGATTTGGAATCCAAGGACCTAGCCTTCCTGGATTCAGAGAGGGATCTCTCTATTAGGTGCAAAGATGTGAACTTTTTTGCTGATTAGGGTTGATTTTAGTCTAGTTATGAAATATTGGGTTTGTTGATTGTTTTTGGTTGGGTATGATGCTTAGATAGACTAGATAGAAACAAGGAAAACTTCAAGTCATTGGGCAATGGAGTCTAACAAGGTCATGATAGGTTCATAAATAGAGTAGGGAGTATTGTAGGGAAAATCTAGCTTGGTTGGTGGATTTTTGAGGTTTGAAGGATCATGAGATGGAAATTAATTTTGAGAAACAAAGTTCGACAAAGAGCAGTAAAGAATTCTCTATCATATACTTAAACTAAGGGAGTTAGAAGAATCATAAGCATAGAGAAGAAATCAAAGGCAGAGGAAATCCTAAACTCTTTGATTCAGACTTAAAGCAGATAATTATCCCAGACAAACATTTAATTGAAATACAAAAAGGAAAGAAACTTATTTAACTTTCATGGATTTCATTATCAAGAGAAGAAAACATTAAATATGCACAAATAACTACAATCATGGAAGGAGAGAAACTCTGAACATCTAAGATTATAGCTATGAAGGTTCTTTGAAACAATTAGCTAAGCAAATGCAAAGAGCATGATTGAAACAAAATTCTTTGACAAACCTAGGTAATGGTGTTTTAAAGAGATGACTCCAAGAACAAAATTTTTAGTGGCAACAAATATGCAGGACTAGCCATAAATCATGCTTGATACCAACTGATCTAAACCATTCAAGAAATAGACAAGCTCAGGAAATCCTTAGAGAGAAAAAGATGAATTCTCTAACATATCCTAGCAGAAGAAAACATTAAGGTAGTGAAGATCAAACAAACCTAAGGTACCATCAGAAAACATGTCTTAGTCTAAATTCTTTGTCCTAATGCAACAGAGAAATATGGAAACATAATGAAAAACTAGAAAACATGAACAAAATAGAAACACATCACCATCAACCAGGCTTATGGATCCCACAAACAATCCTCCTCCATCAACAAACAAATCAGGGCATGCACGAGCTCCAAGACATCAAATTATTTTCAAAACTCCAAGAGACTATGCATTACTTGAGAATAAGTCATCAAAATCCAACCATATACATAAGAGCCTCATGCTCTATTTATGGAGCAAATGAGGAGGTGGAAACCATAAGAGGCTTCCAGAAACCCTAATTCTGTCATAAATGTGCTTAATGACCATGCAAGGCCCAAGACACATAGCAGATAAGCTAATAAATGAAAAATATCAAAATATAAATCCTCAATCAAATCTGGTGTGATTTTCCCAAGAAAATATTTAAAAACTATTTTGCCATAAATTTGTGTCTTTTGTTGACTTTTTGGCAAAGACGGTCTGTTTGCGGAGCGCCACTTTTGCAGAAAATAGGCTGTATTGCAACCAAGTTTTGGACCACTTCCCGATGTCAGATTTGGCTCTGTGATAGCTCGTTGGAAAGCTTGAAGAGTCTACTTTCCAAAAATACTTGTAGCTTCCTGATCCAGTCCTTGTAACCCTGTCAAAAATACCAAAATCCCCAGTCTGTCATTTGCGCAGCGCCAGGCCTAAAACAAGGGCAGAAAGGTGATTTTTGAGGTGTTGTTTTGACCTTTTGAGGGGTCAAAACAACACCAAATCTTCTGAAATTTTGTGTGGATGATGTGTAGGTCATGAAAAATCCAAAAATGTCAATTTTGCCTCCTGAGGATGCCCCAGATTTTTGCGGAGCGCCAGTGGCACTGCGCAAACTAGGCCAAAAATTCTCAATTTTTTTTTTTCTCCAAATCCCTTAAAAATTGGTGGAGACCTTCCTTACATGTTTTTAGACAATTTATGAGAAGCCTCAGCCAAAATTCCAAGGTTTTTATGCTCATTTTCCCCTTTTAGGTTTTTTATTTGCGTAGCGCCATCTCTCATTTGCGCAATGCCAATTTGCAAAGAGTATTTGAAGGCCTTCCCGGTGTCGGAATTGGGCTCGTGATAGCTCGTTGGAAAGCTTGACTTGTATAATTTCCAAATATACAATTTTTTTCTTGTTTGGAGTTGATTTTACCAGTCAAAAGTTGATTTTCCCAAGACTAATTAAAAAGTCCTGAATGATGGTGCAAAAATGCAAAGTGCTGGTGCAAACCACTTTTGGATGCCTTCCTCAATTCAAAATTGAGCTCATGATAGCTCATTAGAAATATATTCAAGTATGGTTATCATTTGACTCATTAAGAAAGTAATTTGGACACTCCAGCTGTGAGAAAAACTGATTTTCCCAAGGTCACTCTAGAAGTGCATAATTTCTCCCGTGACACCTGTATTTTTTACATTGATCCCAAACCATGATACTTGTGTAAATAATGAATGAGGTTTTTCTTCTTGGCCCTAATATGGGCAAAAACCTCTCTCACATTTTCCAAATTCATCTCTGTTTGGTCAGAAACACAGTTTGAAGCAAAACTAGCCCTAGGTGTGACACATGGCTTGTCTCTTGGAATGAATTCTTGGAAAATGATGGAGGCATGATGTTTATGAGCTGGTATAGAATTATTCTTGCTGATATGATATATCAAATGAATCCTTTTCTCTTGTGCCTCCTTGTCATATCAAACCCTAGCTTAGTTGGAAGAGGAAATTAGGGTTTGGTGTAGGGGATTTAGGACTGCCTTGCAGAGGGAGGGGAATGAAGGGGTTAAGGGTTGTCTAAATTCTTGGGGAAATTTTGGGGGATAGGGATAGATGTTAGGGAGTAGGGGAAAGTGGAATTTCAATAATTTAGTGAGGGGAAGGGTCCAAAAGGTCAAAACACAGGCCTAGTCTCAAAAAGTGTCAAATTGTGGCAATAGACTAGGTTTTGTAGAAAAATGATGATTTTGAGGGATAAGAGTGATGGGAAGTGTTTATGAAGGTGTATTAAGGATATGAGGAGGTGTAAGAGCATAAAGATACAAGCCTTGTTAATTATTTAATCACGGAAGTTGTGAAACTAAGAAAATTTTCCCTAAAAAACCCTAGTTTTCCCGTCTCCCTTGTTGCAAGATGCCATCATTGAGTAGCAGACCTCTTACCTTACAAATTTCTTTTGCTGGTTGGTCTCTTATTACTTCTGAAAAAGTGTCGACATAGTCCATTATATATGTGCAGAATTTTGAAGCTGAATGGTAGTCTTTTTGGAGATGATGACCTTGAAAAACATGAAACCCTAATTGACCTAGTGGGGATTCTTTGACCTCTCTTTGATTGAAAATTGGTTTGGAATCTTCAAGTGTAAAAACAGAGTATTGAAAAAGTGGTGTATTGAAGATCCAAAATACAATTTACTTGATTTATCTAAAGAGTCTACAGAGATAGTTTAGGGACCATCAATGCTTGAGGGACTTGGGGATCATGGGCATGAGTTAAGCTTGTAGGAAACCCTAGGTGGAAAATGGAGTTATGGGCAAGGCAAAAAAAAAGTGATGAGGTTATAGGTGGGAAAAATAGGATGTAGATGAGTGGCATAAGCCTATGAGGGGTTTTTTAGAAGTGGTAGGTTGACCATGGAATGACAAAATAGTAGAATAGTGAAAAAATTCTCTAAGGATAATGAAGACAGTGAGATTTCTAGAACTCACAATGTTTATGGATTTTGTTTCTAGAAATCTAGGATAGACATTTAGTCATCTTCAAAGGAAAAAAAAATACTGATGACTTACAGAAGCCATTCAGACAATTCCTTTACCCAGAAGCAAGAAGGATATCCAGAGATTCCTGGGAAAAATAAACTTTCTGAGGAGGTTTGTGCCCAATTATGCTGAGATCATGAGAAGTATAACATATATGTTGAAGAAAAATGCAGAAGTGAAATGGGATAAGGAAGCAAGATATGCATTTGATAGAATAAAGGAAGCACTGTAGGATGCCCCATTTTTTATTAGCCCAGACTATTAAAAAGCCTTTCAGGTATTCTCATTTTCATCCCCCACAACTATTGCTGCTGTGTTGTTGCAGAAAAATGAAGACAATAAGGAGAAACCAGTTGCATTTTTCAGCAAAGTTCTCAGAGATGCTGAGCTCAAATATAATATTATGGAGAAACGAGTATATGCTTTGGTTAAAGCACTGAAAGCCTTCAGGAATTATGTGTTGCAGTCCCAAATAAATACTTATGTTCCTAATTTTGCTGTGAAGGATGTGTTGGTCCAAAATTATGTTGAAGGAAAAAGAGGGAAGAGGATAGAAAAAATCCAAGAGTATGATTTGGACATCAAACCCACCAAGCTGGTCAAGGGACAAGGGTTAGCGAAGTTGTTGACAAAGACAAATTTTAAAGCCTTGGGAATTAATCTGTTGGCACCAGTGGATGGAGCTGTAAATAAAGAGGGTCAAAGCAAGTTCAAAACAGGGATCCAATAAAAAATTTTGTGCTCTGATTGGTATAAAGATATTGTGCATTACCTGTGTTTCTTTTCCAATCCGACTTCACTGAATAGAACAAAATACAGAGCTCTCAAGCTCAAGTCTCAACCATATATTATCGTAGAAGCGGAGCTATACTGGAAATATGTTGCTAGTATTTTGTTGTTATGTTTGACCGAAGGAGAATCTATTGAAGTCACAAAACAATATCATGAAAGTCTGTGTGGAGGACATTATAGCTGGAAGGTCACTGCTCATAAAATTCTTAAGTCAGGCTTCTATTGGCCAAATCTGTTTGTAGATGTTTACAGACTGGTCAGAAGTTGTCAGAAGTGTCAGCTGTTTGCTGAAAAGAAAAAACTTGCTCCATTACCTCTCATCCCAATATTTATTGAAGAACCTTTTAGGCAATGGGGATTGGATTTTATTGGGGAGATCAATCCACCATCAAGTAAAAAGTTCAAGTGGATTCTAACTGCCACTGATTATTTTACAAAATGGGTTGAAGCAATACCCACTAAGAAGGTGAATGATCAAGTGGCGATAAAGTTTTTGGAGGAAAACGTTTTCAGTAGATTCAGATGTCTAGTGAAAATTGTGACTGATAATGCTCAGGTATTAAACTCTGCTCGTTTCATTAATTTCTGTCAAACATATAATGTGATTTTATCACATTCCATAGCGTATCATCCCCAAGGGAATGGATTGGAAGAGTCTTCAAATAAGACATTGGTCAGAATATTGAAGAAAACAATCACCGAGAATCAGAAGGATTGGGATATGAAGTTGAAGTTTTCCCTCTAGGCAGTTCGAGTCACTACCAAGAGATCTACTGGGAAGTCTCCCTATGAACTGGTTTATGGAACTCAAGCACTATTTCCTACTCAGCTGGCCAAACCAGTGATTTCTTTCCTTCAAGAATCCCAGGAAGAACTGAATACTCTGGTAAGAAGATTGAACAAAATAATTGAATCAAGTGAAAACATAAACAAAGTTAGGGATAACTTGATTACTTATCAGGAAAAGATGAGGTCTATATTTGACAAAAAAGAAAAATAAGTTCTCTTTCAAGGAGGAGATTTGGTACTAAGATGGGACACCAGACAAGAAGAAAAGGGGAAGCATGGTAAATTTGACCCTCTCTGGTATGGTCCATACAAGATCTCTGAGGCAAGGTCAAATAACACATTCAATTTGGAAGATCTAGATGGAGAGACAGTACAACTGCCTGTGAACAGGCAGTATCTGAAGCATTATTTCCAGCATTAAAAGTCAGCATTCCACCATTGTAAATACCGTATTGCTCCTTATTCTTATGTCACTAAGAAATATTTTACTCCATGGCCAATGGATAAGGCACTAATTTGCAGTTCTTAACGCTTCTGTGGAAAAAATCACCATCCCCACGTGGAGCCAGATGTTGTGGCTCATTTGCATTTACCTTTGAAATATTTTTCAAAACACCAAAAAATCATATATGATAGAAAATGTAAAATTTTGTGTGTCATAGAAGAATTTTGATTTATATATTGGTACATTAACATTACGTGATGAGATGTGAAGGTGGATCGAGTCAAACTCATTCACGTGCAGAATAGTTCAAGAGTCGGACCGATGGACACGTTCAGAACATTGCATGCCGAACAGGGTCGAGTCAGGCTCATTTGCAAGCTCAGGAAGGACCAGCACGACAGAACACCGGATAAGATCAAGAGGGTTACACTGTGGAGGAAAAAAAACTCATTTCCCAAAGGTGGAGAAAGGGCACACACTTAAGAGTTTTGGAAGAGGCGCAAAGGGAAAAACATATGGTCGGGATCAAAGCGTAGAATTGGAGCAGAGAGATAGACGACGAAGATTAAATCACAAACCGCAAATCGCAAGTTTCAAAGGATAGGCACGAGAGGTAAGTGATAAAGTCGCCGAAAGCGATGTGTGATGCCAGGTGGGACCCGATTGCATAGCACACATCACAGGGTTTAAAAGATAAGTGTTAACACTGTTACCGATGAAATAAAAAGCACCCGATTTTGAAAAGTGGTGATGCAGAATCACCCCCTTTTTTTTTGTGCACATTTTTGACACTCTAATATTTTTATTTATGAAGTATGAATATTTGTTTTAAAATGTTAGTGATTTTCATGCTAATTTTGAAATGTATTGATGCAGCATCAATTTTTTTTTTTTTAGAGCGGTGATTTTTATGCTAATTTTGAAACTTATTGATGCAGCATCAACCTTTTTTTTTTAGAGGTGATTTTCATGTTGGTAATAAAACACAAAACTTAAATAAAAAAAAATATATAAAAACAATAAAAAACCCAATAAAAACGTAAAATAAAATAAAATTAACTCGTAAAAATAAAAAATTTAAACAAAAATAAATAAATAAAAACAAAAACAAAAAAACAAAAATATTCGAAAATTATATCAAAAGAAATGACAAAATTTGAAAAAAAACACATAATTTAAAGAAAAAAAACAAAAATAAAAAAACATCAAAAACATTTTTTTCTAAGTTATTAAAAAAAACTATATAATTAAAAAAAAAATTAAAATAGAAAACTAAAAAATAATTTAAATTACAAAATTAAAATTTAGATAAAAAAAATAAAATACAAAAAAGAAAAAATTAAATTTAAAAATTTAAATTAAAAAAATAATAAGAATAAGAAAACAAAAATACAAATTTAAAAAAAAAAAAAACCACGTGCAAATAATTAAAAAACAAATATCCATAAGTTTACTGTGTTTATTTATTTATTTTTAAATGAAACAATTTATAAATTTTAAAAATGAAAAATTAAATAAACTAATTAAAAAATAAATTAAAAATTAATAAATCTAATAAATAAATTTTAAATTTTAAAAAATAATTAATCTAAAATATTAAATTTAAAAACAAAATTAAAAAAAAAAACAAAAAAAAAAACAAATTAAATTTAAAATAAAAAATTTGAATTTAAAAAAAAAAAAAATTAATTTTTTGAAATTAAAAAAAAAAAAAAAAGAATAAAAAAAAAAAAATAAAAAAAGAAAAAATAAAAAAAAAAAGAAAAGGTTACGAATTAAAAAATATTAAAAAAAAAAAAAAAAAAAAAAAAAAAAAAAAAAAAAAAAAAAATTGACTGTGGTGGCACCGCCAATCGGCGTCCCGCCGCAGGAGGCGGATTCTGGGAATCGCCCTCCCGTTGCAAGAAGCCGATTCTCGGAATCGCCCTCCCGTGGCGGGAGGGCGATTCTCGGAATTGCCCTCCCGCCGCAGGAGGCCGATTCTCGGAATCACCCTCCCGCTGCCACCTGGGCGGGAGGCCGATTGGCGGCACCACCACGATCATTTTTTTTTTTTTTAATACTTTATTTTATTTATTTATTTTTTTTATTTATTTATTTTTTAAATTTGATTTTTTATATTTTTATTTTTATTTTTTAAATTCAAAAAATTTATTTATTTTTTTAAATTTAATTTTTATATTTGAAATTTAATTTGTTTTAATTTTTTTTGTTTTGTTTTTTTTTTCTTTTTTGTTTGTTTATATATATATATATATATTTTTTTTTTAATTAATAAATTTTATGTTTAGTTTTTTCATTTAATAAATTTTTGGTTTACTTTTATTTTTTTATTTCAATTAAAATTGTGTATTTAAAATTAGATTATTATTATTATTTTATTTTTTTAATTTTTTAAATTAAACTTAATATTTTCAAATTAATTTGTTTTTTATTTTATTTTTTATTTAATATATATATATATATATATATATATATATATTATTTTTTATTTTTTTTAATTTAGTTTTTTCAATTTTTCAATTTTAATTGATTTTTAAAGTGTTTTAACTTTTTATTTTAACAATGTTTTTTTTTTTTTTCCTTTATATTTAAAATTTGTTTTTTATTTCAAAATTTATTTGTTTATTCATTTATTTATTAAAATTTAATATATATATATATATATATATATATATATATATATATATATATATATATATATATTTATTATTATTATTATTTATTTTTTAAATTTATTTTTTTCCTAAATTTTTGGTTTTTTTTTAATGTTTGAATTTTAAAAATTAAAAAATGTTATTTCTATTTTTAAAAATGTCAAAAATATGACACAATTTTTTTTTATTGTTATTCCAGCATCAACTGGTTTTGTTTTGAGGGTGTTTTTTCAATCATTTTTTCAAGAAACAATTTTGTTTTTAGTATAATTTTATAAAATGTTGAAATTTAACCTTAAAAAAAAACCAAGTGCGTTCTGGAATACACTTTTTTTTGTTTTTGGGGTGTTTTTTCATGTTTTTTGAGTCTTTTTAGGCTAGAGTTCCCGTTTTGAGGTCAGGTTACCTATTTCATCAATAACAGTGTTTGTTAAGGAAAAGGTTAAAGTCAGCAAAATGTGAAGTGCGACGTGGCAAGCTGACGTGGCCCTGGCCCGCATACAGCACAACACAAGTTTTAAAAGTTAAGGACGAAGGGTAAGTGTTATAATCGCCGAAGTGCGATGTGTGATGCGGTGGGGCCTAATCGCAAATCACGAATTGCAAGTTTTAAAGGATCACCATGGGAGGTAAGTGATAAGGTCACTGAAGTGCGATGTGCGATGCCAAGTGGGACCCGATCGCATAGTGCACATCGCAAGTTTTAAAAGATAAACACTAAGGAAAAGTTAAAGACGGAAAAATGTGAAGTGCGATGTTGGCACGGATGCGATGTGGTTCCAAGATGAAATATAAAGGATTTTCAAGTCTAGGCTTATGCGGTTATGCGCCATTTTATGAAGAAATAGGCAGAACACGGTTGAAAAACTCGGGTAAGTGACCAGACAAAGATCAAAGGAGAAGAAGCAGATTCGGGTAGCAGGTGATATGATTGATAGCGTTTGAAGCACAGGGGCATAGGCAGAGTCGGGCACTAAGGCGTTGTTACAAAGCTGTGCAGCCGCTGCATCATAACCAGAAAGGACACCTTGGCATTTCGGGAGGACGCATTAGCAACATCAGATTCAACAAAATGAACAATATTTCCAGTTTTAATTTGTTTTCTCAAGTATGATTACAGAAGTAATCTTAATAGTTTAGGTAGTAGAATAGTTTTAAGAAGTTCAGGAGTTACTAAACACTGTGATGTATTTAAGTAAATAGAAATAAAGAAAATAGGTTCTGAGTTTTGGACCTTGGAAGATTGTTAATTTGGTACTGAATGTTCTAAGAAATAAATGAAAGAAGATCAAGTTTCCTGCATCTGTTGATGTTGATATGTCTTTCCAGTTTCGCTCTGTGTTTATTCCTCTTTGAATGAAGTGAAGTAATGTTGCAGCCGATATCTTAATTACATCTGTGAGTAAGAGTTAAACAACCTTAATTTGTGCTCCGCCACCTCATCTCTTCTTTCCTCACAAAATCTTGATGAAACTTTAAAGTAATAGCTTCTGTGTTTGCAGCATATTATTTCGAGTTTCCTCTCTCTCCATGAATTTCCTCTGAAACTTAAAAGTGATAGATTCTGTTTCTCAGCATATCACTTCAAGTTTCCTTTACAGTTCTTCTTTTCATTTCATTCAGATATCAACAGTTTATGGCATTGTGAAGGCTTTCATTATATCATATTATTGAGTGTATTAAATAGTTAGATTCCAAAGTTGTTAAGCATAGGCCATTTGATATTATAATTGTGACATACATTTACAAAATGTCTTAAAAACTGATTCCTTACCACAGCCAAGGGATTTTTTCTTGAGATTCAACACATCCTTCGAAGCAATATCTGCAAATTCCATCATCACATCAATAAACTGAATTAAAAGAGGCTTCTAACATATATAGTTCACTTGCACTTCACAAGTTTATCAACTCTGATTGATAATTTATGTGATAAATTTAAGAACATTAAATTGGCTAAACAATCACTACATGACAGAACTAATATTTTGTCATCTTTGATTAATATGCTAATGTGTTTTAAGATTTGTAACAAAACCTGGGCTAGAAGTTGAAGTATTGAAGTATAGTCTCTTGATGATTATGGTTGTAATGTCTAAATGCTTCTGCTACTATAAGATTTCGTTATGACTAACTTAATGCTTCTACAGATTTGGTTGTACTTGCTATCTAAGTTGTGCAGGTACATCATATACAAGTTGGTGAAGATGACCATAAAAGAAGTTGATATGATAAACATGATTAGAAGGATGGAAGCCATGAAATATTCTCCAATACCGAAGCAAGAAGTTGATCTCCCTAGATTAAGAGGGAGCCTAGATAAAATAAATATTCTTGATTAAGAGGGAAGGCATAACATAGTTTTGATTGGAGAATACATATGTTGCTACATGTAGGAAAGGAGAATGTATAATTGAGGAATATTCTGTCAACTATTTTGTTGGTAGTCCTATTGAGATAAATTGAGAAGCAACATTGAAATACCCCGAAGGCTTGTTTTGATTATATATTTGAAAGTGTATTTTTTATTGCAGTTGTGCTTGTACAGGTAAATATCTTGAAGGATTGATAACATGATGGTTTTCAATCAATTTTATCAGGAGAGATTTGTTGTTAAGGCTTTGTGAGTGAAGCATTACTTGGAAATACATCGATTTGACACTTTGTTTTGATGTCTAGTAGGGAGGGTGGCATCGGGGGATGTGCACCTAGTTCCCTAGGTTGATGGTTACTGATCAAGCCTAATGGTACATATAGAGGCTGGAAGATTTAGTCCATCTTAGTCCCACTCACATAGATTTCCGTGGTCAGGAATATAGTCTGTGGCGTTGCGGAGCCCAAACTGTTGAGAGGCCAAATGGATAGATCTCCCTGGTCCGGAATCTAGTCCATGGCATTGCGGTGCCTAAAATTTTTCATAGATAAAGATAGATCTTCCATGTAACTCTTTGATAATATGTAAATATGAATACCTCCCTAGTTAAGAGGAAGTGTTGAAGAATGTAACTAGGTTAGGTTTTCATTACTAATATATTTGTCAAAAAGAATTTATTATTATTAAATGACTTATTAAAGCATGAGTTTCATGCTTGGGTCATATTGGTCAAGATCTCCATTGTGGACTTCTAGGATTATATAGTCATTACATATTTAAATTGACCCATTCTGGGCTTTTGAATCATGTAATTAGGTTGTTGTTTGGTCAAAAGACTCCTCCATAAATTTAGCCTCTTCATGAAGCCTTCATCAAGTCAACTCCTTCTTGTCGGTCTGAAAAAATTAATCTTCAAGTTGGTTTCCTCAAATATGCTCATGTTGGCCTAAATAAAGTGACACACCACTTCAATAAACTCATGTCAACTTATTTATGATGGGAAACAACTATATATACAAGGGTAGGATCTTCGCATAACTCAAAATCTCAGACCAATAACAGTTAAGAAGTTTAGATATCTCTAAAAAAATTCAAACATTTCAGTGGGATAATTTCGAAACAATTATAGTGATCAAAGTTCAGAAAAGAGGTCTCCTTGTCTTGGTGGTATCTCTGTTTCAGTACCACCACAGGAAGAAGCTACCATAGTTCGTTGCTACTAAAATGCATAGTTCGTTGCTACCACAGTTCGGTGGCATTTTATCTATGGTTCAGTACTACTACATGGAGATATTTTCAGTGCACACATAATGATAAAGCTTCCAGTATCATCACAACAAGGAGATATTTTAGCGATTACAGTTCTGTGTCGCCACAGAGATAAAATATCAGTGCCATGACAATGATGAGGTTTCAGTGGAATCACAGTGAGAAAATATCGGTGTTATGACAAAGATAAGGATGACGTCTTTATGCTAACATAGTGAAAGGAATGGTGACTTGATGGAGGAAGTCTATTGTGTAGGGTCTTAGTCGTCTCATCTTGAATCTGTTGAAGGAATCATTTTGACTGGATTTTCCCCAAAGAGTGGGGTTTTCCCCTTGAAGTGTGCCTTCATCTTATGTCCTCTTCTATTTGTTGGTTGAAATTAGTCTTGATGATAAGAAAAAATAAATCAAAAGAATTAATAATAATAATGAAACATCACAAGATAATTTCATAATAAGATAAACCGTTTAATTTCCAACTACTTGGATTTATGAACAGAGGCTAAGGTTGGAGAGCTCACCTTTCGAGTTTCAAATGTCACAATATCAACTGCAACACATATTTCTCTTCAAGTAGAGCAATGGTTCAAGGGCATGCCTCTTGATATTGCTCATTATAAATATTTTCTGAAGCCTGAGTATAGAGATAAGGAGTATGGATCCATTGTTCCTAAGGAGAATTTACTTGAACATCACAACAAGCTTTTTCAAGCCATTCATAGGTATTTTACAGGTAAGGGTAGGTTTGGAAGGATTTATCAATACCATTTTATAATTTTGATGCATTTTACACGGAAGAGCCGCTTGAATTTTTCCTTCTAGATATTCAGGAGTCTTAGCAAGATGACATACAAAGTGAAAGGAAAAAAAAGCCAAGTGGAGCTTAACATTTTCCACTTTTCCTTAAGTAAGTTGTTGGTATTGAAGGGGCTAAATAAAATAAATCAATCATGGCAGTCATTTGTAGATTCTTCAAACCTGGTGGTTGACTTACAAACTAGTTCCTTGACCAAGAAGGAAACACCCTCAACGGTGGAAAAAGGCATTCAATGAACAACTGGAAGTTCTGTGAAGAGGCCCTCAACTACAATGCAGTCAACAGAGAAGAAGAAAGGCAAGAAGTTACATTTTTATCCAGAAGTGGTGAATGTCCCTAAAATTCCCCTCACTAGGTTTGCTGCAAAAAGGGTGCCCTTCAAGCATGCATTTGAAGCCATGGAAAATATACCAGAAGATGAAGTTGTTGGTGATAAAGTTAAAGAGATTTGACAATTGCAAGAACAAATAAAGGAGGCCCATATCATTATTTCACAGTTGTAGCAAGGAAATAGGCAATTAAAGAAGGTTATTCTAGAAAAGACAACTAAACCTAGTGAAGATGTACCAGTGGCTAAAGCTACACCAGTTGTGACCAAATCTAAGGGCAAAGAAAAGGTAGTGAATGTAAGGTCCCACCTTACCCACCATCAATAATATAGAGAAGTAGAGGTCACATTAATCACTAATACTCAAATTTTTTTTTTTAACGTTACTAACTAAGTTATCATGTAATCATGTTCCTTCATCCATTTCAATATAAGAATATCACATAAGAAGTCAGAGATAACTCTCCCTTAAAACCAATTCCAAAACACATTTCCTCTCAAGTTAAAAAAATGATAGCATGTGCTCTTCTCATACTTCTAGATGAGCTCTAAGTAAGACTGGAAATAAATTCCACCATAATTCCATTTGTGAACATTAAGCTAGGTCAACCTATTTGATTTCCTATATTTGGCTAAATAAACTCCACTTATTGACCCTTGATATCATAACCACAAAAGTATAATGCTTCTATTATAAATATCACATATAAGTGTTGGGTATTAACCTGCCTATAAAAAGGTAGCTGAGGGAAGAATATGCCTCTCTTCATCAGTAAATATAATAAATATGACATGTTTATGAAATGGAATCACAAAATATATTGACCTAACAACATTTCCAAATTAATCAATTAAAATTCTCAATCCCAATTAGTAAGCCAATGCTTCAATCATGAGAATCACATAATGAATGTTGCAACAAGAGAAAATACTGTTACTAATTCTGAAGAATATTATTATTCAAAAAGTGCTAAGTAAAACAATGGACCATGGAAAATTTTAGGGGCTAATATTCGCAGTTGGGTTAATTTTCCATGGTTTTTCTAAAAAAAAGATTTGCCAATTTCCATTTTTTTTATAAAAATGATTCGCCCAAATTTTACAATATAAAATTATTTTACGTTAAAAATTGCCAACATTATATAGAAAATATATGTGATAATTTTACAAATACATCAATAAACATTTTATAGTTTGCATATTAGTGACTAGTGAGATTCGCCAATTTTTTAAACTTCAAGATAATTTTCCATCCTTAAAACTTTCCCTGCAATGGACCTGCATAAACTGGGCACAAGTAGTTGTTTTCTACAAACATTAAAACACAATAATGCACCCATGCATACATGTAGCTCAGACGGAACTTATTATGCTCATTTGCACAAAATCCTACAGAATTAGTCACTCTAAAATTGTTTCCAACAACAAGCCCTTTTTTTTATCAAAGCTTTAGATAATACAAGAAACAACTGTCTTATTCTCTATTCACACTTCAACAAATTGTTAAATTCATTTTCATATTCATACCAAAAACTTGCAGACATAGGAAGCTACACCCATTAAATAATCTATTTATAATTTCTAGTACATAAAAACTACAGTAACTAAGACTTTTACACTAACAATTTATATGCACAAAAGCTACAACCATTAAGGACTTTTGACAAACACTTTGCAAACATGCAATCTACAGTGATTGAGGTCTTATGACAAACACTTTTTAGGCATGCAATCAAACTCCATAGAGGAATTTTTTCAAACACTTGGCAACAATGAATTTAAGATTCTTCTTCAACATATTTATCTCATAAAATTCAGAAATTGAAACTTTAAATGTTGGCATCATAAAACAGGGACTAAATAATCTTAGTCTTTCATCAAAAATTCAATAACAGGTGCACATAACTGATAGTAGCAATTTGCAAAATCGCCCAGATTTACGATTTAGGTTCTCAAAAGTATTTTTTTTGGAATAAAATTAGGGGTTACAAGTCTATTAGGCACGGATACCCCTTGATTGTTTCCTGAATCAATACGAAACCACGCCTAGTGGAGTTTTTTTTAACTAGCAAATATGTTGACTCCAAGAATTTCATTTACAAATTTTTTCAAACAGATGACATGCAAGATTGAATCTACAACTATATAAAACAAATAGAAACATTGAATTAAATTATAATTACTTATGTATAATATAAATTCTTTTCAAAATCATTTCATCCACTGTAAATGAATTGAAGGGCTTTGAGATTAATCCAACATTATTTTCTTTCAATCATTCTTCCAAACACATGGCAAGCATCCTGGACTATTGCAATGCATATTGATTGAAAATTAACTCATTGATTTTCTTTGAAACTCTTGGTTGTCAATGTTTTTTTTTTTTTTTTTCATTTTTATTTTAAGGGTTGATCCAGTGAATCCTCCATGTATATTTCACTTATGCATCCATTTCCTACTATTGTAGGCTGCAAATTAACACTTATCCATGCATAATGATTAAAAAAAATAATAGCATTTCCCATTCAGGGATTTTTTCAAACACTTTGAAAAATATCCTGTAACCCTTTTTAAAACATGCCTCTAATTACCTGCAGCAAACCCATAACTCATGAAACTCTTACCCAATTCCTTTGGAATTTCTTAATTACCTTCATCAATATTTGGCTTTAATTTCTCAAATACTATAATACCAAGGTTAGTACAATAAAATACACAAATAATAATTCCATAACATCTTGAGATCTAAACATCTATACATATAGGCCACTCTTAGTCTTCATTTTCAACTAGGCAATAAGATTCTAGATAACATAAGCTTAAGCCAAAATTTGATGCTTACAACAATTTAAATTTCTACTTTTTGTTTTATGCTAAAGCTATACTACAATTTTAGGACAATGAAAATTATACTTGAAGAGATATTCAACTCCAATCGCTGAGAATATGCTCCATATTTGATCCCTTAACCAACTCATTTGACCATCCAGTTTTCCAGCCAACCATATCCAGGGATAAATTTTCCACCTGAAACCCCCGAGCTATAAGAGCTCACAAACAATACCAAAATATAACAGTAGAGAGATATCAAAGGCAAGCTGAAGAAGATAAGTTTCACATCCTCCTAATACCACTCATGGCCAACTCCACCATGTAGAGCTACTTAGTAATTTAGTTTAGGAATTTCAAGTTCATTTCGAAAGAAATTAGCTACTCTCCAAGTATCTCCCTCCCATAATATTTTTAAAATCTCTCCAACTCTTGGTATCCCAAATCACCTCCCCCCTCCTCAAGTGAGAATACATGAGACACATATATAGGCGGAGCAACAACTTCTTGTCATAAAGGAGGAGTAATATGCATTACTTGTATTCCATTTAGAGGAGTGTAACTCATGCCATTAAGGAGAGGTATGCATGCCTTAGTTAAGGAGAGTGTAACATATGCATTTAAATAGAGTGTAAGAGGAATATTTTATGACACTTCTTTAATGAGTGTAAGAGGAATATTCCATTCTTTGATGAGTGCATTAAGCGAGAGTGTAATGAATTATTAAAAGAGATAGAGAGTTACATAGAGCTATGAGAATCATCAAGGAGAGAGGTGTCAAGTGATTGAGGATATATAATTCCATTTTAATAATAATATCATAGTCTCATAAAAGATAATAATAATAATAATAATAATAATAATATTGAGGATTAAGCCGAGATTGAACTATTAGGATTGATCAATGATAAGTTGTTAATTTGAACATGTTCTATGCCATTTCAGATTAGGGAATACTGAAGTAGATAGAACATACCAATAGATCGATGGAAGACAAGCCAAAATATAGATAATGAATGGTGGCATTACGACGATCAACAGGATGCTTCTACCAGCAAAGTTTCCAATAGGTCATTCAGCCAAGCGTGTCACACACAACCCCAAGACAACGAATACTTCACAAAGACGCAGCACCAAGAACGCAACTCCATCGCCATCAAGAGAGAAGAGAATCCTCCACACATTGTGTGTATAATGAACTCCAAGTCTCTCCAATATATAGGCATCTTTGGGGTTGTGTGACACTTACTTTAAGACATTTAAGTCTAAATTATATTCCAGGCCGACCTAGCACATAAGTGGAATAAATTCAAAGTACATGTTCTGCTCATCCGATCGAAATGATCTTTAGATCAATCTTACACCTCTCTGAAAGAGGAATCCAATAAAAATATTGGGATCATCATCTGAGCAGCACAACTCGGAGTTTGGACCTAGTTGCCCAAATTTAACACTCCCTCTCAACTAGGGAGAACTCCGTCCACTAGTGCAATCCAAACATCATGCGTCATCCCGCTGTAAATTGCTTTTCTGGCCTCTTTATTTCAGAACATAAGTGGGTCAGCCACAAAGACATCATTCCCGGCTGATAGATTCAGCCCAGAGGTCCGAAACCTCTAGAGGACTCACAAAGAGTCTCATACCAACCCGAAGTTGGTTTACTTGACCCGAATTCAGTTGGAGGTCTGAAACCTCACTAAGACTCAAGAGAGTCATATACTAACCCAAATTTAGTTTCACTGACCCGAAGTCAGTTGGAGGTCCAAAACCTCACTAAGACTCAAGAGAGTCATATACTAACCCAAAGTTAGTTTCACTGAGCCGAAGTTAGTTGGAGGTTCGAAACCTCAATAAGAATCAAGAGAGTCATATACTAACCCAAAGTTAGTTTCAATGACCCAAAGTCAGTTGGAGGTACGAAACCTCGCTGCACTTGATCCCAGATCAAGTGGCTGGACACATGCCATCCTAGACATAGAGAATACGACAATCTACGATGCGTCCATCGGTCTTGCTATGGTCTCTATTCTCATTTCCCACCTCATTGGCCAATGGAGAGGTACTTCCCATGATTCTAGAACTCAAATGGGTAGGATGCATACGGGACACAGATCATGAGAGGCGAACGAACTAAATCATCATAACGGTGGGGCAGAAATACACCAAAAAGGTTCGACAAGCCTAGCCATGTGGTTGCTTATAGCTCTGAGGAACTATCCCCAAGGTGCCCCAGAGCTCCCAAAGCTCATCGTCCAACAAGACCCTCCAAATAGGGTCGTTCCATGATTCCAAGATTCTCAAGGAAGGTTAGGAACATGACCTTCCCCAAAGGAATTGTGAGAATATCCGCGACCTGCTCATCAATTCCTATATGATCGAGCCTTATGGCGCCTCGCTGTACCATATCCCAGATAAAGTGGTACTAGCCATCGACATTCTTGGATCAATCGTGGAACCCGGGATTATATGAAAAACGAATCCCCCTATGGTTATCACAAAGGATAACGGTGGCATATAGCACGTGCTCGAACAAATCAATGAAGAGATTTCGCAACCAAGTGACTTCACTTCGAGCCATACATGCTGTAATGTATTCGGCCTCAGTGGTGCTCAAGGCTACCGACTTCTGTTTCCTGCCTGAAGCAGATCTATGTGTGAAGCAGTATCTAGATGTGCTCTTGCGATCCACCACACTGCCAGCCCAATCGGAATCAGTATATCCAAGGAGTGTCATGCCCCCGACAGTGTATCTCAGCCCATGGTTTATCGTGCCCCAAAGATATCTCAAGAGTTTCTTGGCACCAACCCAGTGAATGTTATGATCAACCATGTGTTGACTCAAAGTGTTCACTACAAAACATACGTCCATATGGGTGTTCACTAAGAACATCAGAGCCCCTACGAGTTGACGATGCTCTATAGGATTTGCTAACATGGGCCCAGCAGCGCTGCCACTCAACTTCTTAAAGTTGAGCTTCATCGGTGTCGATACGGACACCATATCAAATCTTTCCAGAAGCTTCACAATGTATTTTCCTTGAGAAAGGAAAATATCGTCAAGTCTCTACCAGACCTCCAGGCCTAAGAAGTAATGTATCAGTCCTAGGTCCTTCATCTCGAACTCAGAAGTGAGCTCCCTCTTACACTGATGAATGAGAGGGTCAGCATCTGTCAGGAAGAGATCGTCCACATACAACACCAGAATGAGAGGCTTCTCTCTATCAACCTTGAAGGAAAGGTTTGGATCAACCTTACTATGAGTGAAGCCCAGCTTCATTGGGTAGCTATCTATCCTCTCGTATCAAGCTCTTGGTGCTTGCTTCAGCCCATAGACATGGGTGTCCCGATCTTGGACTTCGAACCCAGAGGTTTCTCTACATACACCTTTTCCTTTATCGCACCATGCAGAAATGCGGTCTTCACATCCATCTGATGAAGATTCCGTCCTTGCGTAGCAGCAAGGGTAATAATAGATTATAGGTGCAATAATAATCAGTGCCTTTCTAGAGAAGTCTTAGGAACACATTTTCCCATCAGATCCATGCTTGATCTTATATCAAGGTGACAACAGCTTTGATCTGTGGTCTAGGAACCATATCCCAGATATCATCCTCACATCCTTGCAGACTTTGATGCTTTACAATTTCTTCAAAAGATCCAGGCTCAAATTGTACTCATGGCATCTAGCTACCTCTGGTATTTATATAGCTTCTTGATTTTCTATCGGAATTTCCCCCTTGAAGCCATATACCCTTGAGCCATGAGGGTCTTCTTTCTTTTAGCAATGATATTAGCTCAGGAGCATATACAGTTGCATTCCCCCTCTTAATGCCAACTTCTCTTGTGAGATAAGGCATCTATTTTAAATGAGGGCATCCTAGACACCAACTTGGAAAAGGGGTCTTATTCTCCCACAGTCAAAGCCATCCAAGACTCATAGCCATATACTATCATAGACCTATCATGCACATATCATATACAATATTTGTTCAAAACTTCACAGGCTTTGCTGATCATGGTTCAAGACTCCAACAACGTGACTAAAGGCTGCAAAAGCTTCTCAGTTCACACTTCAAGTTTATCAATACACTGTAATGTAAGACTGATACTGCCATAAGCTTATTGCTATTATGAATCTCGTAATCATGGGTGTCTGTCTATGTCACTGTCATAATGATAGTGACATAGAATCCAAGATTTAGCTCCTCAAATTTGTGAATACAGAGATACCTTCTGAACTGTCATCACTGTTTTATTCATCATTAATAGTACTGAAGATTTCAAGCTTCATGGTCATACATATTCTGACATATGCTTGTGTCAGAAGTACTCATACTTACCTTACAACAATACATGATGTTCTGTGGAGATCTGCTGTAGCTTCCTCAAATAGCCCTCTAATATTTTCTTTACTGCAACCCAAAGAACTAGGGATCCCAATATGCCTTCTAACATATCATGATTCCTTTATAGTGACTTCTGGAACTGTTGATGCCTCAGGTTATCTTGGAGCAGTTATATCAGCATCTTTCAGGAAACATCCTATGAGAAAGTATAACATCAACTATTATACGCAAAATCCTGTTTAGGAGAAATTCTATTTCTTTCTCATTATGGAGATGGATACATATATCGTCATGTCTAGATGTCTATCCTTTGGAGGAGAGACAAGTTATCATCATACCCAACTGATTCGGCTTGAACATCAAATATTGGTCCGAGGCTGCTCCAACATCTACTACAAAGCTTCAAGGCCTGCTTGCTAAGGAAATTTCAAGTACTCCTCAAGAACTGATCCAGAACTGTGAAAGCCTTCTATAGGTCCGAAATTAACGAGTATAAATTTTCTACAAAAGTCTGATCCAAAGAATTCAAGCACCTTCTTCAAAATTGCATTAACTTGCCTTTGACACTCAGGTAATGAACCTTGTCACAGAAATTTCTACCTTTGCAAATTTCAGACTATACTTTGAATTAGGGCTGCTACAGATGAGGTCTGCTAAAAATCTCATTCCAAGGTCTGTTTCAGATCATTATAGGTTTTCCACAGGTCTGTTGTGTTCACAAAATAGCTTTGTTCTGCCTTATAAAGATTCCATTGAACACCTTAGAAAAGGGACTCATGAAACAACCTTGCTGTGCCTTAAATATACCTCAGATCTGCCTTGTACAGTGCCTCAGAAGTCTGTGGAAAATTTATTACCTCAAACCTTTGATATAGGAACAAACCCAAAGGTCCTCTATATGGAATACGTGACATAACAGACATGGTGAAAAATCATGTACTGGAGGTCCCCACTGGCTTCAACATCACATATATTCTGGAATCGTTCATGCGTAGTTCCGATGTAGGAGTAGACGTTATGAGTGGGAGAGGAAATGTCACCGACGTCAACCTGAGGGAGCTGGTGGCTATAGGGGGCATGGTCGATAATACAATGACATTTGAAATTATATCCCTTACTAGAGCATTCCCACATGAATTATTAAACCAAAATCAGGAAGTGGTATACTTCTGCAAAAATGTCACGTTGCTCGAAATGTCTTAGGGTATGGTTAAACACATACAACCATGATGCCTCAGATACTCTAATCGTTCTGAAATATTCATTGCTCCTGGAAACATCAAATATTTCGAGCATCAATGATTTGTTGGCCACCCTAAATTAATGTGGGTGTGGATCTCACCCGCTGCACAGAGATTGCCTCTGACTCCCCACCGTCACTGTATGTGATCCCCTCTACAATCGTGATCCACTTGTCACCGCCATACTTTCCTGTCCGCAGCCACCCATACTCATTACATAGATGCTGAGACCAATACGTATAACAATGACATGACCAACCATTTTGAGACTGACCATTGCATTGTGCCAGAGATGTGATGACCATCTCAGAGGTGCGAGGGCAAAGGATCGAGCTCAATTACCATAGAGAGCCATATAAGTCTTGGCCGCAGAAAGATTGATAATTAGGGCCACATATAAAGGATTATTAGATCTCTGCACTGGACGTATAACAGGCTCTAGATCATGCCTAAACTCTTCACTGTCCTTAGCTTAAAGTCAGCCGCAGAAGATCAATACAATCATATCTCAACAACTCTTGGAAACTCTTCAATTCAATCTGCAATCAATTTCAGAATACGCTCTCCACAAAATGCCAAGAATAATAGTCCAGTGAGGTTCAAAGCCACAATTCTCTTCCTTCTTGATGAACTGCAGAGATAAATGACCAAATCTTTACAAGGTCGAGAGCCACAGTAGCAAAGGAAACAAGGCTTCTTAGTATTGTGGCTAAGTTTGTCTTTGATCACCTGCAATATAGAGCCCAACATAACCCTTGAAAGTTCATTACCCAAAAACCAAATCAAGCCTCGCATTGGATCTAGCAATATTCCATAGGGCAAAAGATTCAAACTGTGTGATGCCTATGAAGAAATATGATGCCCATTCAAACTGAGTGATGCCCATACAAACTGTGCAAAGCACATAAGATCTGTGTGATGCCTCAGTCCAACGACATTTCAGAGGTAGATATGAACAACCCTCTTCACACTGCCCTAGATTCTTGACATAAGCTGGGCGTTGTCTTCTCCTAGCTCTGATACCATGTTAATTTGAATATGTTCTATGCCATTTCAGATTAGGTAATACTGAAGCAGACAGAACATACCAATAGATCGATGGAAGACAAGCCAAAACAGAGATAATGAATGGTGGTGTTACAACGATCAGCAGGATGCTTCTACCAGCAAAGTCTCCAATAGGTCATTCGGCCAAGCGTGTCACACACAACCCCAAGACAATGAATACTTCACAAAGACGCAACACCAAGAATGCAACTCCATTGCCATCAAGAGAGAAGAGAATCCTCCACACATTGTGTGTATAATGAACTCCAAGTCTCTCCAATATATAGGCATATTTTGGGGTGTGTGGCACGTCCTTTAAGACATATAAGTCTATATTATATTCCAGGGTGACCTAGCACATAAGTGGAATAAATTCAAAGTACATGTTCTTCTCATCCGATCGAGATGATCTTTAGATAAATCTTACACTTCTCTAAAAGAGGAATCCAATAAAAATACTGGGATCATCATCTAAGCAGCACAACCTGGATTTTGGACCTAGTTGCCCAAATTTAACATAAGTTAAGTGATTTTCCTTCAAGTATACTTGATTACCCATTGATTGGAGGTGATTTACTATTTTTTGAAAGTCATACTTGAGATGCTAGATATGACTTTCTATTTTTATAAAGTCACTCCGAAATTGTCAGGAATGAGATTTTATTAAGGAAGTTCATCCCAGAGCTTCCCATGAGTGGTATTTTTCTTCCGGAGAATAGGGATTCCGTACCCCTATTGCATGCATCTCCGTGCCTTAGTAGATTGAGGACTCCGTGCCCTGATCTACTCTAAAGATCCAATATTCCACACCTTGATCTTTTTAAATATTCAAGACTCTGCACGCTAAACATTTCATTATATATCCAATACTCCATGTATTTATCTTTCATGGATTTAGGATTCCACGCCCTAATCCTTTTATATATCCAAGACCCCACGTCTTTATATTTCATGGATTTAGGACTTCATGCCCTAATATCCATGGCTTCTTAGCTACTCTGCTTTGAAAATCTACGCTTCACCTTAAGGTACCAATTATGAGCTCATACCCATCTAATTTTTCATTGGTAAGGTCTTCTTCCAAGACCTGCACACATCACAATCTCATGGATCAAAGGAATCAAATGAATTTTATAATCAACTTATTCACATTTTACCAAGGATTGTGCATGACTTCCACATTCATTTTGGTTTTGGAGAAATGACTTCCATAGTCATTTATAAATCGAGCATTCTTGTTGGCAATGACCAAGTCCCTTGCCACATCGTGCTTAGTACGATATTAAGCACATATAATCATACATGTAATGTATCATCCATAAATCATAATTAACCATATGTTCCACATAACCATGATCATCCATGAATCTATGTGTCTCAATCTTGGATCACCATCCATGTCATACACTTATGTCCAAACTAGGATACCAAAAGAGAAAACATTGCTAATATGCTCTTAACCAAAATTAGTTCTTATACACACAACCATAGATATTATAATAAGCACACAACAACCAAGTGACCCAAACTAGGTCTATAGCATATAAGCATGTACATAAGTCTGTCATGCATAATATTATATCGTTATATCAAAATCACCCTCTCTAAGTGTCATCAAAGTTAGCTCACCAAGAAGGGACACTACATACTCCCCCTCTTGGGCTAAACTTGGCCTGAAGTTTTTCTTACAGTCATAAGATACTTAGTTTTTTTTTTTTTTTCCGATTCTCCTATCAATAGGTTGTTAACCTTATCCATATGTATTTTATATATTTTTCTTTATGCCAATTCATAGATTAATGTTTTCTAAATTGGAAGCAACTCCATGAAAACTGAAACATACCATTCTTAATCAAGTAGAAAATATATCCATGCCATATTAGGCATGTTTTGATATAAAATACCAAAGATTTATATATTAAAATTAGCCATACAATTTATAGTACCATATCAAAATAATATTTTATGTAATTGATATGACATCTACTTCAGTTATCTATAATAATTTGATATTCTAAATGTTTTTCTTTTTCATAGTCTACATGAATCCTGCATGTGTCATCTTCTAGGTTATGTTGTATGTTGAGCTTTCCAAGCTATAAATAGCTCACACATTGGTTTTATAAATAATAATGATGGTCCATCCCATATCTCAATCAAATTTGCATACAATAAGCATAAAATCATCCACATACAATTGTCAATGAAATTACGCAACAATACATGATGTCATATATAAAACCCACTCTTACACCCCACTTGATCTATGTCTTCTCAATCCAAGTTTCCCCTTTTCATTCCATAAGACATCCTTGCAACTAAAATATTTAGGATCTACCTTTAGTTTTTAAAAAACATTTACTCTTTAGGAAAAATGACAATTTGAGGTACGAGGCATCATTTTTTTTTTAACTAACGCGATAAGGTTCAATACATTCCTCATTGACCCACTTCCTTTAGTTTCCATAAGCTTCATTATTATTCACTTCTCTAACTTGAGAATCAATTATGAATGAATCTGTTAGAAGATATTCATTCCAAAAGAAATTAATGATATCTTTTTGAAAGCAGCGTGTAATCAAGAACAACTCTCAAAATTATGCAAATAAGGTATCTATATTATTGAATCTACCTTGATCACTATAAGTCAATTTATTTTCCAACTATGAAATCACTCATTATTTCTATTCAGTAATTAATCAATTCATTTTGTTTCATGTCTTATTCCTTACTATTAATACGTACGCAACAACAAGCTATGAAAACCATACATGTCTCAAAATGTGATGAATCTTGTTGAATTTAAATAAGATTTAGACTATCACAAGGGAATTTCTAGACTAAAGTTAAACTTTTTTTTTTCTAAGGAGAATCACCACCCTCTCAAATTATTACAACATTTTTTAGGACTAATAAATACTCATACAACTATACATCCCAATGTAAAATTCCTAAATCCAACAATCTCTTCCATTCCACATACAATACAATCATCTTAGGCTTCTAAATCATGCAAGAATTCCAATTCATCAAAATATGATCTCACTCTCCTTCAAATTCTCCCTCAAAAAATATCACAAGCACGTATTCTTGTAAAAAAAGAACTAAAATAAGATTGTCATTAATCACATACCTTTTCCTTTAATTTCAAATAAAAAAAAATTCTCACTGTTAGCTCCCCATAATTTGTAAGATTGGAAAGAAAAAACAACAGAGGACAACATCAAACCGCTTTGGAGTCTAGGAACTAGCCTTCTTGGGCTCAGAGAGGGTTCTCTTTGTATCTTTATGACTTAGGATCTAACTTTGGTGATTGGTAATGCTTATTTTAGTCTAGTTATAGAGATTGTTTTGTTGTTTGATTTGGTTGGGTGGACAGATAGAATCTGGGAAGTTTAATCCATTGGGATATGTAGTCAATAAAAGGGCTGAATGGTGCATCAAATTTTCAAGGTCATTCACAGGGCAAGCTAACTATATAAAATGGATCTTACTGGCAGTGTGAATATGATATGATAGGAGGTATTGAGAGCTAAAGAGAATTTAAGAATTCTTTAACTATACTTTCAAATAAAAACACTTGTAATACTAGTTCCGTGAAGCTAAAGAGCAGTTAAGAATTCTTTAACTAAACTTCACAACGGAAACTTTAAAGATATCAGCTTTGGTAAGGCTAAAGAGCAGTGAAGAATTATTTAACTATACTTCAGACAAGAACCCTAAAGACAACAATTTCAGTAGAGCTAAAGAGCAGTTAAGAATTCTTTAACTAAACTTCACAAGGGAAAATTTAAAGATATCAACTTTGGTAAGGCTAAAGAGCAGTGGATAATTCTTTAACTATACTTCAAAGGAGAACCCTAAAGACAACAATTTTAGTAGAGCTAAAGAGAAATTAAGAGTTCTTTAGTTGTACTTCAGAGGAAAACATTAAGGTAACAAAAACAGACAGACTTAATGTGCTTTCTCAACATATCTTAGTCTAAAACTTATGTTCTGTAATCAGAGAAATTGATGTGCAGCATGGAAAGAAAAGGGAAACATTAACACACAAGAAAGAACATCACCATTAACATAGCTCAAGGATCCTGTGAACGTGCTTTTATTATTGATGCCCAGCTCAAAACTGTTACAGAGCTCCAATACAATAATCTAGTAATGCGGAGTCTAAACAAAGTCCAACCCTTGATAATGAAAATACATGTAGTATTTAATTGCAACTAAGGCGGTTTCCCTCATCTAGGTCGGAAATCCGCATTAACTACAAAGTAAATGGAATTGTGACAATAGCTTCCACATAGGGCCCGAACTAAAATATCATCTAGCAGATCACCCACAATATTAACTTCTACATTAACTTCTGGGATGATATTTAAAATACATTTGGCAAACCGCCTACTGTATTGACTTCTGCATTAAATTCTGACCTAATATTAAAATATCTTCGGCACAATGACTGTAACATTAACTTCTGCACTTCTTCGCTTTCCGCTGTTATGTCCCAGATCCCCCACTTTTCCTGAATTGACCCTCCTGGCCCGTTCTGTGTTCATACGAGTCTTCACTCCATGGTGGCCTTGGCAGATTCTCAGAACACAGACCCTTTTTTCTTTTAGCCAGAATTCCCTTCCCCAGGACAAATAGCGGTGAGTGGTTTTGATGGAGCGTAAATGGCATTTCAGACCCCCCCAAAGTGGTAAGTGGTAATAGAAGGGGGGGGGGGTGCGAACTCATGAAAGGGTGACACATCACGGAATTAATACTAGAATTTGGAACCCCCCTCTCCTGTTAACCAGAAACTGTCCGGGGGGGGGGGGAGCGGGGGGGTGGGTGGGGGTGTGAAGTGGATCTCTGCCATAGGCTTGAGGCGCACCCCAGATCTGCCATTGCAAACTACTTGCGCTTTACCCAGCTGATTTGAATTTTTGTCTCATTGTGATCGGGTCCCACCATCGCCCGTCTTGCTTCAATGCCCATGGCTTTTACGTTATAAAACTCCTTTCCCTCCTCCGATGCAATTTAACACAGGATAGGCCCCGCACACAGATTTGAAATTCTTTGAAATATGCCTCTGAAAACACGTCGCATCTGAGCCCCCATTGCACTTCGCACGACGCAAAAATTACCTTTTCCTTGGCTTTTTTAACTTTAAAACTTGTGATGCGCGATTTGTGATTGGGCCCCACCGCATCACACATCACACTTTGGAAAATTTAACATTTACCTTTGCGACTAATTTGTAAAACTTGCGATGTACGATTTGTGATCGGGCCCAACCACATCGCATATCGCACTTCGACGAATTTAACTTTTACCGTTGAGACTAATTTGTAAAACTTGCGATGTACGATTTGCGATCGGGCCCCACCGCATCTCATATCGCAATTCGACGAATTTAACTTTTACCTTTGTAGCTTATCCTTTATCATTTGTGATTTGTGATTTGCACCCGAGTGGCATCGCAAGTTAAATCTTTTAACTTGCGGGAACTTACCTGTAAGTCCTAAATGTTGCGAAGTGCGCCATGCGCCGCATTAAGCGCTGAAGGGTGCGAACTGACGGAAAATAACGAAAACGGGAAAAATGAAGGTTTGTACGTGGTTTGGGGCAAACATGGTAAAGGCATGGTGGGTGGAAAATAATAGAATTTTGGAATTTAGACATAAGTGGGTTTTATAAAGTAGTAAGTTCAAAAAAGGTTAAGTATGGGGTTTTTGGGGTTTTGAACGGGATTTCAGAGCATGGGAGTGTCAGAAATAGGTAAAATGAAAGGTAAGAAGAGGGGGAATGAGAAATAATGAGGCAGTGATGTTTAGCTCATCATCACACTTAATCAGTTATATTTTCCTTTTAATTGAATTCAAATGGCAAGTAGATTGTTTTGACCCTTCTAATAACTAGGATCTCCTTTCCTTTTTTGAAAATAAATGATAGTCATAGAATACTATTTTAAGTATGAAACATACAAGGAATATGAATTCACCTTGTGATATTGTTAAAATACAAGAGTCTGGCAGTGGCTCCAACTAGGGATGGCATCTCCTTCAGGAGGTGTCAAGAACATCGTTCACTAGTAGTCTGATCCATTGGGTTGATCCCACTCTGCAATCCAATCTACTAAAATCTCTGTGGCTGAAAACCTTCAAGCTGAAGTCAACACTCTCTACAAACTAAATTTTGGCACATACTTGATCTGAAAACTATAAAGCAATCTAAAACTTAAAATTTTGAAATATGCTCAGAGTACTGGCTTATTTGCAGACCTACCTACCCTAATCTAACTTGGAGACACATATATACTAAGTGAACTCCTTTCTCCAATGCAACCAATCAAGTAAATGACCACATGATTGATTCTTTTTCATCTCTTTGAGTATGCAGAAATAACAAAAGGGCCACTCCCATTTTACTTGATTTTGAACAATAGTGCTCAAAATTTTCCTTAAAATCGGTAACAAACCGTTCCTGGCATAGCATACTCCTTCTTCAGATGATTCTAAGATACCAACAAAAGGATATTGGAACAATCCCTGGCCTGGAGGATTTAAATAACAAACTTCACCTGGGACTGCTCCTTGTCCCACTTTGTCTTGCTCAAGATTATTCTGAAAGAGAACCTCTACCCCTTCTTCATGGTCATCTGATATGACATCCTCATAATAAACCATTATGCTTTCCTCAAGCAAACCCGATATGTCTTGACTGAGTTGGCTGAATTCTGTTTGAAGGCCCTCATTTTGATGAATAGGAGCATCTTCTAGAAATAGGCCTTCTTGAGAAGGTATAATAGCATCGATATCGTCTGCCCTTGCATCAAATACACTACCACACCCATTTTCAATTTTTTTCAAACACTTGGAACGAAAACTTCATCTACAACTCTACATGAAGAAATACAACCCAGAAGTATGTTATTATGAACTATTAATTGATTTCTTGATACCTATATTTAATTAGACATTGTACAACCTAAAAATCTACTTCCCTTGACATAATTTGAGAAGCTTATTGTAGCCACTCTTACAATTTTACAAAAACATGGCAACCCTGAATGCTACAACCATTAATACTTTCTATTAATTAGTTTTTAGCATAGCTACACCAAAAAATTATATATAATAAACTACATCCATTGAATACTTTATTCAAACATTTAGTGTGCAACCTTTTATACATATCTAAGTTTCAACTAAGAACCCAATTCAAAATAAGAAGGAACCATGTAATAAATTGCTAAAAGGCAAAATGAAATGTTATCAAACATATGGGGTTTAGATAACAGATATGACCTGTTATGGACATAATTTCATTATAAGCACAATTTGAAAACCTTGGAAACACATTCTTGTTTTAATTCCCTGCATGTAAATTCTCATACAGAGCTTCCATGAAATTGTTAACTCAATCTTAGTTAGCTCAGAAATAACTTTATAAATATTTCATAAATATTCATAAGTTTGTAATAATTTAAAGTAATAATTTCCAATAAATTTGAAATTTCTACAACACTTTAAAACTAATAACTAAATTTTCAATAACATTTATAGATATACTTGATGGTGTATATATATATATATATATATATATATATATATAACTCCAAAAATATGAGAGTATGCTCCAACTCTAATTCCTTAGATGAGAGTATGCTTCAACTCTAATTCCCTTACCAACTCATAGTGAACCATTTGATTTTCCTCCCAACCATATCAAAGAATAAATTCTCCCCTTGTAACCCTCGAGCTGTAAAATCTCATAGGCAGTACCAAAATGCAGTAGTAGAGAGATATACAAGGCAAGATAAGGAAGATAAATTCCACTTCCTATCAATACCAATCATGTTAAACTCCACTAGGTAGAGCTCCTTAGTAATTTAGTTCAAGAATTTTGGATTCCATTTGATAACATTTGGCTACTCTCCATGTCTCTCCCTCTCACAATCTTCTTCAAGTCTCTCTAACTCTTGGTATCACAATGCACCTCCCCCTCCCCCAGGTGAGAATACATGACATAAATATATAGGAGGGGAAAAAAATTCTGAGGAAGAGTAACATATTCCATTTATAGGAGTATAATTCATGCCATTAAGGAGAGGTATGCATGCCTTAGTTAAGGAGAGTATAACATATGCATTAAAGAGAGCGTAAGAAGAATATTTAATGACACGCCTTTAATGAGTGTAAGACGAATTTTCCATGTCTTTGATGAGTGCTTAGGAGAATGTAATGTATCATTAAGAGAGAGAGTTATGTAGAGCCATGAGTGCTATCAAGGAGAGAGGTGTGAAGTGATTGAGGTGATGAAGGTGACTTGTAATTCATTTTAATAATAATAATACCATAATATCATAAAGATTAATGATAATAATAATATTGATGATTAAGTCAAGATTGAACTATTGGGATTGATTAATGATAATTTCAGTGATTTTCCTTCAACTACAATTGATTACCAATTATGCAAGGCGATTTACTATTTTTAAAAAGTAATACTTGAAATGCTAGACATGACTTTCTATTTTTAGAAAGTCATTCTAGAATTGTCAGAAATGATATTTTATTAAGGAAATTCATCCCTGAGCTACCAATGAGCAATATTTTTCTTTCAAAGTGTTAGCCACCTATAAAAATTTGTTATACCATATGGTGGCTAAATCTTTTTTAACCTTCAAGAAACAATTCATTTCCAAATTGTGAGTTCTTGAAGTCTTATGACGACCTTTATCCTTGGTGTTAATCTTCACTGCTGTTTCATTATTTACCTTCAAGGACCTGTTGTTTACTAAGAGAAAGACTGCTAAAAACTCCATTTTTCATCATTGCAATTCTCCATTTCCTTCTCCATTTCATCCATAAACCCTTTCATTTACCTCTCATTCCCTCAAATTCCCCTTTAAAGCCTTGTGAAATCCCTTTATAAGGTTTAAAACCTCGTCTTTACCCCTATCGGAACCTCCAAATTCCTCAAAAAACCCTTCAAAAATCCTAAAAACCTTCATTTTTTCTATAAGGCCTTAAAGCCCCTTTTGGCCTTAAGCCCCAGTCCCTTTTCCTTATGTGGCCCGGAGCCACGACCGAGCGCTAAGCCTCATCGCTCCATCGCAATTGGCAATCAAAAATTCCCTTTATCCTTTCCCTTTTCCTCCTCTGATGTCGATCCCTCGATTTAATCTCAGTCGTCGAATCTACAAGAACCGACGGCTAAGATCTCATCGTGCTCCGCCCATAGCCCTCCGTCATCACACTCGCTGATTTAATCCTAACTGTTGATCTCTCATATCGATCCTACGGCCAACGCTTAATCGCACATCACAAACTCAAACACCCCGGTGCTTTGGCCTCTTTTCTTATCCCTGATGCGATGTAATCCCAGCCTTTCATTCCGCCAGATTCGATGGTTCGCTCTTCATCGCATCGCGCTCATCCATCACGTGATCCTCCACTATCCCGACCTTTGATTTTAATCTCCACCATCAATCTCTCTTCAGATCCGAAGGTTTGCGCTTCGTCACATCGCAAAAAACCTTTTCCTCTGTTTATTTTACCATTTCCGACATTATGGTTTTAAATTAATTTGGACCGTTGATCTCCGCAGATCAACAGCCCTCGGGCGCTCTTCCTTCCGCCCTTTCATTTGTTTTCCCTTCCTCACTTCCAAACTTTCCGCTTCATCTTTTAAATCTCCACCGTTCATTTCGGAGATCTAACGATTGGGACTTAACCTGATACAACCAACTTTTCACTTGAACTTTCACCCCGCCACTTGATGTTTCTGCTACGCGACAAAACAAATTCCAGTCCCACCATCCATGCCCCGCACATATTTAGACCTGTCGCGTGTCACCCGCATCGTCCGATCTCCTGACGATCATCCAACGGACCAGAATCCATATCGCGTAATTTTTGGCCCCATTCCACAGTGCGCTACTTCCGCGAGATAAAAGTGGTTTTAGAAATCCATGTGTCATTCATTGTATGGTATCGCATTCCAAACGCAAAATATCGCTTACCCCCCAGAGCCTGTGCAAAAACCACTGCCGGTTTTCCAAAACCACCTTCTTCATATTCGCGCCATAATTCAAATCTGAGCCTGGTTAGCTGTTTCTACCAGGATTTCATCCTCCCCCACTGCATTTCTCCATCCTCGATCACTCAAACCATCTCCGCAGGATTTCTTAATAAGTTTTTTTATTTTGCAGGGTTTCCAAATTCATGTTATCAGTGGATCGCGACCCTTGATCTTGGATGAAACCCTTCAACTGACAGAAAGCCACTTGTGCCAGTGAAACAAAGTAGTAAAGTGTATCAGTGAATGAAGACCCGAAGATGATGATCAAGGCTTAATTAAGACTAAACACAGATCAGAGGATAAATCACCATGTTTATAAAAACAAAGAGTTATATTAGTCGAAGGAAGCCTCCAATACCACATCAAAGGCTAAAATATCCTTTCCGCTAACAAAAGTGCCACCTACAACCTCAATAAATCAAAAGAAGGCATAGTAATTGCCTTAGTCAGTGATATTTTGTTTAAAGCCGCCAGAGTTATTGCCAGCCTACCAAAAGAGTTTTAAAGTCAAAAAAATATGCCAAGAAGCTAAAAATTAAATGAAAACCAATTAATACACGGAAAACATCAGAGATATCCTCTATTGAGCCCCGCAAAGGCAGAGAAGCATTAACTTGTATTAATTGAACTAGAGACCTTTTCTTTCATCCCACCTCCACTTTCTTCTATAAATACTTCTGAAGAAAATGAGATGTTGTTGGTTGTTGGACTCTTGATGTAATATCTGTTGTATCGAATCATTGTTGAATGTAAATAAGTTCTGAAGCTTTGAAGCTTTGTTAATTTATTGAAGAAGTTAGGCTGAGAAGAGAAATTGTTTCTTTGATGAAAATATTGGACATGTAGTTTGTAACTAGATTGACAATCAATATACAAGTTGATTCTTGGGATCCTGGTCTATATCATTGGTGAAGTACCTCTTACTGTTATTGTTTTCATTTCATGTATGCCATTTTGTTCACTTTTCTCTAATAAAGAGCAGCAAGCATAGAGTTAGGATTTATTGTTAAAAGTACCCTACTCTCACTGATAAGCTTTATCTATATGTTTTCTGCTAATCATGATATTTGGGAATGACTTAAATTAAGTGTAAACATTATCAAGGAATGTTGGTTAGTCCATGTCTGGATGTGAAAAACTTGAAAGGAAGTTCTTGAATGATATTTTCATTACATGCTAAGTAGAGTTAAACTAGGAAAGTTCATGGTTTGCCCTGTCTTCTAGTTCTTTCTCCAAAGGTTGTTTGAAAGTTTCCCTAAGAGTATGCTAAAAGCAGACCATGATTGTAATACATCTGACCTGATCTTAAGCTGCACTTTGTTTTCTTATCTATTTTCATCCCTTCTAAAAGTAGTCTGGTGAGATTACTGGATTGCTGTCTCATAAGTTAGCTTTAATATAAGCTTGTCCAAAGAAGTCTATGGTTAGCCCTGTCTTTTGGTTGGTTTCAAACAGTTGCTTAAAAAGGCTTTTCTTGTATGGTAAGTTGATAAATCCTTGTTGAAATTATTGGCTTTTTCCACTTTCTCAACACTTTTAATGTTCCACTCCATCATTTAATCTAAAGGATCTTTTGATATAGGTGACTTGCCCCTTGGACCACTCTTGAAATTGTTGCACAATTAAACCCTTTTGTGACTCCATTTCCCAATGGATTAAAGCTGCTTCACACTAATCCTATCTGCTGAGCACTTCTCAATATACTTGCATATTCACCCTTTGAAACTCTTTCATTTTGTGATATTCCATCCAATTTAAGATCATGCCCGACCAAACAAGCACACAAAAACCCTTGTTCTTAATAACTAGCCTAATATAATACTAAAACCCCAAAAGATAAATCAATCTTTGCACTTATAGAGAGATCCCTCTCTGGATTCAGGAGGGCTAGATCCTAGAATCCCAAAGTCGTTTTTGATATAGTCTCTGCAGCATTTAGTCTTGCCACTCTACTAAATTATAGAGGCCTAACATTTCTGGCGACCATACTGGGGACTTTCTGAAGTAATAGATAACTTCACAACTCAGATAATCCCATTTTTAACTAATGAACCAAGTGTCTGCCTCGAGTGGTTTTGATTGTTGATGGTGAACAACTTTCAAGCCCTGAAATCAAGTAAAAATCCTTCACCTGGTGACTCCACTGAACATTAGTAGGCCTGTTGATTTTCCTTGGTTTTCTAAAAGACTCTACTGGGAAACCCTTTATCATAACATCATTTAAACTCAGTAAAGAAACTTTTAGGATTAAATTTTTCTTTATCAATAGACTTTTTTGCCTTTTAAAGATTGTCATATCAGGCTAAAATTTTCTGAATAGTGGGTCTAAAACAAAACACCGTGGCTTCAAAAAGAATTCATACTAGGAGCCATCTTGACCCAAATCCTCCTGAGATAGTTGATAATCCTGAAAGCATACTTAGGAAGTCTCGTAAGGCTCAAGCTTCAAATATTGTCAGACCAATCCAAAGAGCTAATTCTGTTCCTGAAAACCTTACAGCTCTACAAGATTGACAAGTTGACTTAAGAAACCCATTCAGAACTAGGTAACTTGGTGATATAGATCAGATAGACTTTGAGCCTTCACCTTTATCCCAAGATAGTGGTGAAAACACTGTTAGCAGAGAAACTACCCCACCTGATTTGCATTTCCTTCATAATTTTGGTTTCTCTCATCCTAGATCTGCTCAATAGTCTCTTGCTGGTCCATCCACTTCTACTATCCTACATCCCCCACCTGTAAACCCCCCATTTTTTCCACAACCTTCTATCATGGCAACATGGTATGCCCCTGTCGTCCTTCCTTTACCTTTAGTCAATCTGCCACAGGACTATCAGTCCAAGAGACCATTATATGATGCCAGTGGTGCTACTACTGCTTCACAGCATGTGGACAAGATGAATGACTATTTTGACAGAAATGAGATTGATGATGAAATTGTCAAACTTAGATTGTTTGCTCAAAGTATAGGGGGAGAAGCAAGAAAATGGTTCAAAAGATTAACCCCTAATAGTATTAATGACCTCCAAGCCCTTCATTAGTCATTCCTAAATAAGTGGGAAGTTAGAAAAAACCCTCTCCAAATACTTTCAGACTACAACAATCTCAAAAGAAACACTGGGGAAAGTGTTCAAAATTATTTCACTAGGTTCAATAGTGTTTATAATGCACTTCCCCCCGACTTGAAACCTCCACATCTTTTGGCCAAATTTCCTGAAGGATTTGATCTCGAAATGGCCTATCGGCTAAGAGAAAGAGATCTCTTAACCTTGGAAGACATGCAGAAGGGAGCTCTTGCTGTGGAAGTAAATCTAATAGAGAAAAGAGCGAGGATGAGTAATGAAAAGAAAGTATCATTCAGGGAAGAGAGTGCACCCTCCACATCTAGCCCCAAAATGGAAAGAATGATGAAGGAAATGATGAAAAATATGAACATACTTGAGAGAGCACAATCTAGAAAAAACCAATCAGCTCCCCAAAATAGAAATCAATCTCAAAATCAAAATCAGAACTTTAGGAGAAATCAACCTCAAAACAGACAAAGAGAGGATGATCAACAGATCAGACCTCCTTTCCAAGAAAACCATGTAAGTGAGGTTGAAGAAAAAATTGAACAAACAGAGGAAAATGACATAAACATGTTGGGAGTAGGTAGTGACCACTTTGATGTTCCTATTAATAGAAAACAAGGTCTATACACACCCTATGATGATAAAAGAACAGAGGATTAACATTATTATCAAGAGCTGGAAAATGTCATCATAGAGACCCCAAAAGAATATGACCTTAGGAGTAAAAAGAATCAGGAAGCTCCCAAGAACAAAACCTCTGACAATTCTACAAAAAACAGCCCTGTGCGCAAACCCAAAAACATTAAACAAAAAGGCAAAACAGTGGCTGTAAATTCTGATCAAAACAAAGAGAAAGGCACTCAAATTAATGAAAAACAGAGTGCAAATCTTAGTAGCGTTAGTACTTCAGCTAGTGCTCCTATCAAAATAATTTTGACCAATGTAAATAGAGGAAATCTGTAGACTGATTTTGCTGATAAAGTGGTGATCAACAAGGCTGAAACAAACATTGTAAAAAATCAGCTGCCTTTTAGTTTAGAACAGGAAATTGCCAAGATTAAAATCTTTGTTCCCCTCATTGAATTAGTCACCCAAGATGTCTATAGATCACAAATTTTGAAATATTTCAACATAACAGAAAATAATGACACTGTAAACCTCAATGATGACCAACCAGAGCTCTTATTTGGTCCTAATATTGAGGGAATATACCAAGAAGGCCCAGTTCCTCCATTTTATATTAGTTTGAAAATTCATGACAAAATTTTACACAATGCTATGCATGATTCAGGGGCCTCTCACAACTTAATGCCCAAAGCAGTAATGGAAAGTCTAGGCCTTGAAATCACCAGACCATACAAAGATCTATACTCATTTGACTCTAGTAGAGTGAAATTTTTAGGTTTGATCAAGGATCTTTGTGTAAAATTAGCTCAAATTCCAGCCAAGTGTTTAGTGATGGATATTGTAGTGGCTGATGTACCCCCCAAGTATGGTATGCTTTTATCAAGATCATGGGGAGCTAATTTACAAGGAACAATGCAAATGGATATGACATATGCTACCATCCCTGTTTTTAATCAAACTAGAAGACTTTATAGAGAATATCACATGCAATACATGGTAAGTAGCCAAGAGAGACCAGAGAATTCCCCTCTTTATTTTGTGCATACAGGCCTTGACTCATTTATTCTCTTCAATCATGAAACATTTAATGAGCAATAAACCTTAACTGATTTAGTGGCCACCCCTTGCTGTAACATAGTGGCAGACATAGAAAAGGAGGAAGACAAGACAGAAGTATCAAAACTGTTTGCCAAATCAGAAAATCACAGCAAACTAATCACAGGTCTAGCGCTACAAAACAGTCATCCATTGATTGTCAACTCTGAGAATCAAGAGAAGAGTCCTCAACATAATGAAGAAAATGAGGAACTAAACCAATTTCAACATATTACTGGCTTGCAAGAACAATCTAAAAGCACACAAGATAAAGAGGAGGGTAGTGAAACTAGTAAATCTGAAACTAGTCCTCTTTGGAGTATGAGTTTTGATGGTTCTCATAGTAAGAATAGTGCAGGTGCAGGAGTGTGGCTTCACAACACAATGAACAATCATGCTGAAGGACACTCATACAAATTGAACTTTCCTTGCACAAATAATATAGCTGAATATGAGGCACTCTTTCTAGGCCTACATTTATTGAAAAAATTAGGAGCCAGAAGGATAAGTGTTCATGGAGATTTTGAATGAATAATTAGGAAAATAACTGGGGAATACATTGCAAAACATCTCAGATTGAGAGCCTATAGGAATGATACCCTGGATTTACTCAAAAATTTTAATGAGTATGAACTAACATTTGTCCCCAGAAACCAAAATGTGCTTGCCAATACACTGGCCATTTCTGCTAGTACTTTCCAAAGGCCTTGTGAAAGCAAACAACACACAATCCAAGAGAAATACAGACCAGCCATCCCAGACAATGAAAAATACTGGCAAGTGTTTGAGGGAGATAACCAAATAGAAGACTTCCTATAGTCCAGAAATGAATTTGAGCCACCAAATTCAGATTCAAAGTATGACCAAGACTGTCTTATTGAAGAAAACCCACTTGATGAAGTAAAGTCTCCAGAGATTGCTGATATAAATTTGTTATCTAATAAACTTGAACATACAACAGAAATTAGTGCAGATTTAGAAAAAGAAGACTTAGAAATGCTGCATTCTAACACTCGAAACTTGCCAAAAGTTCTGGTCCCATTAGAAGAATTGTTTGATTTCAATGATGTTTCCAAAAAATCAAAACTGGAACCTGTTGAAACTGAAGTAGAAGAATGTAACATAGGCAGTGAACTAAAGCCAAAAATGATTAAACTATCTAAAACATTGCCATCTCACATCAAACTGAAATATATTGAGCTGTTGAAAGAGTTCTCTGATGTATTTTCATGGAGTTATGAAGATCTAAAGTCCTATGATACATAAACAATTCAGCATAAGATACCCCTCAAAGAAAACCAGAAGCCCTATAGAAAAAAATTGCGCAGAATGAACCTTGTTAAATTACCCCTGGTTGAGAAAGAAATTAAGAAAATGTATGATGCTGGAATTATAGTCCCTGTTAGATATTCAGATTGGATATCTAATATTGTGTTTGTTAGGAAGAAAACATGATAAATAAGGCTTTGTATTGATTTTAGGAACTTAAACAGAGCCTCATTAAAGGACAACTACCCTTTACCCAAGATGGATCACATTTTACAGAAGGTAGTTGCTTCTAAAAGAATTTCTTTGCTAGATGGATTCTCAGGTTACAATTAAATATTAGTACATCCTGATGATCAACTTAAAACATCCTTTACTACACCTTGGGGTACTTTCATATATGTGAAAATTCCCTTTGGTTTAATGAATGCTGGTGCTACATTTCAGAGAGCCATGGATATTGCATTCTCAGAAGAATTAGGCCTCTTCATCATTGTTTACCTTGATGATATCATTGTTTTTTCCAAAACAGATGAAGAACACCTAGAACACTTGAAAAAAGTATTTGAGAAATGCAGAAAATTTGGGCTATCTTTAAATCCAAAGAAAACAATGTTTGGTCTCCAAGAAGGAAAACTACTTGCACACATCATATCAGAAGAGGGGATAAAGATAGACCCAAAGATGATTGATGGTATATTTCAAATCAACCATCCTAGAAACATCAAGGAACTTCAATGTTTCATTGGAAAGATTAATTTCTTGAGAAGGTTCATGCCCAATCTAGCTGAACTCCTTAGAAATATGACCAATATGCTTAAAAGAGAACAAGGAGTTAAATGGACCTTAGAAGCAAATAAATCATTCAAACTGGTAAAACAAGCATTAACCAAAACATCGGTTCTCATTAGTCCTGATTTTTCAAAAGATTTCTTCATTTTTTCATTTGCATCAGAACACACAGTAGCTGCTGTCCTATTACAGAAAAATTTGAAGGGACAAGAGCAGCCAATTGCATTATTTAGTAAGGCATTAAGAGATGCACCTTTGAAGTACAATATCATGGAAAAACAAGCCTTTTCCTTAGTCAAAGCCTTAAAATACTTCAGAGTTTACATTTTACATTCCCACATAACTGCATTTGTGCCAAATTCAGTTGTAAATGACATTTTAACCCAGGATCCAGATGGAAAAAGAGGAAAGTGGATTGCTGTGATACTTGAATATGATTTAGAAATCAAGCCCACTAAGCTCATAAAAGGCCAAGGACTAGCAAGATTAATGGCTGAGTCTAATTTTGAAGCTCTTGATATAAACATGTTATATGCATTAGATGAATAGGAGGAGTTGTCAACTCCCATTATTGAAGATCATTTTCTGTTTTCATCTTGGTATGATGATATTTTATATGTTTTGCTTAATTTAAATACACCTCCTGGTTTGTCTAAAACAAAGGCAAGATTTTTAAAGTTGAAAGCTGTTAATTACTGCATTTTGGATAAATGTCTATATTGGAAAAATGCTAGTGGATTATTGCTTAAATGTTTTCCTGAGAATGATGTAGATAAGATCAAGCATGAATTACATGAAGGAGAATGTGGAGGCCACCTCTATTGGAAGAAAACTGCCAATAAAATCCTTAAAGCTGGTTACTATTGGCCCACCCTCTTTCAAGATGTCCACAAAATGATTATTGTCTATCACAAATGCCAACTCTTTGAAGGCAAAAGAAGACTGCTTCCCTTACCCCTACATCCAATCACTATTGAATCTCCTTTTCAACAGTGGGGTCTAGACTTCATTGGGGAAATCCATCCAGCCTCATCTTCCCAACATAGATGGATCCTCACAGCAACAGAGTATTTTACCAAATGGATAGAAGCCATCCCTTCTAGGAAAGCTACTGACTCTGTCATCATAAAATTCCTTGAAAATCATATCCTATCTAGATTTGGCTGTCCTAGGAAGATTACCACTGACAATGTTGCTGCATTTGGATCCAAAAAGATGGTTGAATTCTGTCATAAATATCAGATTACATTGGGCCATTCTACTTCTTATTACCCTCAAGGTAATGGCTTGGCAGAATCCTCAAACAAAAGTTTGGTGAATATAATCAAAAAGTTGCTGGAAGACAATAAGAAATCATGGCACACAAAGATAGTACATGCAATATGGGCTAACAGATTAACACTTAAAAAATCAATTGGAATGTCTCCCTACCAGTTAGTTTATGGAGCAGATGCAATTTTTCCAAACAGCCTAGGAATTCCAGTCATGAAGCTGATCCAAGAAGTACAGTCTGAGGATAATGATATGACAAGAAGAATCAATCAGACTATACATCTTCAACAAACCAGGGGGGAAGTCTACAACAGAGCCTTGCACAAGCAAGAAAACATCAAGAAGTTGTTTGATAAAAGGACAAAGGCCAGTGATTTCAGCATTGGTGACAAAGTTTTCAAGTGGGATTCCAAGAGAGAAGATAAGGGAAAACATGGAAAATTTGATAACTTATGGCTAGGCCCTTATCCCATTTATTCTACTGCTGGAAACAATGCTTATTTCTTGCAGGAAATGGATGGAACTGAAGTTTTTGGGGGTCCTGTCAATGGCAAGATGCTCAAACATTATTTTTCTTAACTATGCTAGTTTGAAGCTTTTTCATTTTCCCTCATTGTAAATATCATATATATCACTGCTTTCAAAGTTAGAAAAAGGGAAAACTACAAAAACAATAAAAATAGAAAAGAGGGCAGAATGAAAACAAGAAAGGTATAGCCCCATACCAAAAAGAGAAATAAAATCTGAAAGTGTGCAAGCTTAAATGCCACTACCATAAGAAACACTTTCTATCCAATCATACAGTCAAATCATGATTGGATAAGTTTAAATTTACTGCTGATAGGTTAGTGAATCAGATTTTCCAAACAACTCAATCTTGGCTTATCAGTAAGGTAGATTAGGATAGAAAAACAAAGGTTCAAACAAGCTCAAATCTTGAACCTATGAGATTGATGAAGAAAAGGTTCTAAAAAGCTCAGAACTTGAATCAGTGAAAGTAAAAAGAAGATAGCTCAAACAAAATTAAAACGAGAGCTGAAGAATAATGAAGGATGTTTTTGATTTTCAGATCTTAAGCCTTCACAATTTTGTTTTAATTTTCTGCAAATTTTAGTCTATGTGCAGCTTGTTTTTATGCCATAGACCACAGCAAGT
Source organism: Pinus albicaulis (assembly GCA_034641835.2). Lineage (NCBI taxonomy): Eukaryota > Viridiplantae > Streptophyta > Pinopsida > Pinales > Pinaceae > Pinus > Pinus albicaulis. The sequence continues at coordinate 630,459,799 of CM076581.1, read as the reverse complement.
CAGACTGCTTAATCCTGGCTTGGCTGATTTTAAATTTATGTTTTAGAAATATAGAGGATAAAATCTGTTAGACAGTCTAATCCTAACAGATAGTAGTTAGGTAGAGAAACTTATGAGTTCAACTGCTTAATTTGAACTCATGGAGGAATAAGAGTAGACTCAGATTAGTTTTATGTTTTCAATAAAAGAATAAAATGATTGATGAAAAGGTTTGCAAGTCCAAGTGCACCTTCTGAAGAAAAAATGTTAGGAAGTAGGCTGTGTAGGTAGAGGTTTGGGAAACCTTTTTTGTTGATATGTCAAGTTTTAACCATCTTTGTTAGCAGCTGATTACAAGAAAAATATTTTCAAGTGCAAGGCACTAATCAACATCCAGAGATAACTTGTCTGAAGTTCTTGACACTTTCAAGAAGATGCCATCCCCATGTGGAGCCACTGTTAGCCACCTATAAAAATTTGTTATACTAGATGGTGGTTAAATATTTTGTAGCCTTCAAGAAACAATTCATTTCCAAATTGTGAGTTCTTGAAGTCTTATGATGACATTTATCCTTGGTGTTAATCTTCACTGCTGTTTCATTATTTACCTTCAAGGACCTGCTGTTTACTAAGAGAAAGACTGCTTAAAAACTCCATTTTTCATCATTACAATTCTCCATTTCCTTCTCCATTTCATCCATAAACCCTTTCATTTACCTCTCATTCCCTCAAATTCCCCTTTAAAGCCTTGTGAAATCCCTTTATAAGGTTTAAAACCCCGTCTTTACCCCTATTGGAACCTCCAAATTCCTCAAAAAACCCTTCAAAAATCCTAAAAACCTTCATTTTTTCTATAAGGCCTTAAAGCCCCTTTCGACCTTAAGCCCCAGCCCCTTTTCCTTATGTGACGTGGAGCCGCGACCGAGTGCTAAGCCTCATTGCTCCATCACAATCGGCAATCACAAATTCCCTTTATCCTTTCCATTTTCCTCCTCCGATGCCGATCCCCGATTTAATCTCAGCCGTTGAATCCACAAGAACCGACAGCTAAGATCTCATCGCGCTCCGCCCATAGCCCTCCATCATCACACCCGCTGATTTAATCCTGTCCGTTGATCTCTCATATCGATCCTACGACCAGCGCTTAATCACACATCGCAAACTCAAACACCCCAGTGCTTTGGCCTCTTTTCTTATCTCCGATGCGATGTAATCCCAGCCGTTCATTCTGCCAAATTCGATGGTTCACGCTTCATTGCATCACGCTCATCCATCACATGATCCTCCACTATCCCGACCTCCGATTTAATCTCCACCATCAATCTCTCTTCAGATCTGACGGTTCGCGCTTCGTCACATCGCAAAAAACCTTTTCCTCTGTTTATTTTACCATTTCCGACGTTATGATTTTTAATGAATTTGGACCGTTGATCTCTGCAGATCAACGACCTCGGGCGCTCGTCCTTCCACTCTTTCATTTGTTTTCCCTTCCTCACTCTCAAACTTTCCGCTTCATCTTTTAAATCTCCACCATTCACTTCGAAGATCCAACGATCGGGACTTAACCCGATACAACCAACTTTTCACTTGAACTTTCACCCCGCCACTTGATGTTTCTGCTACGCAATAAAAAAAATGTTGGTCCCACCATCCATGCCCCACGCATCTTTAGACCTGTCGCGTGTCACCCGCACTATCCGATCTCCCGACGATCATCCAATGGACCAGAATCCATATTGCGTAATTTTTGGCCCCGTTCCACAGTGCACTACTTCAGCGCGATAAAAGTGGTTTTAGAAATCCACGTGTCATTGATTGTATGGTATCGCGTTCCAAATGCAAAATACCGCTTACCCCCCAGAGCCCGTGTGAAAACCGCTGTCGGTTTTCCAAAACCACCCTTCTTCATATTCGTGCCATAATTCAAATCTAAGCCTGGTTAGCTGTTTCTGCCAGGATTTCATTCTCCCCCACTGCATTTCTCCATCCTCGATCGCTCAAACCATCTCTGCAGGATTTCTTAATAAGTTTTTGTGTTTTGCAGGGTTTCCAAATTCATGTTATCAGTTGATTGCAACTCTTGATCTTGGATGAAACCCTTCAACTGACAGAAAGCCACCTGTGCTAGTGAAACAAAGTAGTAAAGTGTATTAGTGAATGAAGAGACGAAGATGATGATCAAGGCTTAATTAAGCCTAAACACAGATCAGAGGATAAATCACAGTGTTTATAAAACAAAAGAATTATATTAGTCGAAGGAAGCCTCCACTGCCACATCAGAGGCTAAAATATCCTTTCAGCTAACAAAAGTGCCACCTACAGCCTCAATAAATCAAAAGAAGGCATAGTAATTGCCTTAGTCAGTGATATTTTGTTTAAAGCCGTTAGAGTTATTGCCAGCCTACCAAAAGAGTTTTAAAGTCAACAAAATATGCCAAGTAGCTAAAAAATAAATGAAAACCAATTAATACATGGAAAACATCAGAGATCTCCTCTATTGAGCCCCGCAAAGGCAGAGAAGCATTAACTTGTATTAATTGAACTAGAGACCTTTTCTTTCATACCACCTCCTCTTTCTTCTATAAATACTTCTGAAGAAGATGAGATGTTGTTGGTTGTTGGACTCTTGATGTAATATTTGCTATATCTAATCATTGTTGAATGTAAATAAGTTATGAAGCTTTTAAGCTCTGTTAAGCTATTGAAGAAGTTAGGCTGAGAAGAGAAGTTGTTGCTGTGATGAAAATATTGGACATGTAGTTTGTAACTGGATTGACAATCAATATACAAGATGATTCTTGGGATCCTGGTCTATATCATTGGTGAAGTACCTCTTACTATTATTGTTTTCCTTTCATGTATGCCACTTTGTTCACTTTTCTTTGATAAAGAGCAGCAAGCATAGAGCTAGGATTTACTGTTAAAAATACCCTACTCTCACTGATAAGCTTTATCTATATGTTTTCTGCTAATCGTGATATTTGGGAATGACTTAAATTAAGTGTAAACATTATCAAGGAATGTTGGTTAGTCCATGTCTGGATGTGAAAAAATTGAAAGTAAGTTCTTGAATGATATTTTCATTACATGCTAAGTAGAGTTAAACTAGGAAAGTTTATGGTTTGCCCTGTTTTCTAGTTCTTTCTCCAAAGGTTGTTTGAAAGTTTCCCTAAGAGTATGCTAAAAGCAGACCATGATTGTAATGCATCTGACCTAATCTTAAGCTGCACTTTGTTTTCTTATCTGTTTTCATCCCTTCTGAAAGTAGTCTGGTGAGATTACTGGATTGTTGTATGATAAGTTAGCTTTAATACAAGCTTGTCCAAAGAAGTCTATGGTTAGCCCTATCCTTTGGCTGGTTTCAAACAGTTGCTTAAAAAGGCTTTTCTTGTATGGTAAGTTGATAAATACTTGTTGAAATTATTGGCTTTTTCCACTTTCTCAACACTTCTAATGTTCCACTCCATCATTTAATCTAAAGGATATTTTGATATAGGTGACTTGCCCCTTGGACCACTCTTGAAATTTTTGCACAATTAAACCCTTTTGTGACTCCATTGCCCAATGGATTAAAGCTGCTTCACACTAATCCTATCTGCTGAGCACTTTTCAATATACTTGCATCTTCACCCTTTGAAACTCTTTCATTTTGTGATATTCCATCCAATTTAAGATCATACCCTACCAACCAAACAAATAAAAACCCTTGTTCTTAATAACTAGCCTAATATCATACTAAAACCCCAAAAGATAAATCAATATTTGCACTTATAGAGAGATCCCTCTCTGGATTCAGGAGGGCTAGATCCTAGAATTCCAAAGTGGTTTTTGATGTAGTCTCTGCAGCATTTAGTCTTTCCACTCTACTAAATTACAGAGGCCTAACACAAAGAATAGGTATTCCACACCCATATTGCATGCACCTTCGTGCCTTATTATATTGAGGAATTTGTGTCTTGATCTACTCCAAGGATCCAAGATTCCACACCTTGATATTTTAAATATTTAAGACTCTGCACCCAAATATTTTTACTGTAGATCCAAGACTCCATGTATTTATTTTTCATGGATTTAGGACTTTACACCATAATTTTCATGGCTTCTCATCTATTCTTCTTTGAAACTTTGCGCTTCACCTTAAGGTATTGATTGTGATCTCATACCCATCTGATGGTTCATTGGTAAGGTCTTGTTCCAAGACCTGCACACATGGAAATCTCATAGATCAAAGGAATCAAATGAATTTAATAATTAACTTATTCACATTTTACCAATAATTGTGCATGACTTCCATAATCATTTTTGGTTTTGTATAAATGACTTCTACAGTCATTTATAATTTGAGCATCCTTGTTGGAAAATGACTAGGTCCCCTTCCACATCCTGCTCAGTACAATATTAAGCATATATAATCATAAAAATCATATATCACCCATAAATTAGAATGAACCATATGTTTCACATAACCATGATCATACATGGACCTGTGTGTCTCAATCTTGGATCACCATCCATGTCATACACCTATGTCAAAATTAGGATACCAAAAGAGAAAACATTGATATTATGCACTTAACCAAAATAAATATTATATACACAACCATAGATATTATCATAACCACACATAAACCAGGTGACCCAAACCAGTTCTATAGAATTCAAGAATATACATAAGTTTGACATGCATAATCTTATATCACTTCATCAAAATCACCCTCTCCACGTAACACAAAACTAACCTTTACAAGATGGGATACTACATACTCCCCCTCTTGGATTAAACTTGGCATGAGGTTTTATTATATTTGTCGGATATATATATATATATATATATATATATATATATCAGGTTGTCCATGAAGACAAAACGTACCATTATTAATCAAGTACCATGTATATTCATTTCATACTAAATAGATTTTTACATACACCACAATACATACTATATCAAAAAAATCATCTAATCAAGCATATTATATCTAGATACTATTATTTTTAAATGATATAACATATAAAACATCTACTCATATAAATGCCAATGATCTCATAGAACACATCATTGCCTTTTCCTTATCTAATGCACTCAGAATTCAATAATCTTCCATGTGTCATTATATTAGGTTTCTATAGGAAATGGAGCTTTCCAAGTCACAAATAACTCCCATGTTAGTTTTATAAACAACAATTATGGTCCATCCCATGTCACAATAAAATTTGCATACAATAAGCATCAAATCATACACATACAATTTTCAGTAAAACTACATAATAAAACATGTCATATATATAACCCACTCCTACATCCCACTTGATTTACGTATTCTCAATGCATGTTTCCCCTTTTCATTCCATAGTACATCCCTACAATCAGAATCTTTAGGATCTACGTACAATTTTTCCTAAATGTTTCCTCTTTAGGAAAAATCACAATTTGAGGTTCAAGACAACATTTTTTTTTAACAAGCTAAGGTTCCATACAATCCTCATTGACCCACTTTGTATTATAGACAATGTTGGTCAATAATTGTCATTGACGAAAGTACTCTTGATGGATGTTGCACTATTGGAGGATTATAATTGATGACATGGATGATCATACTTGATGAAATACATGATGACACTTGATGAAGGACTTGATGACATAGATGGCATGGATAATTGTTGAGGGAATTCTTATTTCAAGAACAATAACAAATAAAAATGTTTTTTGACACCTTGGAGGCATCCTATCACATTGACTTCTTCACCATCTTGAAGGGGACTCTTTCCTCTTTCCAGTGAGCACTTAATCAGCCCCTAACTCACAATAGTTTAATAGAAATTGAATTTTTAAGTTGAGATATACTATTTTGTGTCCTAACTGACCTACACTCAGTCATACAAGTCGGCCTCACTTCAAATATATGTGTCCCTTCATTTATAAAACGAAATCACTGTAAATTAGAGTTCCAGACCATTTCTCATCATCCAATTTGGTTATCCACCACATAAAGCGAGATATAGTTCACAATTCCTGAACTTGAAAGAATAAAGGATAGGAGACTTAGAAGCCAAGGAAGAATTTTGATTTGGTTAGAAAAAGGATGATATTACTTGATATCTGAAGCAGACAGGGTTGTAAAAGTCAGGATATGAGGACATCACAGTCTCGGTGGAGCTCGGATTGGTGAGTAGTGCAGTCTTGGTAGAGCCTAAATATGTGGGTATCATAGTCTCGGTGGAGCTCGGATTTGTGGACAAAACATTTTTATGGGTCAGGTTTCTTGCAAGGAGCTACCACCATTACAATACCCTCAGACCTGGTGCAAAGTTAGTAGTTTCGACCTTCTATTCCCGCAGACTTGTGCATAATTTTGTGGCTTGGATTAGTACACTGATTATGTGGCTCAAGTAAATATGTGACAAGAAGCAACCACAAATTTGGACCTGTTGAGTTGCATTGTATTTCGGAGTTGGCATACCCTTGACATATGACAAATATATTCTTGGACCTGTGATGAACGAAGCACCTAAATTTTTTAAGCCATAAGAGCTTGGACCTGTGCTGTCTTGTAGGACTGTGATCCCTTCAAATCGTTGGAGGGCTAACATACATTCAAGGAAATATAAAAATCTGGTTGGATATAAGGTGAAATACTTCTGACCTATGGATACTAATCAACAACAAAGGAACCCATGAAAAAATCAACGTTTGGATGATGAACTAGTGATGAATTTGAAGGCATAAATTAATAATAGTGAAGTGATAATTTTGGAGCAGTGAAGCACTAACAGTTGTGGCACAATTCAAGTAAGTTACCTATTCATATTTATTAAAAAATAGTTGAAGGTTTGGTTCCCTAGGGGTTGGAGCCTCCAAATAACAGGTTGGAGTCTTGAGAAGAATAGGGTTGGAGCCCTAGAGGTTGGAGCCTGGAAGATTGAAGGGTTGGTTCCCTCAAAGAACATTGTTATCAAATTTTTGTAAAAGAGGATTTGTGTACTCTCTTGTTTATAATAAAATCCTTATTATTTATTTCTCTGATTATAATTGTGTAAGAATATTAACTGGTAAACATAAAAATTGAAAACAAATATTGGTTCACCCCCCTCTCAATATTTCCAACAATTGGTTTCAGATCTAGCTTCTTCATAATCATCCTAACAGCTGGAAGAAGGATTATTATGGCACAATAAAGAATCAGGAAGCAATAGGAAAGATCCCCCAATTTGATTTGACAAATTTTAGTTTTTGGAAGCATAGGATGACATTCTATTTAATGTCTCTTGGACTTGAAGTATGGAAATCAGTTTTGGATGGATATAAATTTCCACCTACTCCTCTAATAGATCAAGATGGAAGGAAAGTTTATATAGAAAATTCTAAAGCAATCAATTCCATAACAAGTGGAAAGTCTGATTCAAAATTCACAAAAGTGATGAATTTTGATTCTGTTAAGGAAATGTGGGACAATTTAATTGTTATCTATGATGGAGATTCCAAATTCAAGAAAGGAAAACTCCAAACTCATAGAATACAATTTGAGAGTCTTAATATGGATGTCGAAGAAGATATTGTAGCCTTTTTCCTTCGTGTGGATGAATGTTTCAACTCACTCAAAGGTCTAGGAGTAAAAATTGAATAAAGCACAGTTGTCCAAAAGGTCTTGAGATCTCTTTCGGAATGTTTTGACTCCAAAGTAAGTGCAATTGAAGAAATAAAGGACTTTGATACTCTAAAGATGGATGAACTTCATGGTATTTTCATTGCATATGAAATGAGAAAAGGAATCCCAAACTCCAAGGAAGCTGCATTCAAGGCTTCAAATTCATCAAAGAAAGGGAGAAATTATGATTATAGAAGTGATGATTCTGACACTGAATCTGAGCTAGCACAATTCGTAAGGAAAATAAGGAAAGGATCTAATCTCAAAGGTAAGTATCCTCTCACTTGTTTTAAATGTGGAAGAATAGGACATTATGTTGCAAAATTTCCTCGTAAAAATGATAGTGATGATGAAGACGAATATAAAAAGAAGATGTTCAAGAAGAAAGGGTATAACTCCCATTGCTGCTAACTCATTAAAAGAGGATGTCGAGACCCCTCCATCATTTTTTAGTTCCCAGATGGTGTTTGATTTTTTCCTTCCCTTGGGATAGTTTTGAAAAAATTTGGAATTCTCATCCCCTGCCTCAAGCCAAATAGCTATACTCTTTACTCTGCAATTTTCTTCAATGTCTTTAGATTCCTATACCTTTCGCCCTCCATAGATTTTATCCTTCTCCTTTTTTTATCTGTCTCATACCCATCCCCTTCCAGGCTTTCTAAAGCCTCCAACTCAATCTCAATGGATTTTAAAACCACTTCATCCCTTAAATATTTTTCCTTAGCCCATGATATCATTTCTTGTTTCAATTTTGTTATCTTCTCCATAAAATATTGGGCAAGAGATAAGCCCAAAGATCCATTATGAGAATTCCAAATCTCATCGAAAAATTTGTTATAGGAAAAATATTTAACCCAGGAATACTTTAATTTAAAGGGAGAGCTTGGCTTCCTACTGGCCCCTTTTGGTTCTAGAAAAATAGGGAAGTGATCTGAATCACCCTCAGAGCCAACCCATTGGTGGAAAAAAGGGATATGAGCAGCCAATTCTTCTTTTATTAGAAAGTGACCTAATCATTTTTCCACCCTTGACTATCCGACCCTCCTATTTCTCTAGGTAGGATTTTCCTTCAGAAGGTCAACATCAATAAATATCCCCAACCGAATCTTGCTTAGAAAAATTTCTGCCAAAGGGTCCACCTGAGCATTTGGACCACATGATTAAGATAATCCTAAGGAGACATTGAGATCCCCTCCCACCATGAGCTTTGATCAATTTAATAAATATTTTGAGAAGATATTATTACGGAAAGGAATACGTCCATGACATGGTCCATAAATATTTAAATTTTTTAATTTGAACAGAGTTCATAAGAGTAAACCTCCACTCCAAGCATCAAATCAGAGCCCTGAGAATTTAATAGTTTTAAACTGCAATCCTTAATACCCAACGCCAAACCCCCTGAACACCCATTTTCATCCAATGCCACAGAGGACCATCCACGCAACATGTTTCTCAAAATAGTAATTACAGAGTTCCCAGAACCAAGGGTCTCTTGAAGCATGATAACATCATAAGAACTACTCTTAAGTAATTGTTTTACAACTAGTTTCTTTCGGGGACTAGCAATCCCTCTACAATTGAAGGACAAAAAAATCATTTGGAAACCGCCAATGGGGTCATGGCTACTCTAAGTGACCCATTTATGGAAAGTTGTTTACCATCAACAATATTGAGCTTGGCTTTTAACTGGGCCCCTGAAAGGTTCGATCTCCTACCTTGAGTCCTAAGAGGACTCGTAGAGTAAAATAAAAGGTTGAGACTCCCCACAGGATCATCCAAATAATCTCTTTTCTCCCAGGGCTGTTAGGATATTCTGACACATACGAAATAGTTAAGTATAACTTGGTCTAGCGTAGAGTTAGGTAAAGTGTGTTTCTTTACTATGTACATTTGTAACTTATAATCCGACGGTCACGATATGTAGTGATCCAAAAATTCACTCTCTTCTCGGTATTACCAACACTTGATCTGTGGCCTGACACTCGATTGGTCCATGATCTCTATTTAAAGATCATGGAGGGTCATTTGTCTAGTAATCGTTTATGAGAGAAGCTTATGTAAATTTTCTTTCTTTATTAATAAATTTCTTGAAGTGGTCACGTTAGCTCAAGCCATGGAATGTTTCCCTCTCTGAGGGTTTTAACTGCGTCAAATACTGGTGTACTAATTTGTGATCCATTTGTGAGCGGTGACTTTTGGTGTTTTATCTAAGGAACTTATCCTGTAAATTCCTACATGGTATCAGAGCCATTTTGAGGGCCGCATCCATTGTTGATCCAAATCCGAAGCCGGTTTGATTGCATGTGACTGTTGTTTTCCAGATCTTCTATTTCTGGCCATTTTCAGCCTGGGAGAACTGCTCTGTTGTGTCCGGAGCTTCTGTTACAATGAGGAACACCTTTCGCTTCATCTGAAAAGTTTTCAGGTTGCCCAAGTTATGTCATTTTAGATATGGAGGTATAAAGTATCTTTTTTGCAGTTATATTTTTTAATCCTTTTGTTTATTTCGGTTTCCTATGTTTATTTTTGGTTTATATTTTGTTATTGTCAGATCTATAACCGCTTCTTTATGTATGCTCTTTTCTCTGCGTCGTGTGCGATATTGGCAAATCAAAAACATGAAGACGGTTTTTTTTTGGTACGTATGCTCTTTCACCGCGTCTTTGTGCGATTTTGTGAAATCAGAAATAGTGAAAAAATAGATAGTCGCTAGTAAAACTAACGTTCTACCGTAAAGGTTGTTTTTTTTTTGCACAGATTTTGTGTTTTTTTGTAGGAAAAAGCACGCACATTGAATCGAAAAAAGAAAAAAAAAACACCTTCCTCCTTTCAAACAATTACAGAATCCTTTTACTAACTCACTTGGTGTAAAGTCAGTTTATGATAATAGAGGTGTTGGGTTCAAGTCTCTTTCTCAACCTTCTTTTTCTAAAAATATTTTTGTTAAGTTACTTTCCCTTAAAAATTTTTTTGGCAAGTTGTCAGTTTTAAAAAAAGAGGGTTTTATTTAAAAATTACATGCAAAAGTAACATTGTAAAAGTGACTCTCACTTATTTATAGAAGTGGGTCACATAAAGTAGTTTTTTTAAAAAGTGAGCTTATTGTATTAAGTTTGGAAAAGGGAAGGGAGGCGGGGGGGGGGGTTAAAAGTAGAACTTCATCATCAAATTTCAACCTTTCACATAACTATTCAACATCTACAACACTTGTTTTTCAAAAAGACATAACTTCTTCATCCGGAAGCCATTTTTCGAGCTGTTTTTTTAATTAGCCTAATTTTTCGAGACCTTTCCATAGGAGTAGTTAGTTTTAGCCCTTTAAGGTTCTTTTTTTTTTTAATGGAAACTGCATGCCTGGTCATTCTTAACAACACCAATTATTTCCAATGGCTACCCCACACGATAGATTTACTTAGAAGTAAAGGGCTTTATAGAATAGCCACAGGACAAGAAACTAAACCTATCGATGGAGATAAAGCCACTAAATGGGAATATAAATAAGATCAAACATGAGGGTTGATAGGAATTTCCATTGCTCAAGATCTTCGATTTCATATCCAAGAAATTGACACCCTTGATGTAGCCCTGAAAGAGCTAAATATTGTTTTTGGCATTCAAAATGAAATTAGAGCCCACCAACTTGAAAATGAGTTGCTTACTTTGGACCCCAATAATTTCTTCTCTATTGAAGATTTTTTGTCCAAATTCAAGACCCTTAGACTTCTCGTAGAAGGTTGTAAGGTCAAAAAGGAAGATGGTAGCCTTATCTATTCCATTCTTGCTAATCTTGGCCCTGGATACTCTGTATTTGTTTCCACCTTTCATTCCACTAGAGAAGCCATCATTTCTCAAGGAGAAACCTACAAGTCCCCTTCTTTTGATGCCTTTTGTGATTCTTTGATAAGAGAAAAAGAAAAATGCTTACACATTGGTCTTGTTAATATTGGAAACTCTTCTAAGAAAGCCTTAACATCCCAGAAGCAACCATATCCAAAGAATCCTAAGAAGAAGCATCCTAAAAAGAATGGTCCTAAACCAAGCAATGTTATTAAGCAATTTGAGCCACAAAGTGAAAGAAAAAATCAACAAAATGATAAGGAAAATAAAAACAAAGGGAAGAAGATAGGTAGACATTGCAACTTTTGTAATCATGATGGCCACGTAGAGTCTAAATTTTTTAAGAATATGGAAGCCTTGGAAGCAACAATGAAGATGCACAACATCAATTTGGAGAAATCTTCAACTACAGCTTCAGGAATTGCACTTTCTACTTGTGTTTTTCAAGCATCAAGATCTGGTTATGCTTTGAATGTTTCTTCTTCTTCTCATTCTCATGAGTGTCTCATTGATTCTGGAGCCTCTTACCACATGGCCAAAAATAAAGCCATGTTTTCTTCTTTAAATGATTATAACACCAAAAATATTTATGTTGGTAATGATAGATCTCTTAGTGTTGTAGGGTCTGGAACCATTCATCTAGATAATGGTCAATTTAATGATGTATTATGTGTTCCTACCTTGTCTTGCAACCTTCTATCTGTTTATTAGATAACTCATTCAGGTGAAGGGAAAACAATAGAATTCTCACCTCATGATGTTGTAATTAAGGACCTCAAAGATCCTAGAAAGATTTTAGCTACTGGCATTGCTGATGATTCCACAAGGTTGTATAAGTTTGACAAATTTGGGTCATCATGTCTTCCCTCCGTTTTTGTTGCTCATAATGATGAAGTGAGAAACTTTGGCATGAGCGATTTTGTCCCTTAAACTATCACTCTCTTCAAACTCTATGTAAAGAAAATATGGTGAGAGATCTTCCTATGGTATCTTGTCGAGATGGTGTTTGTATCGGATGTTTACTCGGAAAACATCATCGAGATAGTTTTGACAAACGTGCCTCTTGGCACGCTTCAGCCCCTTTGCAGCTTGTACAAAATGATTTATGTGGTCCACTTCGTGTTGTTTCTTTCTCTGGTTGTAAGTACTTCTTAACTTTCATTGATGATTTTTCGAGATGCACTTGGGTATACTTCTTAAAATTCAAGAGTGAATTTTTTAACATGTTCTTGGCCTTTAAGGCCTTTGTTGAGAAACAATTTGGACATCCAATTCTTAAGTTAAGATCAGACAATGGAGGAGAATATGTTAATTTTTTTTTTATCAACTTTTGCACTGAGCATGGCATTCAATTTCAACATACTGTTCTATATAATCCAAAACAAAATGGTGCAGTTGAAATGAAGAATCACACCTTAAAAGAAATGGCTAATTGTATGCGTCAATCTAAAGGACTTAGTCTCAATTTTTGGGCAGAAGCAATTAACTGTGCAAATTACATATTAAATTACACTCCTACTAAGGTTTTAAGGAATATAACTCCAGAAGAACCTTGGAGCTCAATCAAACCAGATGTAAGTCACTTTCGTATTTTTGGAAGTGATGCTTGGGCCCATATTCCAGATGAAAAACATAAATCCTTAGAACCTAAGAGTGAAAATGCATTTTTGTTGGATATTTAGAAGATGTCAAAGGCTATAGACTTCTTCAACCAAAATCCAAAAATGTAATAATTAGAAGAGATGTAAAATTTGATGCAAATATATCGTCTTGTGAGCCTAATTTGGCAGGTGTGCCACCTTTGGCATGCGAGCCTGATTCGACATATGTGCCACCTCTCTCTATCTCTTCTATTTTTTATAGCATTCCTTCTAGTTCGAATGGTGACAGCGAGGATGAAAATCATCCTCCACCTCTTTAAGATATTCCTTCAGCTCCACAGCTTCCAAGATGGGCCCGCTCTACTTGGGATGTAGCAAGTTCTCTTGCAGGTGATCCTGTAGATCGACGTTGTACATGTTCTCAATTGGAAAGAGCCTCTTCCTTATTGGCTCAAGTTCCAAAAAATCATAATCTAGGAACCTTTGAAGAAGCTTCAGGTCATCTAGATTGGGATGAAACTATGAATGAAGAATATCGTTCCTTATTGGCAAATGATACTTGGGATCTTGTTCCTCTTCCAAAGGGAAGAAAAATTTTCAGATGCAAATGGGTTTATAGAACAAAGTTTGGACCTAATGGAAAAGTGGATAAACATAAAGTTTGTCTTGTTGCTAAATGATTTTCACAAGTTGAAGTCATCGATTATACTAAAACCTTCTCCCATGTTGCCAAAATTAATTCTATCTGCCTTGTTCTTTCCCTTGTTGCCTCCTTTAAATGGGAAGTCCATCAGATGGATGTTAAATTCACCTTCTTACATGGATATTTGCTTGAATATATCTACATGGAACAACCCCCTGGATTTATCCAAAACGACTCTAGTATTGTGTCGCCTTAGGAAGTCTCTCTATGGTCTCAAACAAGCTCCTCAAGATTAGTATGCCAAAATGGATAGCTTTCTCTTAGATAATGGCTTTTCTAACTGTCATTTTGACAACACTGTCTACACCAAGAAAGTGGGTAAGTCATTCATCATCCTTGTTCTTTATGTTGATGATATTAACCTTACTGGTAGTGATCCCAACCATATAAACCATGTGAATTCTAGCCTCAAAAAGAAGTTTTAAATGACAAACTTAGGAAACTTGGATTATTTCCTTGGCCTTCAAATCTTGCAATCCAAAGAAGGTATTACCATTTCTCAATCCAAGTATGCCTGTGATCTTCTATGCCACTTTCACATGGAAGACTGTAATTCATCCCTCTCTCCGTTTCAGTTTGAAGTCAAGCTTTCAGTCACTTGTACTTCCCCTGAAGTTGATGTTACCTTATACCGTCAACTTATTGGTAAACTTCTATATCTAACCCATACATTTCATGACATTTCCTTTGTTGTTCATCTTGTTGGTCGGTTTATGCACCAACCTCATGAAAGTCACTGGAAAGAAGCTAAATAATCCTTCGATATATTCGAGGTACATTTTAGTTCGGGATTCATTACAGTGCAGGCGTATCTCCATTGTTGATTGGTTTCACTGATTCTGATTGGGCTGGTGACCCTAATGATTGAAATTCTACTGTAGGTTATGTATTCACTCTTGGTTTAGGACCTATTACATGGCCTTGTAAGAAATAAATTTCCATCTCTCTTTCTTTGGCAGAAGCAGAGTATCGTGGTGCAGTTGAAGCCAGCAAGAAAGCCTTGTCTCTTTGTCAGATCCTGACCGAATTTGGTCTTCATCAGCAACATCCAACTACACTTTGGTGTGATAATCTGAGTTCCATTCAACTATCCAAAGATCCATTTCAGAATCAGCGTATGAAACACATTGAGCTCCACATACACTTCATTAGACAGCTCATTCATGATCGTGTTCTTGAAGTGCAGTATTGTTCAACCAATGATCAAGTTGCCGATATATTTACCAAGGCTCTCTAGAAGCTAAGTTTACCAAACTTCAATCTATGCTTGGAGTTTAGGAAAGTTAAGGGGGGATAGGCTCTAATGCCTCCTTCCTTCTCCTATTGTGTCACCATTTTAAATACTTCAATCTTATCCCAAGTTGTTCTTAAGCGGGGATGTTAAGGTATTTCGACACATAGGAAATAGTCTCCTTTTGTGTCACCTTTGTAAATCCTTCAGTCCTATCCCAATTTGTTCTTAAAGGGGGGATGTTATGATATTCCGACAAATAGGAAATAGTTAAGTATAACTTGGTATAGCATATAGTTAGGTAAAGTGTCTTTCTTTACTATGTACATTTGTAACTTATAATCTGACGGTCACGATAGGTAGTGATCTGACGGTTCTCTCTCTCCTCGGTATTTTCGACACTTGATCTATGGCCTAAAACTTGATTGGTCCATAATATCTATTTAAAGAGAAGAGGGTAATTTTTCTGGTAATCATTTATGAGATAAGGTTATGTAAATTTTATTTCTTTATTAATAAATTTCCTGAAGTGGCTGCATTGGCTTAGGTCGTGGATTGTTTCCCTCTCTGAGGGTTTTAACCACGTCAAATAATGGTGTACTAATATGTTATCTATTTGTGAGCAGTGACCTTTGGTGTTTGATCTAAGGAACTTACCCTGTAAATTCCTACAAGGGACGAAGGTTATAATGGGGTTACCAGGGCAGAAACCAGAGGTGGAGGGTAGACACGATCCCACCAAGGAGGGGCCAAAAATATTTAAATAGATATTGAAGTGATGATACTGTCAAGGTATAGAGAGATATTACATTAAGGAGAAATAACATCAATAGGAGGCCTGGAAGGACTAGGCACAGAAATAGGATCCATAAGGGGAATACTCAGAAATGAAAGAGAGGGAGGAGGGAAAGAGACAGTACCTGCAGGATGAGATGCCTCTGTCTCAACCATCTCATCTCGTTTGAGTCCAATAGCAAGTATTTCATGCTCTATAGGTTATGCCCGTTGTACTTCATTAACCCCAGCAAAAAATAAACCCTCTACCTAATGATCCCTAGGAGAATCTGCGTATGCCATAACTACTTCCTGGGACTGCTCCTGCATTTATTGAATCGACTCCACCCTATTTTTCCTCCCGCGCCTAAACCCCAAAGGGAGGTCCCTAGCCAAATGGCCATGTTTATGGCAGCGGTGACATCGATAGGGCAGTTGTTCATATCCAACAAATGAGTGATAGAGTATCCATCCACCCATATCTACATCATATCTATAAAACCCTCCCTTGGGTCTAGTTTAACCATCATGCATGCCACCTTCCTTTCCAAAGTTACTTGGAAGGACATGTCGGCTTCCAGGAAAGCACCCAAAATATTCCCAATCACCTTGAAAATGTCCATTGACCAAATATGAGGGGCAAGTGATGGGAGACACACCCACACAAGGATTTCTCCCAATCTTTCTCTTTGTGCATCGAAAGGGGAGTCCATCTTTTAAAGAAGATCGGGGCTTTCCCAAAACAAAAATTACACTCAAGAAGCCAATCAACAAATTTAGGATTTGAGAAACAAACCTTGAACCATCCCCTTGTCAAAATGGTAACCTCTGTCTAATCAACCAGACCTGAACACCATTCTTTACTTATCCATTCTTTGATAAAATTAGCAATAAACTATCTTCCCTTTACCCGCCCCACTATGATGCACTCATAAGCATCCATAGCTTCATCCATCCAAATATCCACCCCAAGGATTAAATTTGGCTTTTCCGCTTTCTTCCTTATCACCTTCCCCTTCTTCCTCTTTAGACTAGAGGACTAACCATTTTCAGAAGTGGTTGTTGAAAAATTCCCTTCATCCTCATGAAATCCTAAGCCGAGGAAACCCTCCAAAGGGTTATTTGGTACTGAAGGGATTTCCTATAGAGCATCATAGTCCAGAACCTTCCCACCATTACCGAGGATGGGATTATGACCACCCTCCTTTGACCCCAAAAATCCCTTCTCAGGAAATCCAACCTGAGCCAAACCTTGGCTCTGTAACACAGAAAAACCAATTGAAAAATTCCCAGAAACTTCCTGAAGATGCAATACCACCATATAATTTAACTCTAGGAACCAAATAAAGGGATTCTCCCCAAACTCAATTGCCTTGGTCGCTAAAAAAATCACTCCGAAAGATTAACGACACAAGTGCAAACAAGTATTCTACAGCTGAGAGGTTTATACAAGCTCAAACTAGCAATCGAATTTTCCACCCCTAGACCATCGTTCAAACAAGATTGTATCCCTTCCTCCATCTTGATCCCAGTACTTCTCACTATATCTTGCAAACCACCCATTAAAACCTTAAAACATAAATGACATAAGTAATTTTTTGGCTTACCTGTAAACTTGTTGACGTCCCGAAAGAAATTTTGGTCAAAACTGTACCCTCCAGACCTATAGGAGATTCAGAGTCCAGTAAACCGAAAACCACCCTTGAGGAAAGAGGTTTTGACTCTTCCAGCAACCCAATTCCATTTCCATAATGCCATGCCAGCTCCATTTCACCACTTTTTCTAGGTGGAGACGTAGATGGAAAAACCACCTTCGCCATATTCTCTTGTGTCAGTTCCAAACCCCATACCGACAAAATATACTCCGGATATGGGTCCGTCCACAAATTTAATCAGGCTAACCATCCTGAACAGTGTAAGAAAAAACTGAATAAACTAACCTCAGACATGCTAACTGGTGGAGACTCGATCATGCAACCTGTGAAACAACAGAGGGTTCGCAGCTCAGTATGGCTCCAGGTGACCATAAACCCTCAATACGAGGAAACCCGAAGTAAAAAAATGAATAAACAAATAGTGTGAGGTTACAAATAGAGAATGGGTAAAAACGTTGAGAGTTAGATAATTTACATCTGGTAACCCAAAGAAAACAGTGAGAAATTAATGGAAAACAGAGAATGAGTTCACCAAAAGACCCCCCTTCCTCGGAATGCACAAAGACTCCTTCGGCACCCAGTCCAAGGGCAAGCTATAATATGCGTGGTTTCCTAGAAACCTACAACAAGTAACATTTGTCTTCAGTCCAACATCGTTGCCCTCAGTTCCACTTAGAGGTTGGTGCTATTCATTTATTTCGTCACATTTCGAGACATGAAAATGAAGTCAAAATCGATAATGTCCTCATTTGAATACTTTAAAGATGTTACGAAATTAATATGTCAAAGGAATCAAAACTCAATGTCAGAGAAGAAAAAAGAGCTTAAGGAGGCCATATCCAATAAAAATGAAGAAAATTCTTGTTTAAAAGATCATATTCAGAAAATTCTTACACGAGTCAAAAAGTGTAAAACTAAGAAGCACAAATTATAACAAGAAAAAGAAAATTTTGACAAGAAATTCAACAAAAGTCTATCATAGAAAGAAGAGGAAATTTTATGCTTAAAATACCTTAACAAAAAATTATTAGAACCAATAAAGTGTTTGAAATATGAGAAGCTTGAAAGCCAAAATATATTTGACTCAGAAAATAAGGAATGCTTACGTCTCAAAAATCATAACTAGAATATGCTCAAACATATTCAAAAACCTAAGGATGATAAGAAATCATTGACAAATAGGTTCGAAGAAATTTTCACAAAGGAAGCATCAAAATCGCTAGATGTAGTAGTCCAAGTTGGGGAAGAAGAAACAAAAATCGATTCAACTAATCTCACAGTTGAGGGAAATCTAGATCCTATTGAAATAAATATGGATGAAGAAGTTGTAGTTCAAATGATGGACATTCAAATGATGATTCAGTCACCAAATCAACAACAATAGCACCTGAAGGAAATCGGGAAACAACCACTAACATGATAAGAGAAATTCCAACCAAAGGAACTATGTATCAACATCCAAATCACAAGAGTATAATTTCCAATCAATCTGTATACCAATATCACAGAAAATAAATGACAAGTTTATGTTCCAAAGAATACTGAAGTTTGCAGAATCCAGTCCCACGATAACTATTCATCACAAAATTTGATTCCACAGAAGATAAATCTAGGATGGTTTGATCTGTTCTCAATGCGACAATTTTTTTAGTCACTCAGAGTATCATATTGTCTTGTATCAATGAATATTAAATTTTAGAGACGAGAAGATGTTCTCTTTAAGCTTTGAGGATAAAGCCTCTTGAAGAGAGAGGCAATTTTATGAATATAATTCATATAAAAAAAATAATAAATATAAATATAATAATAAGTAATAAGTAATTAACTAATGGTTATTTAGTTAGTAATGAAGAGGCATGTCTTAGAGAAATTACCATTCATGGAAGGGCACCTCCATAGGGTATATAAGCAGGCCCTCATTTTCATTGTAATCCATCCTACATAAATTCTTTTATACAATATACAATTTACAATTATTGTCCTACGATGGATATATTTGTCTTTGAAGTATTTTAAATATTTATATTGTGTATATGACTTCTGGTCGTTACGCATGGGCACAAGAATTAGAATATGGGGATACACTAACAATAATAATAAGGGGGATACACTAGTATTATAAGAACCTAACATATTTTGACAAAACTAAATATAAGGCTCTAAGAATGAAATCCCAAAAGTATATAATTACACATGGTCAGCTGTATTGGAAGGATCATGTTGGTGTATTATTGTCATGCTTGAAAAAATATGAAATTCTTGATATTATAAACGAATACCATGGATATTCTTGTGGAAGACATTATAGTTGGAAGGTTACAATGCATAAGATCATGAAGGCTAGTTTTTATTGGCAAGGAATGTAAGATTTTCATTGAAAAGAAGAAGCAAGCTCGTTTGTTGTTGATTTGAGTTTTTGTGGAAGAACCTTTTAGACAGTGGGGATTGGATTTTATAGGAGAAATCCACACACATTCAGTGGAAAAAATAAATGGATTTTAACAACTACTGACTATTTTACAAAGTGGGTGGAAGCCATTCCTACCCAGATTGCAATTGATTCATTGGTTATAAAATTTCTTGAAGAAAACAATTTTGCTAGATTTGGTTGTCCAAAGAATAGAGTGACTGATAATGCACAAGTGTTTAAGTCTAAAATGTTAGGGTCCTATGTTTAGGAACTTTGTTCATGTTAGTCTTTCTATTTATGTAAGGTCAATTTGTAAATATTAGTCATGCTGAACTAACTATTATGGTTTAAAGAGGTTGAGATTTATATTAAGTTTCTTCTATTTTGATAAAGTTCCAAATGTATAAATTCACGAGGTTTCCTTATTAAAGGATAATCATAGGAAGTTTTTGGTCATGGAAAATTTCAAAGGATCATGTCTTAAAAATCCTTGGTTATAATAAGTTAGTCACCATCCTTGGTCATCATAAGTCGGTCACCTAAGTTTAGAGGTCGAGTCTACATCAAAGCAATCATGAGATGGATTAGGCATAGATTTGGAGGATTTTTTGAGTAATTTTGGATGTCATTTCAATGATAGGTCATGAACTCAACAAGAAGATAATGGTCAGAAGGACATTCCTTTTCTTTTCCCAAGTGTTTTATTTTCCAGGAGGTGTTGCACATTCATAATTTCCATTTCCAAATCACATTTATCTCTATCATTTCCACTCCAGGCCATTTTGGAAAGTTATTTTAATTCTCTCTTCCTTCCACATCACTCAGTTCTTCTTCATTTCCATTGAAATTTTTGGTATGCCCGTGTTGTTTTGTTGCGAAAGGGAGGAAGGGGAAGTGCGAATCCACACATTGCTACATTTCCTGCAAATTGGTGGTCGAATCTCCTTCATGGGTGCAAAACCAAGCTTACCCTTATTCCTCAATCCTGGATGAATCCCAAAATTGCATGTAGGAGCTAGAAAAAATCGTAGAAAGCCTACAAGAGATATAAATTTATTGTCGCTGCCTTTTTGAAATCGATGTGTTTCTGCATATTGCATTATTTTTTATCCTAGTTGTTGCAATTCCACACAATGATCTATATTTTGTTTTTGTCGCTACCAAATTCGTGTTTTTCTCTATGTAGCCTCCACATGTAATGTATACCACAGTTTTAAAACTAAATTAAAGATTCTTGCCTTAAGTGTTTGTGCTTAAAAGTGTTAGAAAACCCAAATTACTTGAGCGTTGCATTTTTCATAAAGCACTGCGATTGTCCCATTAAGGTTCTCTGTCAATTATTGAAAATTTGCGAGTTTTTAGGGTTTTTTTGAGAAAGGATGCATTGATTAGCCTTTTGTGTAGTTCTTGTTGTTTTTTAGTCATCATCGGAGGTTTAAATTATTATCATTCCTCCACTGTTGCACAAAATAAATTTCTTAAAATATTAAACTATTCACTGTTGCAAAAGCAAAATCATGTCAACTCCAGAAGACAAGAAGCACAAGGGATTAACATTTATTTTGTTCTTATCATGAGTTTCCTCTACTATCTTTTTACCATTAGGAATCATTTCTTGTATCAACTTTGACAAACCTTCCTTCAAACCTTCCACTTTTTCTTCCATACCATCCATTTTTTCTTCCATACCATTCTTCAAACCATCCATCGTAGCTTCCACGCCTTTCTTCAAACCATCCATCTTAGCTTCCACGCTTTTCTTCAAAACTTCCATTTCATTTTTTGTTTCTCTTTGCGAGAGCGAAATTTGGTGCACTTGCTCTTGTAATTTTGATAGATCATGTTGCAATTCTTCATCTTCATGAGCCATAATAGAGTACTCTGAGGGCTTAATGGGTGTTGAATTCTTTTTAGGAGGCATTATAGAACCCAATACTGATATCTACGCTAAATAGGCCTTTGAAATCACTTAAACTGATTTTTCAAACAAGACTTATGCAATTTGAAAAAAAATACACACATTTTTCTTGATTTTGAGGAGCTTGATATTGAAACTGAATTATCTCTGTGATTTCGGATCTTCAATATATGAAATTCGGCCCTAAAGTAGCCCTCTGAATCTTCTTTTGAATGCCACAGGTATGACCTGATTGGAGCAGCGAAACCCTAGAATCCAAAGCTCTGATACCAAATGTTGGGAAACCAGCTCCAAAAATAGAAGAAAAGATAGATCAACGCCTTAGAAATCAGCCACTTCGAGGGGGAAACCTCCAATAAATTACATAAATGAACATTTCTTGGATGATACAAATGACAAAACCTCCTTTCTATATATAGGAGTCCATGGGGCCACAATGTAATCCTAGCCGACCTAACAATAATAATGTAAGGGCACAATAATAACAATATGGGGGTTATAGGGGTACAACAATAAAAATAAAGGGGTTACACTAACAACAATAAGGGACTATACTAGTAATATAAGGACCTAACAGTGCCATTGTTTAATTTGAGTCACAAGATGTCACAATTATCAATGCAAGCCCAACCATCAGAATGGATTTTGAGGAGGTGGGGTGTATGAGGTTTTGTGAAAATATTCACGGGTATCATCTACAATTTACTAAGGAGTTTGCCAAGGGTTTTGATGGTTTGCAAACAAAGGTGGGAACACTTACTTTTCCAGTCACATCCCAATCAATATTTGATAACACTGAGATCCCTTTGAATGGTGAGGAATGATTTAAGGGTATGGCGATTTATTTGGTTCATTTAAAATACTTTCTCAAACCAACATACCAGAAACGGTATGGGTATGTTGTTCCAAGAAGCTGTCTACAATACCCACCATAGTAAACTACTAGAGGTGATTCAAAGGTATTTCACATGTGAAGGGAGGTTATATAAAGTACATCACTGTCATATTAGGCTCCTAATACATTTTACAAGAAGAAATCCTTTGAATCTTCCTTACTATTTATTTATGAGCCTTTGAAAAATGGCTGACAGATTTCAAAAAAGGGGAATCATATTGAAGCTAGTTTGTTTCATTTTTCATTGAATAAATTGTTGATGTTAAAGGAACTTGAAAAGAAAGAGCAGTCATGGCAGGAATTTTTGGTCTCTTCAGGGTGGATGACACAATATTCTAACGTCCACAAGACTAAGAAAGATACCCCATCAATTGCAATCAAAGAGGCCTCCCTTACGACAACTAGCTTGGTCAAAAATCCTTTGACTAAGATCAAATCAGTTGATAAAATAAGTGCCAAGAAACTTCACTTTTCACCCGAGGTAGAAACCATCGCTAGGGTACCGAGAACAAGATATTCGGCCAAGATATTTCTTATAGTTACTACACCTACACCTATTCATGTTATTGAATAAAAAATTACACATAAAGAAGCAGAAGTTTATGAAAGGGACCAGATCATTAAATATTTGCAAGATCGGTTGGACAAGGCTCATCTAATGAAAACATATTTGTAGTAAGAAAATAGAGAACTCGGGTAAAAAGTAACACAAGAAGCTTCTCACCCTAGTGAACGAGAACCATAAAGGAAAGCATTGGTACATGTTGCTAAAGGAAAAGGAAAACATATCATAGATGTTAAAGAAGTGTTGGGAAAAATAATTTCCTATCATTTAATTTGTCAACCCGAGGGTTTCGTAAACTTGTGAAGCATGCGTGCACTGTATGTGCTAGAAATTATATTTCAGTTTAGATAAATCTAACTACAAAATAATTAAAACCAATTCATCTAATCTATGAAATCAAATAATGAAAATGAAATTCAACTAATCTATAAAATCAAGTAACGAAAAGAAAGAAAACAAATTCAAAAGAAAATATAGCGCACAATCACACTTGCAGGAATTGAAATTTTAATCTAAGAAAGCATTTCAAAGCATGTAAAGGAAAACAACTAAGGTAATTTCAATCACTTCAGCATCCAATATGATAGAATCACCCTCTTAATATGATGTACAAGCAAACTATTATACTTTAGTCTTTAAATCTAGGAAATCAATTAAAGCATGCAAAGGGAAAACTCAATAATTGCATAAATTAGGTATTCGAGCATTCAGTTATGATAAAATCACCTTCTTCAAATGATATTTAAGAACACCTAGTTATACAATTGAATAAGGATCTAAAAAGAAATGTAAAAGCATGTAAAAGTAAAGCTCAATGATTGTATAGGTTGAACATTCAATCACCCAGCTTGGAAGTATGACAAGTCACCTTCTTAGCTTGATATTTTAGGAATATTCGATTATAAAATGAAGATAGTTTGATCTATGAAAGTAAATAACATAACATGAAATGAAACTAAATAACTATGAGCTCTATTGCCTCAAACTTAATCCAATTGGAAAATAAATAAATCTTTCATATTGAAAGGTTTTTAGAAAAGCAAATATTACACAGTCATTCTAAAACTAATACTAAGAAAGAAAATAAACTTTAATCTATAAAAGCAAGTGAATCTCACTCATTTTAGGTAGCTAATCTAAAAGTACGAGAGATGGTAAATCGAGATGCTCAATATGTAAGCAAAACCAATTCAAAATGAAGGAACAGTCATGAGTAAGGTGCCACAATCTAATTCTGTATTCAAAGCTTGAGCATAACTCTAATTTTACACATGATTTGATAGGAGAAAGCTTCCCCTATTTATACAAAAAGATAAGAAGCTATCTCATTAATGAGAGTCCATGAATCTCTCCCTATATCTATAGAGTTACAATCCAAATAGGAAGTGATAAGGTACATGTCTTCTTAGAGTTACAATATAAATAGGAAATGAGACACATATCCTTATGATCCCATGATCTTCTCCATCCAAATTCGAATTTTGCCTTAGGAGACCACATAAGGGTCTTTTGGAAACTTCTTTTTGACCTAAACATGGAAACACACTCATTCCACTTGTTAGGTATAAGTATGTGCATATTATTTTCCAATTTTTAACCACAAATTCACTTAAAAATACTAGGAATCAATAAAGTTTGGAAAAAAATAAATGTAACCCAATAGTGGTAATGGTAAGGTAAATGTAATGAAATGGAGGTAGAGTGACGGTGATAATATGGAAATATAAGTGAAAATGTAATGGAAGTAAATGAAAATTTCAAGGCCCAACAAGAGGTGAAGGAGGAAATTGAGCAGTCAAGGAGACCTAGAACTAGGTCTGCTTCCAAGATGAAAATGCAACTAAAGGATACTATTTAGCTAGAACATAGGTTGGTTTTGTATGAGAAGAAAGAGTTTGAAAACATATTGGAATAGCTTGACTGAGTTCAAAAACAAGTAGATCAACTTGCAGAAAAGGATCATAGGGATAAATTGAGTTTTTTTAATCAAATAAAAGTCACTGGACCTATCATTCATAAGGCCAAATATAATTTAAAGTGTACCCTACCTCTGCATAGGTAGGTGAGAAATTTATATACACATAATTTTCTTTTGAAAATAAGACTCAGATTGGTAAAGAAGTAGCACACTGAGGCCAAGGAATCTAGAAGAAAGAGGAAGAGGGTAAAGTTGGATATACTAGCAGAGGCCAACACAAAGGTAAATATTCATCAGGAGGATTCCACTCAACTCTAAAAAAATTCTTTTTGCTCATAGAGTCATAAATAGGTCATTTTTGGCGGAGCTTATAGAAATGCAACAAGGATTTGATGCACTTTTATATAGTCTTTTAAGTTGATGAGATAGTGAAATTTTGAAGTTTTTATTGTCATATGGGGAGTCATATGAATGTCACAACACTTACATGATGCCTCTAGCACTTTATATTATAATAAATCCATCATATGCTCAGAAGTTTTAAGGCGTTGCAGAAGGTGGAAGTTTTGTTGCGAAAGTGGGGGTTAGTCAATAAGGAGGTCTGCAAGCAATGTTAAGCCTATCTAAGAGGTTAAGTACCATAATAGATATATTTTAAATATACCCATTTTCTCCATTTTTTCAGAGGAGGGATTTAACCATACATAACATGAAAGGATACTTCAACTTATTGTGAAACTAGCTGATGTGCTACGAAACTGGACAATCAACACCTTTTCACTTCATATTTTGAATTTTTGGTTTCTAGAAGAAGTTTGAATCATGTGGATAGGTGGCATATTTTCTTAGGAGCTGTAGTTAATTTTTATTTTCAAATATTCCAAGTTGGTGATGTTTTAGTCATAAACTGGTTGTAAGTAAAACCACCCCTATTTTTAAGTATATGCACTAAAAATTCGATGTATCTAGTTAAAAGTTTGTTTTGTTCAATCATTTTGACCACCTAGAGTGGGATACAAAACATCATGAGGTATATTAAGATTAAAAACTTAGTAAATGGGTTATGTTGGTCATATTAGAGGGAAACATACTTTTTGTGCACTGTATTTTCTGAATTTTTTTGTCGAGGACTGAATGAAAGACATCAGGTGATTTGCAGGGATTTTTGTGTCAGATATTGATGATGTTGTGCTTATTATATCTTGTAAGTTTGTCTTATGTGTTTACATCTCTTGAATATATGTCTTCTTTCTTGGAAAAACCATATATTTAACTCAAAATTCTTCTAAAAAATGCTTTGATTTAGTTTTACCAAGTTATCTATGTTTTCCTTTTAAAGCAACATTCAAAATTTATCTGTAGTTTGATACTCTTTGTGTTGATTCCATATTTCATCACACTCACCCTCCTGCAACGAATTAATTCCACCACCAATACATCCTACCTTGCCCCTATGGAGAAACCCTTTCTTTCTTCAACATATCACTGGAAAAATAATTGATTTGACATTACTCCATGCCTAATGGATCTGTCTCTTTTCTCATCAATAGACCTTTCAAAATCAAACGTTATTTAACATTATACCTAGCCTAATATCAAATCAGTCGGGAAACCTAAGTGAGAGAGCCATCTCCAATGATAGAGGGGCTAGATTATGGTCTAAAAGTGGTTTTGTGGTTACCTCTAAAATTTATCTCTTCAACCTAGAAAAATTTACGAAGTGATAACATGTAATACTTATTAATTTCTTTCAGAAATATAATGTTATACTTGGTCACTCTACCACCTATTATCAATAGGGAAATGGGTTGACAGAGTAGTCAAACAAGACTTTGGTGAGAATTTTAAATAAAACTATCACAGAGAATAATAAAAACGGGAATCTTAACTTAAATTCGATATTTGGGAAAACAGAGTACAACAAAAAATCCACTGCAAAATAACCATTTGAATTAGTATATGGTACTACAACATTGTTTCCTATTCAATTGGCTATGCGAGTGGCTAAGATAATTCAGGATGCATAGGAGGAACCTAATCCATTGACCAAGAGGAAAAACTAGTTGATTGAATTGCAAGAGAATAGGGAGTAGCTGACTCAAGTACTAGGACAAGATGAAGGATTTGTTTGATTAAAAGGCCAAGGACAAATTTTTCTAGCCAAAAGACCTTGTGCTTAGATTGGATGCCAGGAGAGAAGACAAAGGAAAACATGGAAAACTTTATCCTCTCTGGTTTGGGCCCTTCAAGATAGTAGAAGCCAAAGGTAACAACACATTCTTGGTAGAAAATGTGGATGGTGAAGTGTTTGAGCTGAGTGTGAATGGGCAGTACCTCAAGTAATATTTCCAACACTAAAGTCATGCATTCACTTCCATTGTAAATATCAGTGAGCCATTGTAAGTACCTAACTGTTTAATTCATTTTAAATTTTGTATATATTTTTTGACTCCATGCCCAACAAGGCTACTATTATACAGGTTTTCAATGCCTTGCCAGCAAGACATTGTCCCCAGTTGGAGCTGATGGTGTACCCTCCTCTTATTTTATTTCATTATTTATATATAAAAAGGGTCAAGGTGAAAATGATAGCATATTTTGGAGACGTTTACATAGTAGAAAATGGGCTCAAAGACCACATCAGACTCACTCAACCAGAAATTTCTCTAGAAGAGATTTCCAACGATATAAAGAAGTATACAAATAACCTCTTGGATCAAATGATAGAGGTAGTCAAAGTTGGGCCTATAAAGGTAAAAATTCCAGAAACCCCACGACCCCAGAATCACGTAACTCATTAGAAAATTAGTTTCAAAAATCTCTGGGAACTAAGGGACCAGAGACTCGTCAACTGTTAGAGTCGGGACCATATATTAACGAAACCCCGTAACAAAAATCAAAGATCTAAATCCTAGAATCCTAGAACCTCGTAACCTTTTGTTAAATGAAATTTTTAAAGTGCTGGAATTGAACCATTTACAAATAAATCCTTCGGAAAACAAAGGATCAGATACCCTTTTCTCTCTCCTTCAGCCAGACATGTGGCAACATATCATTGGGAAAAGGTGACATGAACAACCATCCATTGGGAGGTGGACACGTGGAAAGAAGTTTAAGGGTTTTTGGGAAGTCGAAGGGCCCATATATGGATGACACATGGATTAATAATGGGTCGACACATGGCTTAGTTGACGTCAACATAACGTTATCTTGGTAGCATACCCCAAGGGGTCAGAATTTCGTAGCTTTTTTTTAATTCACAAAAAGGTGTCAAGTTGCGAGGAGCATGGAATAGTAGCATAGAAATCCCAGAATCCCTTAGATATTTCTAATTTCATTTCAATACCAGGGCACCAGGGCATCTAGGTTCTAGCTTAGCAGAGAGGAAGTCCTAGGCAACATCGTTTTCGGTACACAGGATCCACTAAGTGGAAGTAAGACTTCCTCCAGTTTCCAAATTTAAATGGTTAAATAACGACCAACTATGGGGCGAATCCCCATCTATCTCAAAGCCGCCTCACCTAGGAGATGTTCTGGCAAGTAAAAAAGTGTGGTTGTTAAGGCAACACTTGCCCCTGGAAAGTCAAAATCAATAAAATGAATTTTTCAAATCGACAGTTGTGATGAATTTTGGGGGGGTTGAGCCTTTCCTCCAAGTCTTCCCAGGCACCCTGTTGGAGGAGGTGAAATGGGCCAGCCGCCTATCAGGCCAATGTGGCAACCACATCAACATTAGGGACCATTTCCAGGCGAGTGTGGCAGCTAAGTGAGAAAACATTTAAGACATAAACCTTCGCCCTTTCCCTCCACCCATTCTAGCTATTCCACATGTCTCCCCCATGTCATTTCGTTGTTTTCCCACCTATAAACCCATGTGAACTGGCCGTTGGAATTTAAACTTGTCTATTTCAAACTATTTTGTGTCTAACTGCTCCGCTTGTTCGCAACTACCTTCGCTCGACTGGCAAGCAGTGTAAGGACCTTTGTGCACCCACAATGCCAAAATCCTTTCACTTACTAGGTAATCCATGATATCTTTTTCATTGCGTGATTGTCACCATGCCTAAATTAAAAAATGGCTCGAAAAAGATGTGAAAACACAATAGCCAAAACCCTCAGGCCACACCGAACACTTCATGGACACAACAGGGGAAATTCATGATTCCTTTTTCCCTCTGAACCTATCTAACCTTCGTTTGTACTTCTATGGATGCTACCTCAATAAGGAATACCACTTTTGAGTTGTTAAGTCAGGATTGTATCACTTAGCCACCTTGACAATAAACCCTTTCCCATAATTCATATCGTGGCTCATGGCCACCTTCGTTGAAGAGAATAATTGTTGTATTTCCTCCACTGTGGAGAAAATTTTGGAGGTCACCCATGAATTGATGCATAATGCCTTAATTTATCTGAAATCCCAAAATTTGGAGAATTTTACAGAGACTACGCTATTCTATGATTCATTGGGCTCTCAGTTGGAGAGAAAAAAGTCTTTCTCCAACTAATTATGGCCCCAAATGGAAAATATCCTGCCAACTTAGAAACCCTCCCAATTTCCTTTTTTTGATAATATATGAAATACATATTATTTTTTATCCTATTTTTTTTTTAGTGAGGAAGAGATGACAAATGTATCCAAAGTATCCTTATGGATTTTACATAAGATGATGAAGCGAGACATTGTCCTTGACATTCCCTCTTTCCTAGATGAAGCCATTAAGTTCCAGTGCAATCAATACTACCTGGCCTCCTCCTTCAAATATTACTCCATAATTGTTTACTTATTCCTTTACACTCGTGTGTAATAATTTGAGTACCTAGGGCTTAACATTGTAGAATCCCATAAGCAAAGGAAATATGTGGTTGACTGGGACAATTCTCTGAAGAAGAATCCCAACAATGAAGGGTTTTCACACTTTCTCTCTACTTTCATGGCCATTTCTTATAAAATTATCAACAAAGTCTCCACTCCTAGAGTATTACACAAATAGAGGAGAATTTTTCAACTCAACGAGGATGCTAGGGTGGGTGACTGGTATTTTCTTGAATATTGCACCGAAATCAGAGTATATCTATATGAATTTCCTCCTTACCAACTTCTTGTATTTATGCCCATGAGAAATTTTTCCTTAGAGTTCATCAGGAAGAGTCTAAACACAGACAAAATCCATTTTTTCCCTGCCAAAAATGGCTATATGTTTAAGCTTCCCATGACTGTAGGTCCCTTCGTTGTAAACTCTATACATGCATTCAAGCAGGTGGAAATTATCTTAAAGGAATTGAGCTTGAAATAGGAGAAGTGTGGCATTATGATCCTCATGGTATTATTTATAGTAGAATGAAAGATATTAATACCTCTTCCTATGAACATGAACATAGAAAAAAATTAGAATGGAAGGGTAATCTTGATTCATGGCCCAACAATACAGAGATGTAAATTGAGACACCAATCACAAAGAAAAAATCTTAGAAGAGGAGTATTGATGAGGCAGGAGATACCGAGATGAAGGATGCATCCTCGACCAAGAAAGAAAGGCTCCAAGAGCAGATAAAGGAGTATATTGAGTTCAAATTCAATGATAAGAATCCAAACCAACTAGGATTCTAGGTGCAATTAGAGGATCCTCAACAAGCTACCTCCTATGGTTCAACTAAGGTAGCAATCCCTGGTTCAATTGGGAGCACATTAGTAGCATTGAGCCAGTTTTCTCCTCAAGGTGTTACATCTCCTTCAGGGCTACAAATTTAGCTTCTTTGATAATATATGATCCATAAAAAGTAATCTTATGGCATTTTTATCTCATCAACATGGATCATTTAAAAAAAAATATAAAAGAAAACAATTATGTCTCTAAAACTCAATGATTGCTTCCAATGCAAATCATTAGTCAATTTTCAATGCAATTCATTTAAAAAACCAAAACTTTCTCAATTTGAGTTCAAGGATCCTTTGTTAGTCCAAGTGAGTTAAAGGATCCTACCAATAATTTTTTTAAGGATGGAAGTTTACCTTAAAGTTTAGAAACGTTGGTGAATTAGTAGAAATTCTTTCGGTAATAATCACATGCAAAAGAACGTGGTCGACTCGTTGGTGAATCTTACTAATCCCTAATATGCAAATTGTAAACATTTTGGCAATATTTTTGTAAAAATATTTAGATTTATAGTGATTTTATATTAGTCTGCATAATTTTTTGGCAATTTTAAAGGTAAGATAATTTTATACTATAAAATGTGGGAAAATCACTTAAAAAAATGGAAATTGGTGAATCTTTTTTTTGGAAAAAACATGAAAAATTAGCCCACCTGCGAATATTAGCCCCTAAAATTTTCCCCGATCATTATCCTACTCATGATTCATTGTTGTAATTCACATAACCAATGCTCAACCTTTAACTTGTATACAATTTACCAAAAGAAACATTTTTTGGGATTAATTCTCTTGATCAACAATGGGCATAATCGATTATGTTTGCACTAGGTTTCAATCCTAATTCCAAATGAGTTCCAACATTACAATTCATCAATAAGAGGCTATTTCATAAGGAATTTCGATTTATTTAGTTGAAAATTGTTGCAACATCTAAAATCCATAAGTTCACCAGTGAATAGAGGTACATCATGCCCAATATGTGAAGTAACTGATGTCAATTCATAGATTTTATGGATTATCTTGATTTTTACTTTGACCCCTAATTACTAGCCTTAACAAACTATACCTTAAATATGTTCTCAAACTATTAGGAAATAAAAAAAAAGTTGCAAAAATCACCTATATGGAAAGTGTCTACCCTGTAGATTTTGCAATGAACAATCAACTTATAGTTTTAGTGCAAACCTATAGCATCCATTTACGACAACCCTAGGTCACCTCCAAGTCACCTTCCTTTCCTTCATTCTTAGACTAAAGTCAAGTTCTTTCGTCCTCCCACAATTCGTTGACTTGTTTTGACCTCTAAACCTAAGCCTAGGGTGGAATGATCCATCTATCTCCTAACTATTCTACATGTGAGCTTCAAACACAACCATTTGTCCAGGAAGTGACATATACAAAGGAAAACTACCTTTCACCAATTATTTCAACTAGAGAGTCAATGCTACTAGTTGCAATTGCACTTGTACCATTCTTGTTGATCCTTTTTCTCCACTTGGAGTTGACTCTAGTCTCATTCCCCATAACCATTTCATCTTCAAGACCTTTACTAAATATAGCTCCTCAACATTGAAAAGGAAACATGACCATCCCTTCACTTGAGTGTGGAAATATAGTGTATTTATAACACACAATTTTACAAAATATTTGTTCAAAGAATCCCTATATCTCCCTTTTATTTTTGTATATATATATATATATATATATATTGATTTTGTTTTTTGAAAGACAATGATAAAATATCTACAATGCCATCTTTTAAGAAACACTTCGTCAAATTGCTAAAATGTAGTGATACTACCATGTTGAAGGGATCCGAATGGGTGTTACATCATCAACAATTACAACATTTTCAACAAATTTAACATTGACAACTATTACGACATCTATTGTTACAACATCCGATGTAATGGTCACTGTTTATGTAGTTTCAATAGTATCAAGTGTTATAACATAAGATTTTGTATTAGTTTCAACATTTTAAATTGTAATGGGTGTTACAAAATCAACTATTACAACATTTTTTAATGAATTTAACATTGACAACTATTATGGAATTTGTTGTTACAACTTCTCCAATTAAAACATCTTGTGACAGCCCCACCCATGGTTCTATCATAAAATGCATTGTAAATAATTTTTACAAATATGTGAAATTAAGAAAAAAATACCGAGTCAAAGGGGCACATATTCCAGAGCTGGGGAGGAGGATTTCTTGCTTAGGAGGCTGAGGTTTTATTATGTGGAAAATATGAAATGTTTGGGACAACCATTAAAAGCTAGTAGGTGCATGAATTAATGAATTGATTCTTAAAATTGAATGAATTGCAAGGAAGGTACACATTCCCATGACCTTGGGAACCTTCACATCGAAAATGGACAATAAATCAAGAGGGGAACTACATAGTTTAAGAAAGAAAGGACGAAGCATTAAATGGGAGCCAGGAAAAGAAGGCAAGGCATGGTATTTGAATTCATGTTGAAGGAGAGAGGAGACACAATTCGAGCAACAGAAAATAGAGATATATATTTCAATCAGCATGTAGCGTGAAACAATAGAGAAGAGAAGGGGATTGGCTCTCAATTTCCCTGGTGGTTGTGGGTTGAGCTATTAGTCTCTAGATCCATGTAACAATTTGGGGTTCCCTAGAGGCTGTGAGTTGATATAGGATCCCTGGAGCCCTGTAATAGCTTGGGTCCCTGAAGGTTGTTGGTTGAGACATAGTCTCTGAAGCCCTATAAAATCTTGGGTCCCTGGAGGCTGTTAGCACTGGTATTTGCATCCCACCCATCCCACCTTATTTTACTTTTCTTTCACCTCATCTCCATCATTATCATTGACCTCACTTTGTTTTTTAACCATTTTTCCCAAGGGTGACCAAATCATCATTTTTCACAAGCACTAAAACCTAATTTCCTCTCCCACTGAGCTAGGGTTTGCTATGGAAATGAAAAATTTGAGTATAGGAGGCATAAGGTAGGTCATATCAATAAGTATGAGGCCATTACAACTCATAATATCATGTCTCCATCATTTGTGAAGAAGTCATTCCAAGGGTCAATCATTTGCCATTCATAGGGCCAGTTTTGCTTCAAACTATGTTTCTGACTAAACAAAGATGAATTTGACAAAAGTAAGAGACTTTTTTTCTCCATCATAGGCCAAGGAAGAAAAACCTCCTTCATTTTTTTACATAGGTTTCATGGTTTTAGAAAAATGTAAAAAATACAGAGTTGCTGCACTTCTGGAGTGACCTTGGGAAAATCACGTTTTCTTCTAACTGGAGTGTCCAAATGACTTGCTTGATAATTAAAATGAAACCTATACTGATATATATTTCCAATTAACTATCTTGTTCTCAATTTGGATTCGAGGAAGGTCTCCAAACGTTGTTTGCAACAACACTCTACATTTCTACACCCTCATTCTGCACTTTTTCACCAGTATTGGGAAAATCAACTTTTGACAAGGAAAATAAACTCCAATCATAAAAAAAATCTATATTTGGAAATTAGATAGGATAATATTTCCAACGAGCTATTCTGGGACCCATTTGGATGTCGGGAAGGCCTCCAACCGTGGTCTGCAAAAGGGTGTTGCACACAAAGGGCATGCTCACCTTGGTCGTTGTGCGTTTACTAGAATTGGGAGAAGTGATGTTTGACAGGGAAAATGACCTTAATTTTGAAAAGTGAAGGTAGTTCTGGATATTAAACTTGAATGGATTTCCAATGAGCCATCTTAGAGCAAATTTTGACACCGGTAAGGAACTCAAATTCAACCTTGAACAAAGAGTATATTTTTCCCTGGTCGTTGCGCGTTTAACAAGAAAATGGTGCATTTGGCAGTCATTTGAAATTTTCTGAGTTTCACTCCAGTTTTGATTTTTATCTTGGGAAATGTTGAATTTACCTATTTAATGATGAATATTAATGTAATTATCATGTTTTTACTATTTACTAGGGTAAATACATTAGTTTAAAACTCATGATGAGGTGTAATGAATCAATTTGCAAAAAGTTAGAGTTGAGTCACTTTGACCACCCTACACTCTAGGTTTCAGTTCAGATTTTAGTGGATCAGATCCTCCTCTCATGAGTTTGACCCCTGAGGTTGGGATAGGTTGTTTGAGGCCTATATCATTTCATTTTTGAATCATTTTCAAAGGTTGTAAGTTGGAATCAGTTTGATTTTTCTAGTTGATCAAGGGAACTTGTACTCAGTTTTTGCCAAGCTAATAAAGAGGAGTTGCAGCTACATTTATGGGATACCTGTGGTATTGAATGTAATTCATTGTTTCTTCTTCAGTCACATATGTTTTAATTTATTGTTCATCTCACTTTCATTTCTATGTTATGATCTTTTATAAGTTTGAAATTCAAAATACATGCTTGCACATGCTCTATTTTGGGTAACTGGTCATATTTTGTTTCATTATCTTCTGTCTGAGAGAAATACATCCTTTATTATTTTCTCAACCTTCTTATAGTTTCAAAACCATTCCATAACCATTCTCTTCAAGTGATTGGCATTGTACCTACCTTGCCCCATTGATCCCTGCAACCCTAACTCCTTTTTCCCTGACCTAGATTTCCTTGACCTATTTCCTTTATCCACTGATTTTCCCAACCAAATAAATTCCAAAAAATCCCTTGCACTCATTATCTAGCCTAAAAACCTAATTTTTCCAACCCTCCTGGCTGTGACCCTTTTGTAGAGAGCCCTCTTCGACTTGATAGGGCTAGCTATCAAGTCAAAAGCCTGGTTTATGGTTACCTCTATTGGGATTCCTTCCTCAACCTTGGGAATCTAGTGGAGTGATAACAAAGGCTATGGCTTGGGATGTAATCTATGGATACTTGTAATAAATTCGGTCCCCTAAAGGCTATGATTTGATATAACAATATCTGGATCCCTAGACAGCTTGGGAATCGACTAATCCTGCAACAACATCAAAATAAGACTTGATTAAAGACCTTGGTTACTGCATTACTGTTATAGTGGATCCTGGACTCCCTTGAACGGAGTGAATCATTGTGTATGCACTTGGGGTGAGGTGATAAACTTAGGAATCATTGTGTTGAGAAAATGACAATGCTAATTGGTGGGATTGAGGAAGAGGCCCTATGGACTACCTGTTTCTGTTGGCAGTTGGTGTTCTAATCCCTTAAGCAAGCACACCCCTCAGAATCTAGAATATGGCTTGGGGGTGACAATTGCAAGTAAGTGTGGTTACAACTATCTATGGTTGGGTGGAGATTCCTTGTTCCACACTTAGTTTCCCTGCAATTTTAAAGATAATTATATGTTTTTTTTTCTTAAATATTAATTAATTTATGATGCATTTATGGTTGAAATGGTTTGGATTATTTTGGGACTATAAAAAAAAATTTTAATGTGATGAGTGTGTGGATGCCTCTCTATGTAGAAGCTTTATAGTTATGATAAATAAATGCATACATAAACACATATGTCTGAGTCTCCAAAGTGAATAGCGTTGATAAACAAGTTGAACTAGTGAATTCATCTGCAATGGAATGAAGTGTTGTGTTAAATGTTCATTACCGTAGTTCATAACATATACTTTTCATCAAAAAGTGTAATGTTGTATCCAATAAACTAACTCGATTCATGTTCTTGAATCAAAATCTTATCTTGGGGTAAATGATCATTCATATTGATTAAAAACGGATATGTAAGTAATACAAATATGATATGAAACATCACATGCAGTGAAAGGATCCACAAGGATCTGGAATAAAAACTTAGAACATTGCGCATAGAGACCCTTTTTACTAACATAAAATAAGCACATAAGAGACTACTTGTTTGGAAGGATATGTACATATACATGGATGTTCCTTCATCGGGCTATAACCCCTTGAGCCCGTGAAAAAGACATTGAGTCAACGCTAGAAGGGTTATCCTATATTTAAGTGTAGAAATAAATTAAACCTATGCAGGTAGGCTTAGTTGTCCTTGAATTATCAATAAATTTTATATCTCCTGATTGTATCAAAATGTAGCTAGCTCAACCCCAAAGGTATCTGCATATCGCCATAGAGTTTCTTACAAGACTTCTTTGAAGCTTGTAACCTTTGGGGTGTGGTAGGAGAGGTGGATACTGTTAGACTCCGTCTTGTCAGCCCGCTGCAGTCAAATTCACCAAGGTTCATTTCCCGTCACTGGCAGTCATTAAATGCCATTTTGATCAGAAGAGTCATTTTATTTCTTGAGTCCAGGGTTTTGTCTGCAGAAGTGTGAAATAACGCAGTAAGTTTTTCAGGAATAATGTGAGATTGATTCTTCTTCAAAACCCTGTTTTGAAGAAGAAATCATCAAATGTGTTTTTTTTTAGAATATGTAATTTGTCAAAATGTTTCAAAATTCTCCAGCTCTTCAAATGGCAGCAGCTTTAGCAGCTCCTATCCCTGCAAAAGCACAAACAGAAAGAACAACATCAGCAATCAAAGACAAAACGAAATCAAACAAAACAGAGTTTTGCATCCAAATGCCAGAAATGCCAAATTATATAACACGCTCAGCTGTTTGGTGGAGTTTGATGGTTATAATCTTGAAAGTGAATCATGTGTGGCTTGTAGTTGGCTAGACATTGGCAAGAAAACTCATGCTTTCTCTCGTAGATAAGGCACAACATAATCAACCTTTGAGTGTGGATCCAAAATTTGTTAATGGACTAAGAAGTATTCTCTGCAGTTCGAGTTTGGACAAAGAGTTCATAGCAAAGGCAATCACTCTACTTGGAGAGGGAGAAATCATGGACCTCATGGAAGTTGCAGATCCGGATGTTGTTCATGGAGTTCGTCGTTCACCAATTCTCAAGGCAGAAATCGGATTAGTGAAGTTGAGGGCCGAAGACATGTTTTTCATAGCCGTGGACAGTGATTGGAGGTGCGCGCTACCCATACAGGGTGCGCGCTACCCACATAAGGTGCGCTACCCACATAAGTTCCACAGCCAATGTTAATTAACACGGGCGCTACCCGTTGGGTAGGTGCGCTACCCATATAGCGACAGAGCCAAAAAAATAACACTTCTTTACCCAGAATCGTGCCAAATCACCTCATTTTACCTGCAATCGGTGACATAGAGGAGCGCTATGGTTCCACGTTGCTGGAAGAGTTTAAAAATAACAAAAACCGATGTTTTAATTTGTCATATATTGCTGGTATTGATGGTTCGTGGTTTCGTGGAACAACTGTGAGACAAGCAAACGGAATTAGCCGTGATGGAAAGGTTCTAGTAACTGGCAGTGATGATGGTGTGGTTCTAGTCTGGCGGTTTCGGAAGGATGTTGTTCGTGGTCAGCGCCGTTGCCATTTGCAAGGGTCTTTGTGTGCACACACTGAAAAAGTAACATTCATAGCTGTTTGCCAACTTTACAGTTTGATTGTTACTGGATCTGAAGACTGTAGTGTTATTTTCTGGGACCTCAACAGCCTTGAAATTTGTGAGGCGATAACAGTAGCTGGTACTATGTTTGTTGTATGGAGTATAAGTGATGATTGTTTGGCTGTTGTAAATACTTCACAATTGCTTTCAGATTTTTCCATCTCAGTGACATGCTCAAGCTTTTCGGATTGGATGGAGACAAATTGTGCGCAGTCAAACGGCCTTTAATTCATTTTCATCTATTATGTACCCTTTTAAAGGAGATTATTGCAACACGCTGGACAGGTTGTTTAGCAGTTGTTAAAAATTACGAGTCTATTTTACCAAACAAAAAGGCAAATGTAAAGTAAAAAGTCAAAGTCAAAGCTTAAATTGGAACGTAGATATTCATCACAACAGAAGAATAGGATTCAATTTCCTATTTATGACTTCGGATTTCCTAATTCGAATGGCCAACGCATTTCCAGAATTTTGGGGGGCAGTTGTAATTTCCAGAATGTGAAAAGTGGCATTCAATTATTCGATTACCTATGTTGGTCTTCAGTTATGAGATCTACGCTATAGGTGTGCTTCTTTGTTGGTCATCAATAGGTTTAGGGGGAGCGTTGTTTTGTTTTCAGAAAAGCAGATTGGCTTTTAGTTTTGTTTGTTTAATGATGATAAATCAGTTCCTTATTTGGGTTGATTTGTTATCCCACCTCTAGGCTTATATATTGTATTAAAAATCATTTGTAAAGGGTGGAGAGAGTTCTGAGAGGTGCGTGGAGGAGAACAGAGAGCTTTATTATACAGTAGTTTGACAGAGATTAATTGAAGAGTATAACTCTGATTTATAAGATTCCTGTGGCTTGAAATTTGGCATATGTTTTTCTCTGTTTCATATGTATCTTGTAATGTTTTTCATTTCATTCATAAATCGTTTTCAATTTGAATGTTTCTGAGTGAGAAGGGTAAAATTCAGCTTACTTCTTTGCCCTGGAGAAGCATTCATGTTTTGTGTTTCTTCCTCTGTCTGAAAGGGACTCATACATTAATGCCCCTTTCAGCTTTCTTAACAGTCCTTCCATTTCATATAATTTCAGTTTGGATGCTTAAGCTCTTGCCTACCTTGCCTTATGGAGTAATCTGTGCCTTTGATTAAATCTCTGCTCTTGCTGTCTTTGCCCCACACAGCCCAGAAACCCATCATTTATCAAAAACCCCTTTCTTATCTGTTTACTAGCCTAAAATCAATATTAGTGTTTCATTTAGGTCATCTCAGATCCTATTGGACATCTTCCACTGAGTTTGACCTGGAGAGAGCCCTCTCCTGTCCTCGTAGGGCTAGCTACGAGGCTAAGCTTGGTTTGATGTTGCCTCGAACCTCGCCTTCCTTCAGCCTGAGGCAGATTCGAGCGCTAACAGATACCTTTCAGGAGTTCACACCTAGCTAGTGGTAGGTAAGGGTTGCAGGAACACTTATGCCAACATGTGTGGGATTCCATGTCTGAGAACAAGGAATGCAGAAGGGCCAGAAACTCCTTGTAGTTAGATTGGCTCAAGCTCAAGAGGGGAAGCACCGTAGGGAACCTTAATAAGCCATCGATGTTGGCACCAAGTATTGGCGTTGATCTGAAGGTATACAAGATCTATGAGACAGATACATGGTTGAAATAACCAGCTTAGGGAAATTATGGTCAGGTCGAGACTTGCTCTTATGTTAGTCATAAATATCCTTGTCTGATTCATTTCTTAAGCTGAGGTCAAGATCCCTTAGTCGATCCATGGCATATATTGAAGGAAAGCTCGATGTGGCACAGGATGGAAAGCCTTAAAATTATCATGAAAAATCAATAAAACTTTATCGTTACACTGATCCAAACCCTAGCCATGGAGACTCTTCACTGGCATGGCCTGATTTTTCATTTAATGCAATTGAATGAGAAAGTGACGATGTGCCTCAAAGGTACACACAAGGAATATTAACTCGAAGGATTGTGTGTCACAGATATGGGATCGGTCGGGATGATGTCAACCAGGATGAGCTAGCTGACATGTTAGCCTGAAATTCCTATGATTAGTCTGAGGTGGACCCTCTTGATAGGTCAACGACGAGCTGATGCAGTAAGCGGAGGTTATTGCATTCAGCAGGGTCAGATATATATATATATATATATATATATATATATAAGCATGTAGATTAACATCTATAGTTGTGAGGCCCTTATGACGAGTTGGGAAGTCAAGTAAAGTTCAGAGAAAAAATAAATAAATATATTTTACCCCATTCCTCTAAAAGTATGAGGGGTTGGGTGATGTTACACATCCTATGTTACAAAATCTGCTTCTCAATCCATTGTTACCTACGTTTGTGCTTCCCAATATTTTTTCTTGATCCTCTAAGTACTAATGTAGTGTTGGGTGGAAGAAACACCTCTTTGGTTTCCTACTTTCAAGCTTTGATAACCAAGATGAAATGGATTTATACCCCCTCAATTGTTACAACATCCATTGACACAACATTTTTTGTTTACAATATCCACTGTAATGGTCATTGTTTCAGTAGTTTAAATAGTAGCAATTGTTATAACATCATATTTTACAACATTTTCAATAGTAGTGTATGTTATAGCATCAACTGCTACAACATTTTATGCATATTTAACATTGACATGTTTTTATCACATCTGTTGTTACAACATCTGTTGTCCATTAGGGGAATTTTGATGTCTAAAATAGGCCTCCAAATAAAAATGTACAACCAAAATAAATTTTATAATAATGAATAGGATTCAAGATGATGATGTTAACCATGGGGGATGATTCACCATTTTTGGAGTAAAAAAATAATAAAACTATTTTTTCAAATTACTCAAATTTTACTCAAATTTTGAGCGAGAGTACTCGTTGGATGCTAAATTTAATTCCTCATCCAAGTAGTACCCATCCTGCATACTTTTGATGGAACCCGCTACACGAAAAATGAGAAATACATGAAACAACGTGATTGCAATCATGTTTTTCATGTATTTCAAAATTTTCATGTAGTAGGGTTCATAAAAAGTATGCAACATGGGTACTCCTTGGATGAGGAATCAAGTTCTACATCCAATAAGTGTTTTTGCTCAAAATTTGAGTAAACCCATAGGGAGATAAGTTGAAAATACGAGTTGAAAAAATAGTTTTTTCTTTATTCCTTCTAAAATTTGATGATGTAGTTTAATATTATTTTATTATTTCCACTATTATTTTATAATTTCCTTAGGAGACCCATTTTAGACCTCAAAATTCTCATAATGTACATCATACACTGTTACGACATCTGTTTTTCAATCTGTTGTTAACTATGTTTGTGCTTCTTAATTTGTTTTCTTGATCCACTAAGTGTTGGTGTAGCATTTGGTGGCAGTAAGACCTCTTTGGCTTCCCACTTTCAAGCTCTAACAAACAATATGAAATGGCTTGTTGTTACAATATCCTATGTTACAACATCTGCTTTTTAATCCATTTTTACCTATTTTTGTGCTTCTCAATTTGTTTTTTGGATCCCCCAAGTGTTGGTGTAGTGTTGGGTGACAGAAACACCTCTTTTTCTTCCTATTTTCAAGATTTGACAATCAAGATGAAATTACTTTTTACCCCCTCAATCTTCTCCTCAAGGTGATGCATATCCTTCAAATAAATTCAGTTTCTTTGATAACATATGATCCATAAACAATAGACCTATGACCTATTTATCTCATCAACATGGATCATTGTGAAATTAAATATAGAAGAAAACAATGATGTCTCTAAAACTCAATTATTGTTTCCAATGCAATTCATTAATAAGTTTTCAATGCAATTCATTTACAAAACCAAAACTTTGTCAAGTTGAGTTCAAGGATCGTGTGTTAGTCCAAGTGAGTTAAAGATCCTACTCATGATTCATTTTTGTAATTCACGTAACCAATGCTCAACTTTCAACTCACATACAATTGACCAAAAGAAAAATTTGTTGGGATCAATTCTCTTGATCAGAAAAGGCCATAATCGACATGTGTGCATTAGGTTTCAAGCCTAATTCCAAATGGATTCCAACATTATAATTCATCAATAAGAGGTTATTTTATAAGTAATTTCGATTTATTTAGTTGAAAATTACTGCAGCATCTAAAATCCATAGGTTCACCAGTGAATAAAGGTAAATCATGCCCAATATATGAAGTTCCCAATGCCAATTCATAGATTCCATGGATTATCTTGATTTTGACTTTGACCTCTATTTAATAGCCTTGGAAAAATCTACATTGAATATGTTCTCAAACTATTAGGAAAACACAAATAATTTGCAACAATCATCTATATGGAAAGTGTTTACCCTGTCGAATTTGCAATGGACAAACAACTTATAGTGTTAGTGTAGACTTGTAGCAACCCTTTAGGACAACCCTAGGTCATCTCTAAGTCACCTTCCTTACCTTCATTCTTAGACTAAATTCATGTTCTTTCGTCCTCCCACAATTCATTGAATTGTTTTGACCTCTAAGCGTAATCCTAAGGTGTAACAATCCCTCTATCTCCTAGATATTCTACATGTGATATTCAAACACAACCATTTCTCCACGAAGTGACATAGACAAAGGGAATCTACCTTTCACCACTTCTTGTAACTAGAGATTCAATGCTACCAGTTGCAATTGCAGATGTTCCATTCTTGTTGATCCTTCTACTCCACCTGGAGTTGAATTTAGTCTCATTACCCATAACCATTTCATCTTCAACACCTTTACTACATCTAGCTATTCAACATTGAAAGGAAACATTGACCATCCCTTTACTTGAGTGTGGAAATGTAGTGTACATTAGCACAAAATTCTACAAAATATTGCCTCAAAAAGTTCCTATATCTCCATTTTATTTTTGCGTATATATATATATATACACACACACACACACACACAAAAATAAAATGGAGATATAGGAACTTTTTGAGGCAAGATTTTGTAGAATTTTGTGCTAAATATACACTACATTTCCACACACACACACACACACACTCTCTCTCTCTCTCTCTCTATATATATATATATATATAATTTTTTTTTTTGAAAGATAATGATAAAATAGCTACAACATCATCTTTTAAGAAAGATTTCTCCAAATTGCTGAAAAGTGGTAATACTACCAGGTTGAAGGGATCTGAATAGGTGTTACAACATCCATTGTAATGGTCACTATTTCAGTGGTTTCAATAGTATAAATTGTTATAGCATCATACTTTATAGCAGTTTCAACATTTTTAATGCTAATGGGTGTTACAACATCAGTTGTTACATCATTTTCAGCGGATTTAACATTTATAGATTTCAGATTTCTGTGGTGTGAGTTTTGAGTTGCTAAATTCGGAATCTCCACAGTGAGCATTTTTACGTCTACGTTTCAGGTCTAGAACAAGACCCATCATCAGGAAAAATCCTGTTGAAAAGAGAGGAGGTTAGATATCATAAATATACAAAAGAGTGCATGATGAAGGCCAACCAACCATAAAAATAATCAATATTTTATAATTAAATAAATTAAATAACGTTTCTTTTTAATTTTATGCAAAGTTATCAATTTAACAATGTTTAGCCTTAAATCCTTATAATTCATTAGAGATTAATTATACCCAAACTAAGGATAATGTATCCCTAAGAGGTCATTTGTTATAAGTATTATTAATAAATTGTTAATATTATACTAATATTTCAAATATTTTATGTAATAAAAATATATTAAGAGATCTTTTAAGGTGGGGTTAGTTAAATTTAAATTGCTTATATTAAAAAGGTAAAAGATTATTTTTAAGGATA
This sequence comes from Pinus albicaulis, assembly GCA_034641835.2. NCBI lineage: Eukaryota > Viridiplantae > Streptophyta > Pinopsida > Pinales > Pinaceae > Pinus > Pinus albicaulis. The sequence goes on along the minus strand of CM076581.1, from coordinate 630,415,781 downwards.
CTAAAATTAATTCATTAGTGAGAATATTAGAGCCCACTAGTCATAATATTGATTAATTAAAGTTTTCAATAAGTGTTAATGTTAAAAGTAAATCCTATTAAAATTAATGTCAATTTTAATTTAATAAAACTAGGAATAGTTAATTATAACTATTACTAATGATATTTAATAATTAAAATTGAAATTAATGAATCAAAATCATTATTACTTAATAAGAAGGATGTAAAAGTTTAAGGGGGGGTTGATGTAATGTGAATGATTATAGATTAGAATTAAGGAGGCCTTATAATACATAACTAGGATAGGGTTAATTCCTGACTATTACCATTAAAGTTTAGTAATTAAAATTAATATTAAGTATTCAAATTCACAATTTTTTATTAAGATATAAGTAAAGGTTTAAGGGATTAATATTAGGGGAAGGAAGGGGTATTATTTGGAGAGAGAAGGGAAAGATGAAAGCACAGAAGGGGGTGAGTCAGCAAGGTGTCTTTTACAAGGTAAGGGAAGAGTCCATACGGGGTCATTCTAAGTTTTAAAGGAAGGGAAGGGGAGGGAGGCGATGAGAAGGGGAACGAAGAGGAAGACAAGGGTGACAACAGGGAAAAGGACAAGTTTAAGGGTGGGAAAATAAGGGGACCCAATTTCTGCTAACTTCTAAACCTCCATCCCTATTGAGGTTTTCAGGATGCTTGATGATTTCAAGTGCCTCACGCATAATAGTGATTTTAATTGGCTATTACTTTAGCATCTTCTAGGCAGATGTGGTGGAGAGTTTTATTTGAGTGATCCCCAGAGCCGAGGTTTTGGTTCTCCCAATTCTGATTATGGAATTTTTTTGTTACAACTATTGACAACTATTATGGATTTTTTTTTTTACAAAATATGCCATTACAACATCTTGCGACAACCTCTCCCATGGTTATATCATAAATGTGTTGTAAATATTTTTTAAAAATATGTGAAATTAAGAAAAAGGGGTTGATTCAAAGGGACACATATTCTAGAGATGGGGAGGAGGATTGCCTTGTTGGGAGATTAATGTTATATTCTGTAGAAAATATTAAATGTTTGGGACAACCATTAAAAGTTGGTTTGTGCATGAATTCATGAATTGATACTTAAAATTGAATGAACTGCAAGGATGGTACACATGCACATTCACTTGGAAACCTTCAAAAGTAAAATGGACAATAAACCAAGAGGGGAACTACACAACTCACGAAATAAAGGGCGAAGTAGTAAATGTGAGCCAAGAAAAGAAGGAAATGCATGGTATTCAAATTCATGTTGAAGGAGAGAGGAGAAACAATTCGAGCAACATAAAAACAAATAAATTTGGTTTGATGAGTAAGAAACACAAAATAGGAGACTAGAGAAGGGGGTTTCCTCTCAGTTTCCTTGGAAGTTGTGGTTTGAGTTGCTAATATCTGGAGCCCTGTAACAATTTTGGGATACTTAGAGGTTGTGGGTTGAGATAGGATTCCTGGAGCCCTGTAACAACTTGGGTCCCTAGAGGTTGTGGGTTGAGATAGAGTCTCTCGAGCCCTGTAACAACCTTGGTCCTTAGAGTCCATGGGCTGGGTTGTAATCTATGAAGGCCTGTAACAACTTGTGTCCCTAGATTCAATGGGTTGGGATGTAATCTATGGAGCCCTGTAAAAATTTGGGTCCCTTGGAGGTTATGGGTTGAGATAGAAGGATCTAAAGCCTTTTATAGCTTGGGAAGAGGTTAATTCTACAACAACATCAAAAGAAGCCTTGATTAAATGTGTTGACTACTGCATTACTCTTACATGGATCTTGGAATCCCTAGAAGGGAGTGAATCACTGTGTATGCACTTTGGGTGAGGAAAGAACCTCTAGAATCCATGTTTTAAGAAGATGGCAATGTCAACTGGTGAGACTGAGGAAGAGGCTCTATGGGTTCCCTATTTCCATTGGCAGCTGGTGTTCTAGTCCCTTAAGCAAGCACCCCCCTCGGAATATGGAATCTAACTCGAAGGTGACAAGTGCAAGTAAGTGTGGCTACAAATGTCTATGGTTGGGTGGAGAGTCCTTGTCCCAGAATCAGTTTCCCTGCAACTTTAAAGATAATTATATGTTTGTGTTGCTTAAATATTAATGAACTTATGGTTCATTTCTATTTGAAATGGTTTGGATTCTTTTGGCACTGTAAGAGTGTTGTTAATGTGTTAAGCATATGGATGCCTCTATATGCAGAGACAAATTTATAGTTATGATAAATAAATGCATGCATAAACACATATGTCACACCTCCAAAATGAACAATGTTGATAAACAAGTTGAACTAGTGTATGAATTTGCAATGGAATGAAGTGATTTGTTAAATTATTATTAACAATTTTCATAACATATACTCTATAGCAGAATGTGTAATGTTGTATACAATAAACTAACTTGAGTCTTGTCTTGGGGTAAATTCTCATTCATACTAATTAACACTACATATGTGAGTAATACAAAGATTTCATGAGCCCATGGGGCTTGGCCTAGTGGTTAGCAGACGTTCTGTTAAGGCGTTCGTGCTATTAAGCAGGTCATGAGTGCAATCCCCGACCTTGGTCGATAACCTGGGAAGTGTTCGTGCGGGCCTGGCGTTCTCCCCTAGGGGTATAATGGTAGCCGGGGGGATTCGACCCTGTGTTACGTGAGTACGATACCTCTGCCATTGTCGATTTCTCTGGACACCCAAAAAAAAAATACAAAGATTTCATGAAGTGCCACAGGGAGCGAAAGGATCCATAAGGATCTGGAATAAAAAATTGGAACATTGGGCACACAGACCCTTTTAACATAAAATAAGTACATAAGAGATTTCTCTTTTGGCAGGGTATTTACATATACATGGATGTTTCTTCACCAAACTATAAGCCCTTGAGCCTGTGAAAAAGGTGTTGAGTCAAAACTGGAAGGGTTATCCTCCCCTTAAGTGTAGGAATAGATGAAACCCATGCAAGAAGGCTTTGCAAGCCTTGCATTATTAGCAGCATGGATATCTTCTTCTTGCATCAAGGTGTAGCTATCTCAGCCCTGAAAGTATATGCATATCACCATGGAGCTTCTTACATGTCTACTTTAAAGCCTGAAACCCTTTACGTGTGGTAGGTGAGGTGGAGACCTTTCAGGAGTTCACATCAAGGCAGTGGTGGGTAAGGGCCTCAACAGCACATAAGTAAACATGCGTGGGATTCACTGTCCAACAACAGGAAATGTAGAAGTGTCAGGAACTCCTTGGAGTTGTATTGGCTCAAGCTCAGGAGGGGTGGCACTATAGGGCACCATAATAAGCCATCAACGTCGACACTGAGTACTAGCATTGATCCGTAGGTCTACAAGACCTTTGAGATAGGGTCATGGTCAAAATAACCACCTCACGGTAATGCTGAAGTGTCCTCAGACACATACTTTTATTGATTATGAAAAAAGGAACTACATAAAAAGTTGTAGAGTTTACAAACGTAAACTTCTACTAACTTGGAAATAGGAGACTAACCTATTTATAAGAAAAATGTCCTAACTTAATTTTTTTATGGATCACTTGGGAAACCAACAAGTGTCCATTTACAATAAATGACCTTCTAACTATTCTACTAACTTTATTCCTAACTTAGAGCCTAGGAAACGACTCTATTCTAGAGTCCTATTTTTAATAACAAAATTATATTTCTAAGTATATCAAATATTTCAATTTAATAAATATTTTTATTCTCTAATATTTATTAAATATCTAATTTAATAAATATTTTATCCTAAGTTTATATTAACATATTTGGATCATCTAACACACGAAAATTATCGTTGAGTTGAGACTTTCTCTTACGATGGTTGTAAAGATCCTCGTCTAATGCATTTCTTAAGGTAGGGTCAAGATCCATTAGTCGATCCATGGAAGATATTGAAGGCAAGCTCAATGTGGCACAGGAGGGAAAGCCTTAAACTTATAACAAAATTTCAGCAAAATGTTATCCTTACACCGATCCAAACCCTAGAAATGGAGACTCTTCATTGGTGCGGCCTAATTTTTCCTTTAATGCAATTGGATGAGGAAGTGACAACGTGGCCCAGAGGTACAAACTCGAAAGATTACCCCAGAAGATTTTTTGGCACAGCTATGTGATCGAACAGGATTATGTTGTTAATTATTCTTAGCGATATATTGTACTTTTCTTTGATAATTGCATTTCATTATTTCCATATTAAATTCACCCCATAACATCATAACATTATTTATACTTATATAATTATTCAACAACATATGAAATTATGTAGAAACAAAAACATCATCATCAATGCAGCAGAACATAAAGGAACAATAGAAGAAAATCATTCACACATAGAGACACCAAGATTGGTCAGAGACTAAGGAAAAACCCACTATGGGGAAAACCCTTTCAAATTCTTCTTCTTATCAGATTTTCATTGAATGATTCAAAAAAAGAGAGTACAATGATCCATATATTTAATCATAAACCTATCCAGCAAAATAAACTAAACAACATACATGAAATGAAACTTGAAATGGTAATACTCAAAACCCTGATTTATAAGTATGTGATCAATTGTCACTGTCTGCGGTCAACTTATTAACACTCCGGTCAACTGAAAAAAATTTCATTCAACTCAAAAAACAAACCCTAGGTCTTAACTACACGCAGAGAGTGCCGTGTGTGGGGCTTAAAACCTTCAATTGCATGCATAGACTTTCATTCCTGTGGTTATGGTCAAAATTTCCTTGTTTCATGCCTACGGCTAAGAACCAAAACCCTATAACACACATTTTAGCTTCAGACCTTGCAATTTCGTACTTGTGCAAGCTTATATTCGTGAACCTACCTTAGACTTGTGAAAACCAAACCAAGAAAGAGAATAAAAGAATGATCCAAGATGATGTCCAAATGAAGTTGAGTTCACTTGTATCCAATCATATCCAATCTCAAGTATCTCGTCATCAAATGTCATCATTGCTCATCTCTTTCTTATTCTTGCTTATCTCTTGATTTTCCCTGCTCATATGTTGAACATTCTCAAAATTAAAAGAAGAAGAATTTGATATCTAAGGGGAGCCTAAGTTACCACCCTCTATCATGTCGTAGAGCACAGCTCAATCTGAAACAATATCATGGAGCATACCTCAACACGAAACTACATCGGGGAGCACATCTCAACTCAGAATCACTACCAGTGGGAAGCCCAATGTACCCTCCAGGAAAAAATAGAGAGTTTATTATTAAGGATCCCTACTAAACTTGGAGCTACATTAGGGAGCACATATCAACCTAGAATTTCATGGGGAGAAGAAAAACATCTTCAACCCCATATTGAGAAATAGGTGATATAGGGGAGAACATGTCAAACCATCATATTTCCCACTGGTATTCCCAATAATGACACTCAATAGTCATGTGGTAGAACACCTGCATCATAATCATCTTGTTTTTTACACCCCCAAGTACACTCTTAACCCGTTGGTCAGACGGGGAGCAGTATTCCCAACAAGCCTAGCTTGTGGGTATGATTTCAACTCGGGTATACTCTACATAGACCAATATAGGGGAGATACCATCTCTGACTATGTGGGTGACAAATAGGGGAGAAACATCTATGACCCTTTTGTCCAAATATCCCTCAACCCTAGGAGCCCTCCATCCCAATTCCTCACCCTAGAAGCTCATATAGGGGGGAAGAGTTGGCTTAGTGTCATCGATCAATCCTTCTCTTTGTATATCAAAAACATATCATCATTCTCATATATGGCATCATCTTAAGCATCATGTCATAATATCAACAATAGATTGTTCATGCAGGACATCAAATCTAATGTTAGAATATATATATATATATAAGGATACCTTATTCATCCTCTCTCTCATGGAGGAAAAAACCACAAGCCTCGACTTGTCTCATACAACAACATTGTCTCGATATATGAGTACATATCAGTCCCAGCTATATACAGGATTCTCTGCCAATCATATCCCACTCAATATTATCATAATGTATCACTGTCATATCCATAACTTTCCCAAACATCTCTCGAAAGAGCTTCTTCATCTTGCCTCACCACTAGTCATGCTAGCAACATCGTACCCAATCTCGATTGCGCTTAGTGCCATGGAATTTTTCATGAAAATATCATGGCATATCTCATACTAAAGAAGAACCCAAATGTGTTCATATCATAAATAAATATCTCAATCAACATCAGTACATCCATGCAGTCACATATCATATTTTAGACCAAAAAAATTGATCGTTCCATGCAAATATCTCGAAGTGTTCTCGGTGGCAACTCAATGTGTATGAAATGACTCTATCAGGTTTTATGAAAAACATATGTATATACATGGAATATATGTGCTTCAATAAACTAATTATTTCCAAGTTATGTTCAACAATATCTCTTCATAATTTCTTGAAATTCAATTAGAGTGTCCAAGGATTCATATTTCCACTTTATTTAATAGCTTCACAATATAGATTTTTTTTCCCAACTTCAAAACATAATTCATCATGCCATGATTCTTCATTTCGAAATTTAGAGGCCATATCCCTCTTACTTTAATCATTAGATGCTCATTACCTGTCGAGAATAGACCATTAGTATATAAAACCAAAATCAAATCCATATCTTGGACAACTTTTGAAGTAGTGATTTGGATTGGCTTCCCCATGTAAATGTAAATGTAGACGTACTTGGCTCAAGAATATTGTTTCATATGATACTTTATGCAAACATAACACCTGACCAAACCAATATATTTAGATTACCACAAATCAACATTGTGAAATCAAATAACTAAGTCAACTTATCAAGCTTGAGATGCCAAATCAAAACAAATATCAAAGTCATAAAAATTTATGCCAATATCACTATAATTTTTTTTTTTGTCTTTGGACCAGGTGTCAATTGGAGCTCTCATCCAAGTACCAAACAAATTTTTTTTACTTACCAAGCATTATCCAATCAAAATCTATTAATCCATCCTAATGATCGTAGCAGGAATCATGAATGGATACACCAGGGACAAGTCATATAAGTTTCATGCATTCATTGTGAGATAATTATATAATGAATCACAATTGTTTATCCTCAACCAATGTGCTAAAGTCAATGAATAAAATACAAAATCAATGCCAACATTAATTATTGAAATTCATTATGCCCACATAGCACTTGCATCGAGGCAAATCATCGTTTATCAAGTCAAATCATTACTTATCAAGTAAAAACCCTAATTTTCTATCACAATGAGTTCAATTAGTATGTCGCCCAAAATATATCTATGAATCATCAAGCATCATGTCAAAACTCCAAACATTTCTCATCTATACCAATCAACCAAATATTTTCAAACCCTTGCAACTATCATCAAATATTGTCATACACTATCTTCAATGGTTAAATCATAATGGCATATTGATATGCATATTCTGGTCACCTGCAAACACAAGTTTAATCAACACATTCACATTCTCTCTAGTAATTTAAACATTCAAACTCCCCTACTCATATAAATTTGTGTTGTCTGCTCCATATCTGTAGGACTTTCATAATATTGGTGCATTCCTGATTTTATGTATAAAGCTTTAGGTTTTGTGTCCTATAGGCATAACCGCACCCATATGCTTTCTTTTGTGCGATTGTGAGGCTTATAACCGCACTAGTAATCTTGCTTCCATGTGGTTGAGGCTTAGACTAAGGTAAACCCTCTCTTATTATACCAGAATTGGATGCGGACTACCAACATCATATATTTAGTCTATTCATGTCCATAAAGCATAATTCAACTATAAATAATCTTCTACACATTTAATGCTAATGGAAATAGGCATAGGGATATTATGAAGAGTTTCTCCCTCTCAATGAGTAACCACTTTAGTAATCATAATTCAAGACATCAACCTATCTATCATAATACTTTTCATGCATAAAAAAAAATGTTATATCATGGAATGAAACTATATCATGTTCTATAACATATATTCATCATAGTCATAACATGTTATCATCAACTACTTCATTTCCACATATGAACCAAACATCAAATTTTCATCATGTTAGCCTCCACAACGTCCCAAGGCTGATGAAAGGATGTCGATGGAGGTAACCTCAAACCAAGCTTTCAGTTTGGTATCTAGCCTTACCAAAACAGAGAGGGCTCTATCTATAAAATCACAGCCAAAGAGTTTGACTGGATGAGGAATAGATTTTAGGCTAGTTAGGTCAGATCTAGGGTTTTGAAAGTTTGATATTTTTTGCTGGATCAGGGAAGAAAAAAAGGTAGCTAGGTCAAATATATCAAAGGGTTACAGCTGCAAATATATGAACGAGAAAGGTAGCAATGCCTTAACGATGGGATTAGGGTTTTTTCAGTGTAGTGTAGGGTTTTAAAGAGTGGAGAGGATATTAATTAGCATGCATCATGAATTCATTAAAACTGAAGGAAATAAACATGAACTGATGTTCCCAAACAAAACAGAGCTTGCGAAGAATTTTTCTTATCAAAATTTTAGGAAGATCATTGCAGAAAGCAAGGCATGGAAAGAGAACATGCATATAATTTATAAAAGAATATAACAGAGAAAATACAACATCAAAAACTCACTGCACATGAATTCGTAGATAATAGTTGCAACTGGTCCTTTGAATTTCTGAATAAAAGTTGAAGCACAAGCTACAATGGTCTCAAACCTCTGATGTCCAACCATCAAAATGACTAAGAAATGAATACATATAGACAAAAACCATTTTTCCCTCTCTCAGGGGTTGAACCCTTGTGTGGAGGAACTGATCACATGATACTCTCACCCAAAACCTAAAGACTAGGGAGGTTAACAAGACTTTCCCCAAGTTATAAAAACTGATACCTTTGGCCAAAAATGACTTTACAAGCATGTATCTACCTCATTGTTACTATATCTAGCATAATTACATGCTTTTACATCATCAAAACATAAAAAGTAACTAACTACATCAACGAAGGTAAAATTTGGACCTAGTCAACTCACAAAACTGACATTTAGGCAAAAACACAGCGAATTTGGGCAAAAGCGCAATGTGTCAGGAGAAAACGCGGAAAATTTGGGAGAACTGAGTTTTGAAGGCCTTGCCAAGGTCCAAATGTTGATATTAAAGTTCCTGGAGATAGCTCCTTTTGTTGGATACATGATAGATTCCTCAAGCACTAAAAATGATGGCTCCTAGCCCCTCAAAAACTTATTCCCCCAGCAGTACTCCATAAACACAGCGTGTTGCTCAAAAAGAGGGAAAAAAGGTGGTTTTTGAGTGGTTTTTGGGCCTTTTGACCTGCCATATCTTACTGAAAATTTTCTCCCAGGGGATAGAAAGGATGTACAACTCATAAGCAATCCAAAAATGCAAAATTTTTGTCATGTGGTGGCTCCCATCAAAAGCATAGTGTGGCCCACGCTGCATTTTTTACCCTATGACTATGTCAAAAATAGTGAAAATTTCCAAAAATTTCCAAAATTTCCAAAATATTTCAAAATTTGCTCAAATTTTCACCAAACCTGCTCCATGAAGCACTGAGATGGAATTTTAAGCTATGAGGGAAGCATCATCTAGAAAATCCAACTTTCCCTTCTCCTTTTCCCCCATTAGGTTTTCTTTGATTTTTTCCTCCAATTGCTTGATTTTGGCTTGAAAGACTTGATTTCTATTGTAATAGTGCATGGACATGTGTCTCTGAATGTTATTGTTCTTATTATCCCTCATTAGGAGCTTCTCCAAATGTCCATTGACTCTATCAAGCCAATACTCCATGTCTTGCTCAATGTCTTTTAGTATGAGCTCATCCATCGTCATTTGTGCCTTTGGTGGAAATGCCCCTCTTTGTTGCTGAAGTGCCCTCTTTAGGCCTCTATTTCTTGGCCTCTTCCTTCCAACATGTTCTTCATGCTCATCTAAATCATCAATATCAACTATTGCTTTTCCTTTTACTACCTCTTTGCTACCATCAACTTTATGTCTAGTCAAAATTAGCTGATTTACCTTCAATTTCATGTTCTCTTGCTCTAGGAAAGAAATCATGAAGTTGGCCTTGGAAAAAATTTCCTTTAGTTCTATGATCTCTACATATTTATCCATGATGACCTTCTCTATTGATCTATTCTCCAATTCTACCCTTTCAATGTCATATGGATAGGTTCTTCGTCATGCAAATGTGCCTCATGTTGTGGTGATGGTCTCTGTTCTGCTGATGTAGGCTTGGCCCCTTCCACAATGTTTGGAGAAAACACAAGCCTCCTACCTCTCTGATATTTTTTGGTCACCTCATCCCTAAATTTCTTCCTCACTGAAACTCTACTAGATGACCCAATCTCCCTTTGCATGGATGTTGCTGATGGTGTAGCTGATGATGTACCTTGGCTAGTAGGTTGACTAAAAAAAGGAAAAAAGACATGGGACTGAATGAAGGTATCCCAAGTGATTTTTTTCTCTGTAATATGGTGCATGGAAATTATTTTTATGAAGGGATAGTGAAAAAGGTTGGCTTGATGATCAATTTCTCTGTGCTACACTTTCTTTGCCATCTTGGTCAAGATCTTGTAGAGGTAGCACGGTAGGTTAAGAGATTTTACCCCTATGAAATGCATGAGAAACCCAACATGGTACTTGCACAATCTAGAAAATCTTCCCTCACATGTAAATTACTTCATATGACTCTCCCTCCATGTTTGACAATTTGCAAGGCTAAAAACCATAGTGGGAAAAACAAGGGTAGTGAGTGATGTGAAGGGATGAAGGGTTTAAGGAAGGGATATGGGTGTAAGAAAATTTGGGGAAGTAGGTATGGGTTTTAGTGAATTTTGGGAAGTGGAGGGGGGTGAAATAAGTGTGGGAATTGGCCTAGGGAAATTTTACATAGTCCAAGCCCTAGAAACTGCCCAAAACGCAACATGCAGCTAGGGTTTGGTTGTTGGGACTTAGGAAATGGGAGTATGGGAGTGTGAGGGTTATGGGAAGTATTTATGAGTGTGAGGGAAGGTAAGATGTATGTGGGATAGGAAATTTAGCTTTAAAACTTGAAAAATGAAGTCTCACCCACAAAAATGTAGCATGGGAGACAAATTGAGGTTTTGTACCATAAAACAAGAAAATGAAGTTGATAGGAGGAATGTAGGACCTTTGACTTACTTGTACATTGATCATGAAGCCTTCAATTACCTTGTAGAACCTTTTGAATTGAGATTTTTGTCTTTTTAAGTGAAAAAACAGTGTAGAGGTGAAAACACAACGTGTTACCTGAAAGCGCAACGTGGCATATTGAAATCACTTTCTTCGAGTGTATTTTGATGTGAGGAGTGATGAGTTTGCCTTTGATGGTGAGTGAGAGATATTTGAAAATATAATGAATGAGATACATGATATTGATGGTCTTTTATAGCTTGTGGCAGTCCTTTTCTTCATTATGATGTGGTAGTGGCCTACCATGTGGTTTTCACTTTTTATTTAAAAACTATGCATCTTTGGAACAAATAGAACTTATTACATCATAATTGAATAAAATTACATATGAAACAAAAATTTTTGAGAAAATTCCCTATTACTACTCCCTCATTTGCTATATTTATTAATGAAATGACTAATTTTGGAAACTGAAACCCTAATGACCTAATGGTGACACTGAGCTGAATGTGAACCATGGTGACATGACTGAGATGAAAAACATGACTTTGCAATGCTGACTCATCTAACCAAGAGATGGAAATGACCAACACAATTTATTTTTTTAATGGAGTAGTAATAGACTTAGACACACTATCGAGTGACCAAATTTTTATTTGAAGACATACTTAAAAAATTTACTTGATACACTAACAAAAACCTTGTAAGAGCACATTTGATCACTGGTGATAGGCTGAACTGACTGATACTAACATTGGCTCCAACTAGGGATGACAAATCCTTGGAGGTGTCAAGAACACCGTAGACCAAGTAGCCTTATCCATTGGGCATGGAGTAAAAAATCAAAAGAATAAACTCAAAACTGAAAAACCAACTGACAAATTGAACTGAATCTGAATGAAACAAAAATGACTAAACTTATTGATCACAACATATCATCGTGATTTGAGGGATTCAAATCATGATGATAACTTCCTGCCTACCGAAGACATATGTACAATCATGTGAAATGATCCTTCCAGTGTAACCAATCCAGCAGATGGCTACTTACTTGAATCCCACTCACATGTTCCTTGAGCATGCATAAAAGACAAAAACCAGACAACTCCAAATATCTAGTGAAAATGTGCTTTTGGCCCGTAAATACAAGAAAATTTATCTCCCCTATTGATTGTAACAAATTAGTAAAAGAATCCTCACAAATATGAAATGTTACCTTGTCTTGAAACTCGGTATAAATACAAGCACTCCTTTCATTTTCTGATCCTGGAGGAAGATCATCATGTGCAAGAGGCTCTAAAACAACCTCGTCTTTATTGCTTCTTTCCTAATATGACTACAAATTCTTGGATGTGCTTTGTAATGAGAATCTTGCTGAATAAAACAATGAAGATGGTTTCCTAATCAAATTTTTACCATCTCTGTTTTGAAGCTCATAGTTAACTAATGGAGAAAAAATTTGACTACAGAAATCATCCAAAACATCAGCTATTGGATCATGGAAAACCTAAGAAGACTGTTGCAACTTGTTATACATTGGTTCCAATGAGACTACATTATTTTCTATAGGCTTGTCATCCTTTGCTTGATAGATATTACCAAAAAATTTCCTCAAAAATTGAAATGCATTAAAACTTGATGGTTCAAAATTATCCTTCATCAATTCATAATATGTTTCAAGTTCTATGCTTTGATATGTGGTCTGAAACTTAGTGTAACTCAATGGCTATGATTCTGGAGTGAAAGAAGCTTCAATATAACAAGTGACATCCTCAACCAATTCATGGGAAGGTTACCCATTCATACTTTTGACAACTCGCTTATCTGATTACTTATAGTTATCTCTTATTCTCGCAAATGAGTAGAGACACAAGGGTAAGGAGTCCTAATAAATAATTTCATTATCTTCTCCACTCTTAATATCAAAAATGAAAGACTCCTGATTTCTAATCTTGGGAATTTTTTCTCTCAGAAATTGAAATGAAGCGAAACTTAAAGGCAAAGAGCTTTCACTTACTTTGAAATTTTTTGCATTATCTTCATTGATGTCATGATTGATAAGCATAGGATGAGTGCTATATTTGAGTTGTTGTAATTGAACTTCCTCCTCCCAAAGACATGTCGTTGATTTCCTTGAAGAGTCGGGATCGATTTCGACAACATAGTAATCTTCATACTAATCATACTTGGGTAAATCATCAATATAAGTAATGTCATTGAACATACACATTAGATCAAAATATTTCTTCTCCTCAGATTGATCTACAAATCCATTTTCATGATTGTCCATAAATGAATACAAACAACAATCATTTTCTGATCTATGGTAACTAGGATTAATAGGAAAATGTTTAGGGCCAACAACCTCTTCTTCTTCTACAATAAGTGGGACATGGTGTTGTTGAACAAAAAATTCATCTCTCATGATGGTCTTTTGCGTCATTTCTTCCATTGTACTTACCAAAATGTCGAGCTTCTTTTCTAACTATGTCAAGTGCTCCTTCTCTATGTTTTCCCTCTCTTCTGCTTCCAAATTTGACCTTTTGACCATTAGATTAGCTTCCACATCTATCACATTGTCCTACATTTTTTCGAGTGTTGTAGTGTTCCTTTCTCTCAATTGAAATTCCATTTATGGATCAAAGGCATACGGGTAGTGTAAGAGAGCTAAACTAGGGGGCTGTTTTATATTAGTAGGGATTGAATGGTATAATTGATTGAACTTGGCAGAAAAGTGTTGCACTTTTTCTCTCGGATTTATTTTCAAATGATTACATTCTTCTAAAATCATAAAAGGATTCCTCTTGATCACCCATTTATTAAGGAAGACTTTCAGAAACTGATGGAAATCGAAAATGCTTGCAGTTGGCAAGTTTTTGAACCATTTATTAGCTTTGCCTTTCAAAGATAGAGAAAACATCTCGATACTGACATCATCTTCTTCAACCTCAAAAAGTTCGATAATTTTTTCAAAACTCTGAATATGTTTCTCAACAGTGATGTTACCATATTCTCCATCAAACCTAGGAAGATAATTGTAATACTTTTCATGGAAATCATGGAGTATAGGAGGTAAGATGAGTGGCTTGCATCTATCTGGAATTTTACAAGGTATAGGAGTATGTACAGAAGCTGTAAGAATAGTCTTGATCTCTTGAGGCTCATTAAGGTGAAGATGGTCAACATAAGTTTTAGAATAAAGACCTTGAACAAGATCGAAAGCGTAAGAAGAATGTATATTCAAAATTTTCAGAGGAAAGGAATCAAATATAGGTCTGGGATCTTTTCTCATATACAATATACTTTGAAAAACCTTCTTGACATTCTCAATAAAAGAGAAAAAATAATTCAGGAAAAAAGAACATGATGTCTTGGATGAAATTCCAAGTTGAATACCTGATCTTCTCATGTTGTCTTTTAATGTTTCTGTTGGTAAGGTTCATCCTCCATTGGAGCCTTTGGATTTGATTTTGAACTAATTTGGAGTGGCCAGGTGGATGATTTCAGCCTTCCCGTGTCTGATCACTGTCCACCATCAGCAATCAGATTTGATCCTTTTCGTGCTTTCTCGGGGAATATCTGTCACTTCGTTCCCTGACAACGACACTAGAAATGTTAGCCTCCAAAACGTCCCAAGGTTGATGAAAGGATGTTGATAGAGGTAACCTCAAACTAAGATTTTAGTTTGGTAGCTAGCCATACCAAAACAGAGAGGGATCTCTCTATAAAATCACAGCCAAAGATTTTGACTGGATGAGGAATAGATTTTAGGCTAGTTAGGTCAGCTCTAGGGTTTTCAAAGTTTGATATTTTTTGCTAGATCAAGGAAGAAAACCAGGTAGCTAGGTCAAATATATCAAAGGGTTACAACTGCAAATAAATGAAGGAGCAAGGTAGAGATTCCTTATTGATGGTATTAGGGTTTTGTCGGTGTAGTGTAGGGTTTGAAAGAGTGGATAGGATATTAATGAACATGCATCATGAATTCATTAAAACTGAAGGAAATAAACATGAAATGATGTTCCAAAACAAACCAAAGCTTGTGAATAATTCTGCTTATCAAAATTTTAGGAAGATCACTGAAGAAAGAAAGGCATGGAAAGAGAACATGTATATCATTTATAAAAGACTATAACAAAGAAAATACAACATCAAAAACTCATTGCACATGAATTTGTAGATAATAGCTGTAACTGGTCCTTTTAATTTGTGAATAAAAATTGAAGCACAAGATACAATGGTCTCAAACCTCTGATGTCCAACCATAAAAATGACTAAGAAATGCATACATATAGACAAAAACCATTTCCCCTCTCCCAGGGGCCGAATCCTTGAGTGGATGAACTGATCACGTGATCCTCTCACCTAAAACCTAAAGAATAGGGAGGTTAACAAGACTCTCCCCAAGTTAGAAAAACTGATACCTTTGACCAAAAATGACCTTACAAGAATGTATATATCTCATTGTTACTCTATCTAGCATAATTACATGTGTTTACATCATCAAAACATAAAAAGTGACTAATTACATCAGTGGAGGTCGAATCTCTACCAATTCAACTCAGAAAACCGACATTCAGGAAAAAACACAGCGAATTCAGGCAAAAGCGCAACGTGCCAGGAGAAAACGTAACCAAATTGGGAGAACTGAGTTTTGGAGGCCTTCCTGAGGTCCAAATCTTGATCCAAAAGTTGCTAGAGATAACTCTTCCTATTGAATACATGATAGAATCCTCAAGAACTAAAAATGATGGCTCCTATCCCCTAAAAAATTGATTCTCCTAGAGGTACTCCAAAAATGCAGCGTGCTGCTCAAAAAGAGGGCATGAAGGTGGGTTTTGAGTGGTTTTTGGGCCTTTTGACCTGCCAGATCTTGTTGAAAATTTGCTCCCAGGGGCTAGAAAGGATGTAAAACTCACAAGAAATCCAAAAATGATTTTTTTTTTTTCATTGTGGCTCCCATCAAAAGCGCAGCGTGGCCCACGCTGTGTTTTAGACCCTATGACTGTGTTAAAAACAATGAAAAATTCCAAAATTCCAAAAAATTCCAAAATCTCTCACAATTTGCTCAAAGTTTCACCAGACCTACTCCATGAAGCACTGAGCTGGAATTCTAAGCTATTAGGGAAGAATCAACTAAAAAATCCAACTTTCCCTTCTCCTTTTCCTCCATTAGGGTTTCTTTGATGTTTTCCTCCAATTGCTTGATTTTGGCTTGAAAGACTTGATTTATCTAGTAATAGTGCATGGCCATGTGTCTCTGAATTTTATTGTTCTTATTAGCTCTATTCAATAGCTTCTGCAATTTTCATTGTCTCTATCAAGCCAATACTCCCTACCTTGCTCAATGTCTGCTAGTATGAGCTCATCCACTGTCATTTTTTCCTTTGGTGGAAATGTCTCTCTTTGTTTTGAAGTGCCCTCTTTAAGCCTCTAGTTCTTAGCCTCTTCCTTCCAACCTTTTCTTCATGCTCATCTAAATCATCAATATCAAATATTGATTTTCCCTTTACTTCCTCTTTGCTAGCATCAAATTTATGTCGATTCAAAATTAGTTGATTTACCTTCAATTTCATGTTCTCCCGCTCTAGGAATGAAATCATGAAGTTGGCCTTGGAAAAAATGTCCTTTAGTTCTCTGATATCTACATCTTTATTCATGATGACCTACTCTACTAATCTATGCTCCAAGTCTACCCTATTAGTGTCAATATGGATATGTTTTTCATCATGCAAATGTGCCTCATGCTATGGTGATGGTCTATGTTATGCTAATGTAGGCTTGGCCCCTTCCACAATTTTTGGAGTGAACACAATCCTCCTACCTCTCTAATAAGTTTTTTTCACCTCAACCCTAAAATTATTCCTCACTGAAACTCTGCTAGATGAGTCAATCTCCCTTTGCATTGATGGTGTTGATGGTGTAGCTGATGATGTACATTGGCTAGTAGGCTAAAAAGCAGAAGGAAAAAAGACATGGGACCGAATGAAGGTCTCCCAAGTGATTTTTTTTATCTGCAACATGGTGCATGAAAATGATTTTGATGAGGGCATGGTAAAAAATGTTGGCTTGATAATCAGTTTCTCTATGCTGCACTTTATCTGCCATCTTGGTTAAGCTCTTGTAGAGGTAGTAGGGTAGGTTAAGACGTTTTACCCCTATGAAATGCATGAGAAACCTGACATGGTACTTGTACAATCTAGAAAATATCCCCTCACATGTGAAGTAATTCATAGTGAACCTCATTAATGGATCAAACTTGTCAAGTAGCTAATCAAAAGGAAACACTTTCTTTATTGCATCTTTGTAGTGATCTTTGATGAAATGTTTGTAGTTCTGCACATTCAAATATAGGTTCTTAAACCATTGTTCACCATTGTTTGGTATCCCTGTAGTTGTATCTATGGAATCAATTGATATTTTGAAGCTCACCCCTGAAATCATGACCTTATCTCTCCTAAGGTTGGTGGAAAACAAGCTTGTCAACTTGACATGGTATTTGATCTTTTGAATTTGCTCACAAAACCCTAAACACCCTACATTCTAAAAACATTGCTTTACAAGTGAATATGACATCAGCTCATGAGTGTTGAGTGGTTCATATCTTGGCACTTGACCTCCCTTGTTATAAGTTTTCTTCTCTCCCTCCATGTTTGACAATTTGCAAGGCTAAAAAACCTAGTGGGAAAATAGTGTGAAAAATAGGGGTCGTGTGCGATGTGAAGGGATGAAGGGTTTAGGGAAGGGATATGTGGGTAAGAAAAATTTGGGGAAGTAGGTAGGGGTTCTATGAAAATTTTTGAATTGGAGGGGGTGAAATAAGTGTGGGAATTGGCCTAGGGAGTTTTTACACAGTCCAAGCTCTAGAAACTACCCAAAACACAACGTGGAGCTAGGGTTTGGTTGTTGGGACTTAGAAAATGGGAATAGGGGAGTGTGAGGGTTATGGGAAGTGTGTCTGAGTGTGAGAGAGGGTACAATGTATTTCATATAGGAAATTTAGCTTGCAAACTTGAAAAATGAAGTCCCACCCACAAAAATGCAACGTGGGAGACAAATGGAGCTTTTTCACCATAAAACAAAGAAATGAAGCTGATAGGAGGAATGTAGTAGCTTTGAATTGCTTGTACATTGATGATGAAGCCTTAAATTACCCTACATAACCTTTGGAAGCAAGATTTTTTTCTTTTAAAGTGAAAACGCAGCATATAGGTGAAAATGCGGCGTGATGCCTAAAAGCGCAGTGTGGCAGCTTGAAATCACTTTCTTCAAGTGTATTTTGATGCTAGGATTGCTAAGATTACCTTTGCTGGTGAGTGAGAGCTCTTTGAAAATAGAATTAATGAGATAAATGATCTTGATGGTCTTTTATAGCTTGTGGAAGTCCTTTTCTTCATTGTGATGTGGTGGTGGCCCACCATGTGCTTTTCACTTTTTCTTTAAAAACTATGCATCTTTGGAAAAAATATAACTTATTACATCATAATTGAATAAAATTACATATGAAACAAAACTTTTTGAGAAAATTCCCTATTACTACTCCCTCATTTGCCAAATTTATTAATGAAATGATTGATTTTGGTGACTGAAACCCTAATAACCTAATGGTGACACTGAGTTGAATGAGAACCATGGTGACATGAATGAGATGAAAAATATGAATTTGCAATGATAACTCATCCAACTGAGAGATGGCAATGACCAGCACAAAAGTTTTTTTGAATGGAGTAGTAATAGACCTAGACACACTAGCCAGTGATCGAATTTTTATTTGAAGACCTACTGAAACCATAAAAAATTGACTTGAGGCCATAAAAAAAACCTTTTAAGATCACATTTGATCATTGGTGATAGGTAGAACTGACTGACACTAACAAATCAAAAGTTAGATTCATATGATTAGGGCAGTGAAAGGTGTATCATCATACTTCAAGGATCATAACCACTTCATTACTTCTTTATCATTAACCATCAATTCAAGGCATATGATTTTACCATGTCATAATCAACAAGAAGATCCTAAGTATCAATCTTACTGTTACACTTCAATCATCACGGTTACCATGCTTCTTACAAACACTATCAATAGTATAATGCTACCATATCTAAGAATCAATGTTCTAGCCCTCTTTATAAGATCAGGAAATCCAATATGTCTAAAATGAGAGATGCTTTGAAAAATATCAAGTATACCAATATATCTAAAATCAATGTTTCTAAGTAGCTTCACGGAATCAAGAAATTCATCATGTCTAAAAAGTAAGATAATTGTTCAATACCAAGTGCACTATCTCATCGTAAGTACCATGAATCAAACTTGATTTCATATGCATGCATGAGCCATTTTTTAAGGTGATATTCTCATCATACCTTAGGGCTTACCTTCTCATACAATATTGTAGTTGAAACAATACATCGTATATAACTTGTAGTATTCAAATACCTGTGCACTTTCTTACTTGACATTGTTTGTGGGAGAACTTTTTCAAATTCCTTGTCATGGGAAATTGTAGCTCTTCTTTTCTTGCACTAGCCATATTTTCCTACACCTCATATGATCCTTAAGAAGGATCCACTTATTACATATCATCAGGATTTTATAAGTATCAAAATAATTAAGTATGCATGAAGAAAGCATAATCAATAATCAAATCAATAAATCTAAACAAAAGTAAATATATAAATAAGTAACATAAATCGAAAAGTACTTATCTTCAATGAGAGGTGATCATCTCCCTCTTGAACTATCCTTCAAGAGTCGTGACTATCCATTTACCATATAATATTGTTGCCTTCAATATATTCATCAAATTTATCAATAACCAAGGCCTATTTGAGACTATCCCATCTAGGCCTACATCAAATCGGTCACGAGTACTTGAACATCTTCACATTGATCATGCTCGGGTTTCTAGATTTCCTATCTCAAATATTTTCCATAAACCATGGTTTCTCCCAAACCCTAACCTCATAATATACATAAAACCCTAATAACCAAACTGCTTAGAGTTTCCTTCAAACCCTACTATTATTTTAGGTTTCCTCCATATTCTCTTGCATCCATCAAGGGTGTCTTCATAGGGGCGAGATTCAACGGATTTTATCATCCCAACTTTGATACCATGTTAATTATTCTTAGGGATATATTGTTCTTTGTCGTGATAATTACATTTCATTATTTCCATATTAAATTCACTCCATAACATCATAACATTATTCACAATTATATCATTATCAACAACATAGGAAATTATGTAGAAAGAACAACATCATCATCAATGCAGTAAAACATAAAGGAACAATAGAAGAAAAGAATTCACACATAGAGACACCAAGATTGATCGGAGACTAGGGAAAATCCCCCTATGGGGAAAACACTTTCAAATTCTTCTTCTTATTAGATTTTCATTGAATGATTCATCAAAATAAATTACAATGATCCATATCTTCAATCATAAACCTATCCAATAAAATCAACTAAACAAAATTCGTGAAATGGGCCCAGAAATGCCAATACTCAAAAATATTGATTTAGAAGCCTATGTTCAATTTTCATTTTCTGTGGTCAACAACAAAACACTGTAGTCAATTGACGAAAACTTTTGTCAATTGAAAAACCAAACCCTAGGTCTCAACTGCATGGAGAGAGTTTCGTGCGTGTGGTTGGGACCATTCAACAACATGCATAGGCTTGTATGCTCGCAGTTATAGTCAAAGTTTCCCTATTGCATTCATGTGGCTAAGAACCAAAACCCTAAAACACACGTGGGAGCTTCAGAACCTACAATGTCGTACATGTGCAAGCTAATCTCTGCAAACCTACCTCAGACCTGTGTGAGCCAAAACCAATAAAGAGAATATACTAATGATCCAAGATGATGTCCAAATGAGGTCAAGGTCACTTGTATTTATAGCCTTCCAAGGCTGTCCAATTCGTTTTAGGGAAGATTTGATCAAATATGCACATGTGGGATTTAATTCAAAAATACACTCTCCACAAACCAGGGTTTCTCCCAAACCCTAACCTCATAATATACATAAAACCCTAATAACCAAACTACTTAGAGTTTCCTTCAAACCCTAGTATTCTTTTAGGTTTCCTCCATATTCTCTTGCATCCATCAAAGGTGTCTTCATAGGGGTGATCTTCAATGACTTTTCTTCGGACTAGATTTGATACCATGTTAATTATTCTTAGGGCTATATTGTTCTTGGTTGTGATAATTACATTTGATTATTTCCATATTAAATTCACCCCATAACATCATAACATTATTCATAATTATATCATTATTCAATAGCATATGCAATTATGTAGAAAGAAAAATATCATCATCAATGCAACAAAACATAAAGGAACAATAGAAGAAAAGAATTCACACATAGAGACACCAGGATTGATCGGAGACTAGGGATAAACCCACTATGGGGAAAACACTTTCAAATTATTCTACTTATTGTATTTTCATTAAATGATTGAGAAAAAGAAAGTACAATGATCCATATCTTCAATCATAAACCTATCCAACAAAATCAACTAGACAACATTCATGAAATGAACCCAAAAATGCCAATACTCAAAAATATTGATTCAGAAGCCTATGATCAACTTTCGCTATCTACGGTCAATAGAAAAACACTGCGGTCAATTGACAAAAACATCGGTCAACTGGAAAACCAAACCCTAGGTCTCAACCGCATGGAGAGAGTGTCATGTGTGTGGTTGGAACCATTCAACAACATGCATAGGCTTGCATGCTTGCAGTTATAGTCAAAATTTCCTTATTTCATTCCTACGGCTAAGAACCAAAACCCTAAAACACATGTGCGAGCTTCAGAACCTGCAATTTCGGACATGTCCCAGCTAATCTATGTGAACCTACCTCAAACATGTGTGAGCCAAAAACAAGAAAAAGAATATAATAATAATCCAAGATGATGTCCAAATGAGGTTGAGGTAACTTATTTTTAGAGCTTTCCAAGGGTTTCCAATTCGATTTAGGGAAGAATTGATCAAATATGCACATGTTGGCTTTAATTCAAAATTACACTTTCCCTTGTCCAAATTGAGTGCTTCGATAATAAAAATCGATTCTCTTGAAAAGATGAATCTCTTCCCATGGTTGGAATTTGTCACTGAGATTCCAAATTAATATATGTCATCTGGGATGAGCCGACTGACACACAACCCAAAATTTATGTGATTGGTCATAGGTGGACCCTCTTGATAGGTCGATAATGGGCTGATGCAGTGAACAAAGGTCGTTGCATTCGGTAGGAACCTATATATATATATATATATATATATATATATATATATATACACCCTTATGAAGAATTAGGAAGTCAAGTAGATTTCGGAGGAAAAAAATAAATAAATATGTTTTCCCCCATTCCTCTAACAGTATGAGGGGTTGGTTGATGTTACACATCTGTTGTTACAACATTTGCTTCTCAATTTGTTGTTACATATGTTTGTGCTTCTCAATTGTTTCTCTTGACCCCCCTAGTGTTGGGTTAGTGTTGGGTGTAAGAAACACCTCTTTGGCTACCCACTTTCAAGCTTTGACAAGCAAGATGAAATAAATTTCTACCTACTAAATTGTTACAACATATGTTATTACAAAATTTGTTGTTACAACATCTGTTGTTACAACATCCACTGTAATGGTCATTGTTTCAGTAATTTCAATAGTAGTAGTTGTTATAACATCAAATTTTACAGCAATTTTAATATTTTCAATAGTAATGGGTGTTACAACATCAGTTGTTATATCATTTTCAACATATTTAACATTGACATCCTATTATGGTATCTATTGTTACACTATTTTCTGTTACAACATCCGTTGTTAAAACATCTGCTTCTAAATCTGTTGTTACCAATGATTGTGCTTCTCAATTTGGTTTCTTGATCTCCCAAGTGCTGGTGTAGTGTTGGGTGGCGATTGAAACACCCCTTTGGTTGCCTACTTTAAAGCTTTGACAAGCAAGATGAAATGTCATATTATATAGCATCCGTTGTTACAGAATATGTTATGGCATAAGTTGTTACAACATTTGATGTTACAAAATCCATTGTTACAACATCTACTTCTCAATCCATTGTTACCTATGTTTGTGCTTCTCAATTTGTTTTCTTGATTCCCCTTGTGTTGGTGTAGTGTTGGGTGGCAGAAACACCTCTTATGGCTTCCCAATTTCAATCTTTGAAAAGCAAATGTATTTCTACCCCCTCTATTGTTACAACATATTTTGTTACATCATCCACTATAATGGTCATTATTTTAGTAGTTTCAATAGTAGCAGTTGTTATAGACTTGGTTTTTACAATATTTTTAGCATTTTCAACAGTAATAGGTGTTGAAACATTAGTTTTTACAACATTTTCAACATATTTAACATTGACATGTTATGAAATTTGTTGTTACAACATCTACTTCTCAGTCTAATGTTACTTATGTTTGTTCTTCTCAATTTTTTTTCTTTATCCCCCAAGTGTTGGTGTAGTGTTTGGTGGTAGAAACACCTCTTGGTTGGGCACTTTCAAGCTATGACAAGCAAGATTAAATAGCTTGCTATTACAACATATTAGTTGTAACTTATTTGAAATTTAATCATCGTATGTGCACTTTGATATGATGTAATATGATTATTGTTACATTTCATATGTTTTAATATTAGATACATAACAAAGAAATTAATTATTGCATGAAATAAATAATAATTTTTCATTCTAAATTCTTTATTTTTGCAGAACAAAGATCTTCCAAAATATCTGAATGATCCTCATCACACAGATCTAGATCATGTTGGGTCTAATGCTAATATGGCAGATGATGCTCATGATGACACAGATACATATGACAATGAGTTCGATGCTGATACAGATGATGAGGATGATGATGATCATGATCATGATCACGATGGTGATGATGATCATGAGGTAGTTGTTGGTAACAAATAGTGTCATTCATGATCATATAGACTGCATCATGGATCATTTTTGATATATTTTTATCATCTCAATTTTCATGGTTACTATTATATGTATCATTTTCATGGCCTCATGTACCATATTATTTAGTTGTATCTTTTTGACATGTATCATTTTTACTTATATAATTTGGACATGACATATCATATTGACTTGTATCATTTTGTCTTACATAATTCATCATTTGTACATGATGTATCATTTTTACTTATTTCAATTGTTCGACATGCATCATTTTCCATTGTTATTGATCTACTATTATATGTTAATTTCACATAATTTATTTATATATGTGATGATCTTGTTGGTATTAACTAGTTAATTTTTATATGTTGCAATGTCTTCCAAGATAGCATGGTAATCATCCTTCACTACTACATTTGGTGGAAATTCCGACACTTGGTTCCGACGCTTTTGACCAAATGTCGGAAATTTCCCCAAATTTTTTCCATCCCGCCCGAAACCGTCACTATACTGACGTTTATAGAAAAGTTTCGCAATACCGACACTTAGAAAAGTGTCGCAATTGCGACGTTTGGAGGCCTTCATCGCAATAGCGACGCCTTTTCCGCCGTCGGTATAACGACACTTATATGCGCGCTAAATAAAAATACGGAAATTATATGCGCGCTACATAAAAATGATTTTATTGTTTCGTATCCATCACAATAGCTACATTAACGTCTGATATCACGCGCGCATTCGCCCTCCGCTCTTGCAGAACAACATTCGCCCTCAGCATTCTCCCTCAGCTCTTGCAGAATAGCATTTTCCCTCAGCATTCACCCTCAGCGTTCGCCCTCAGCTCTTGCAAAATGGTAAGTTCTTATTGCAGGCCCTTCCTCCTATAGTAGGGTTGACTCTATTTGGGTTTTTTTGGTCAATTCCATTGGATTGTGTTAGGCTGTAGGGTTCTCTCTAGATGTCAAGAATCAAGATTCAATACCCTTTATTATCTTCATCGCCCAATACAAGATTTAAATTTTTCCCAAAGAAACGCTTATTAATTTGGCAGCCATTATTTCTCCCTACTTTAAAAACCCTACATTTAAATGAAAACAAGCATCGCATTTCAACTACAAAAATCTATTAGTGTTCAAATGTACATTTGTGCTCCATTAACGTCTGATATCACGCGCGCATTCGCCCTCCGCTCTTGCAGAAAAACATTCGCCCTCAGCATTCGCCCTCAGCTCTTGCAGAACAGCATTCGCCCTCATCTCTTGCAAAATGGTAAGTTCTTACTTCAGGCCCTTCCTCCTATAGTAGGGTTGACTCTATTTGGGTTTTTTTGGTCAATTCCATTAGATTGTGTTAGGCTGTAGGGTTCTCTCTAGATGTCAAGAATCAAGATTCAATACCCTCTATTATCTTCATCACCCAATACAAGGTTTAAATTTTTCCCAAAGAAACACTTATTAATTTGGCAGCCATTATTCTCCCTACTTTAAAAATCCTACATTTAAATGAAAACAAGCATTGCATTTCAACTACAAAAATCTATTAGTGTTAAAATGTACATGTGTGCATCACTTGTGTAGGGTATTCCCTTTCCACTTTCACATTATCCAAGAATGTGTGCAGTATAGTTCATATTTTTTGTGATTTAGATTATCCTG
The DNA here is from genome assembly GCA_034641835.2 of Pinus albicaulis. NCBI lineage: Eukaryota > Viridiplantae > Streptophyta > Pinopsida > Pinales > Pinaceae > Pinus > Pinus albicaulis. Next base: position 630,389,992 of record CM076581.1, on the reverse strand, counting down.
AAAAAGGAAAGGTAAATTATTTCCCATGGAAAAAGAAGGTTTTCCCTTTTTACTACTGGAAATGGTACAACAAAGTTCCATTTCTACCCAAAACTCCTATGAAAAAGGAACCAAATAAAGGCCATGTCCTCAATGGACATCATTTGGCTTTGAAAATGGCCATTGCACCATGTTGTTTCTTATATTACATCACGATAGTTTATTAGGTCATTTCTTGTTTCTTGAGATGAAAAACAACCAAAGAAATCGTGAAGATCCTTTCAAGAAATAAATGACCATTTCTCAATCATATCTCAACTATTTTTTATTTTATTCGGTGGTTGCTTACTTTGAGAGAAATTTGACACTTTTATAAGGAATATAACATAAAAACACAAAATGGGAAGGAATTGATGAGGTAGATGACCTTTAGTTGTTGTCAATTAAGAATTGATAATACACGATGCATGTTCTGTACTACAAACTAGATTCCTTCCTGGAGTTAGGACACATGCATCCTGAAGATAAAATTACCAGGGTATTTTTGGGTAATTTCAAAGGGAAAGTCCCCAAACACATATAATCAAGGAATTATAACATGATTTCAAACATTAAATATCAATAAAATCATTTAAAGGATATTGAAAGGAAAAAGGTGATAGAAGATAGAAAGTGCCTTACTTAAATTCTCTAAGGATTTTTCAATAGTTGCTCCAAAAGCTTCACTTCAAGGCCCTTCAATATTGTCTCCAACAATGCTATACCATCAGCTTCAAAAATGTTGCTCCAAAAATGTCCTCAAGGTCTTCACAACAAGTTTACTAGAAGTTGTTCCAACAATATATTCAATAAGGTCTTCATTGTCAACTCGTCTCTTGTTTGGGTGCCTTAATGTGCAATGACATGTTTCCAGGACTGAATTCAATGCAAGGCATATTTGAAACTCTAACTCTGTCGTTTGGTGTCTTATTAGAAATTATTTCAGTTTTCATTTTGTGTTTTCAAGTTAGATATTTTTTTCAAGTTTTTACATTTATAATTTTATTGCAATGTGGCAGACTGATCAGAGCAGTGCAGGAACAACCCCGAGACGGGATGATCGCGGAAAGAGGCCAGCGGAAGAACATGTAAAGTGCCAGCATTGCTCTATCTTCAGGTATTTTAGCTATTTACATAATTGAAATAATATTAAGTTTGTTCAAATATGCAGACACCTAGCCATGGAACGCCTGATGATTCCCTCTTTGAGGAAGAGCTTTCTTCATCCCTATCTCCAATGTTCTTGTTGCGAAAAAAGGCACGAGATGCAAGGTCAGAATTTAATACTTTGATAGACGCGCCTCAAACACCTGAAACAGAAGAGAGGATAAAACATCTTATGAGCCAACTAGAAAGATATTAGGTAATAATAAAAAGTCAAAAGGATATTTTTTTTGTTCTGCATGAGATGAATTGTGATAGTTTGATTTTTAATTTTTACATTGACTAAACTAACAAAAAGTTCTTTTGTATGTAGTGTTTTCTGGCATTTGCTGAACCCGGTGTTGGTGGTAGTGGGACACAAGGGAAAGAGATTGCCCAACAACCCTCTCGTACACCTTCTACTCCTTTAGGTGCTAGCCAAGAAACACACCCTGCCCAAGCAGACACCCAGCCAACCGCTGAACGTGTTGGCAATGATGAGGCCGATATGGCCAACTACATTATTGCGTTTCCTGGAGCTACACGTGTCAGCTCCACAGGGACCATTAATGGCACGTTGTTGGTGAACGATGAGGGTGTCCCTATAAAGCATGTACACCTCCCGGGTAAATTTTAATATTTTAACTATTTCATGTACTTTATCTAAAACATATTTATCATGATTTTTATTTTTAAATTAATGATAATATCTTCTTCTTTTTTTGGTTTTATTCTGTGTAGGAAATAATGAGTTCTACAGGATTCTGGAGAGCCATGCGTTGGTAATTTTTGGCCCAACCATACGTACAGGGTGGAATTCCCAGAATTCCAACCTGAAAAAAGAACTTCTAGATTATCTAGAAGCCCTTTTTGGGGTCGGCACATTTGACAGAACAACGGTGGCTCGGGTAGCCGACAAATATTTGAAATATACCAGGGAAACCTATAGGACGCAATTGCAATTTAACCCTAGATATGAGCGTCCTCTCACAGTTCCAGAGAGTGAGTGGAGAGCACTCATCCATGACGGAAAAGAGAAAAGGGCAAAGAAAGAAGGAAAAATGCCAACCGGACCCGCAAGGTAAATTACAACTTTAATTCAATAGCTTGAATTTTCTCTATGTCTAAAATAAAAGTGTGCTATGTCATATCTGACTTTAATCTTTTGATGCTAGGTTCCCTGACACCTCAAAGGCAACCAAAGCTAGGATTGAAAAAAAGGGCCATCATAAGCTAGGCCAGGGCGACTACTTGAAATTGGCCGCAAGAATTGTAATTAAGTAGTTAAACATCTTATAATTAATTGTATCGCCTTCCAACGTTTTTGTAATCCTATCAAATATGATTAAAAATACACAATCATATGTAATGTAAGGTGATGACTTCGGAACAGAAACTACAGAGGAAGATAAAAATATCGCTTTCCATTTCGGTTATCAAGCCGTAGTTGAACGTCGCATAAGCTTGGGGCAGGTCCCAAGATCCATAATGCCTGATAAGGTAAAACATTAACCTTTCAATCTGTTTGTTTTCATCCATAAATTTAATGTCTAACAACTTTGTTTAAATCAGGGGAGCAACACTACCGACGACGCAAATAACCCAGTTTTAGAGCCAAATGTAGATGATCCTCACGTGCAACCTAATCATTGTAGTAGGGACCAGGCCAACAATGCTACTATCAGTGAGGGCCGTGACGGTAATTAATTTCCACTTATAATTTTTTCTAATTATACCTTGATGGTTGTCCTTATAACATTTTTTGTTTAAATGACAGAGAATGTTTCCCTTGAGGATCTTACCACCAGAGAGGAAGACAAGGCAACAGTCCCAACGGCGACAACTGGTGCACCAGGTAAATAATCTCATTGCAATTTTTTTTATTAATATTACCGAACTAGTTCAATGATATTTAAAAACTGATAATTAAAATTTAATATTATCTGCTTTTGGAGGCGATGCCCCGTCACTGGATGAGACCAGACATCGTGACAATGCAACTAGGTCAGCGGCGACAACTGGTGCACCAGGTAAATAATCTCATTGCAATTTTTTTTATTAATATTACCTAACTAGTTCAATGATATTTAAAAACTGACAATTAAAATTTAATATTATCTGTTTTTGTAGGCGATGCCCCGTCACTGGATGAGACCAGACATCGTGACTACTCAACTAGGTCAGCAGCGACAACTGGTGCACCAGGTAAATAATCTCATTGCAATTTTTTTTATTAATATTACCGAACTAGTTCAATGATATTTAAAAACTAACAATTAAAATTTAATATTATCTGTTTTTGTAGGCGATGCCCCGTCACTGGATGAGACCAGACATCGTGACTACGCAACTAGGTCGGCGGCGACAACTGGTGCACCAGGTAAATAATCTCATTGCAATTTTTTTTATTAATATTACTGAACTAGTTCAATGATATTTAAAAACTGACAATTAAAATTTAATATTATCTGTTTTTGTAGGCGATGCCTCGTCACTGGATGAGACCAGACATCGTGACTATGCAACTAGGTCAGCGGCGACAACTGGTGCACCAGGTAAATAATCTCATTGCAATATTTTTTTATTAATATTACCGAACTAGTTCAATGATATTTAAAAACTGACAATTAAAATTTAATATTATCTGTTTTTGTAGGCGATGCCCCGTCACTGGATGAGCCCAGACATCGTGAATACGCAACTAGGTCAGCAGTGCGGGTTGAAAGGCACGAAACAGGAGCAGAGCACGATGATATTGATGATGTAATTAGAAGCTTTAAAAATAGGAAGAAGAAAAAGAAAATTTGACAATGTAAAATATTGTATTATTATAAGACAAACGTTACCATACTTGGAACGTTTTTTGCGTTATATAAAAAAATCATTTATCATACTATTTTTATGTCAAGCATTAATTGCAATGTTTCCTTGCATACTTTTTGTTGAATTGTTTTTTTATTAGTTATTGAATATTTTTTTTAATGCTCATGCAAGTAAAAAATGAAATATAGATTGGGTATTGGGGAATTGAGAGTGATGTGAGGGGGGGGCAAGGGCCATAAGAGCTTCCACCTTCACGTGGTTGGCCCTGTTTAGTAGAGAATAATTTATTGGAGTGATTTGATCTTGGAGAAAACCTCCCTCGATCCAGCGTAGCAACAAAAAAGTCACCGTTGACTTAGTTGCTACTCTTTCAGATCGTGGAAGGCTTGTTCCAAGTTCATGCGACTCCAATAAATTGTTCTTGAAACAAAGAGGAGCTTATTCAGGTATGTTTTGAAATTTTCAACATATGTTCTAACATTATCATAAGAATGCATCTTAGAGTAAAAAATACTACATCAATTGCTTGTATTTATTGTATAGATAATGATGGATTTTGATTGACTTGGCAGTGCAGGTACAAATCCTCTTGCATCATGAGCAATACAACTTGTCAACCATGGTCATGTCCAGGATATTTTTGCTTGTGCACTTGACCAGGTTCGTAATGTCACATTTTGTAAGTTCCTTTACAGTTCATAATTCAATATTAAGCTTGTTCATGATTATTATCTAGGTTTTTTGTATGTGTTTTTTTCATCTATTTGATTGTAAGCAACTCTGCATGTTTCCTGTTGTTCACTATGATTTCTCCCATTACCACTCCCAGGATGAATCCGACTTTATTGTTACATAGGTTACTTTATTGTTACTATGATTTCTCCATTTACGATTTCATAGGTTACATCATGTAAAGTTGTCAATCTCGTGTTGGTGATGAGCTTTAGTTCTCCAGATTTGGGGCTTTTCTGATATTTTCTCCCTCATGTCATTCCTGCATCACCTCGTTGTTTGAGCATGCCAATTTTCTACCACTTGTACCCATTGGCACATGTCAATCTCTGAGTGGTGCCACATTTCACCTATTTTCAGTGAGAGTTTAGGGTTTCTCTAACATAGCTTCAGAAATCCGATTCAGTGCCTGCTTGAATATCGTCACATAATACTCATGGTTTGGATTGATGAGCATGTTCTGAATGGTTGGTTGATTCATAATAACCACCCATATAGTCATCTTGAGATATTTCAAAAGTTTTCTCGGGTTTCCTTTTTCACCGTTTCTAGTGGGTGGGATGGTGTGGGGTGATCCATCAATACTAGTGCTCTTGTAGTAGGGAATTTGTTTTTGGGGATATAAAGGAGCATTTGATGTAGATATCCAATTGGATGCATTCATAGATGGGCACGAGAGGTCAAGAATTTAAATTAAAAATATGCAACCTCTAGCATGGCAACCTGAAGGCCGTGAGAGACACTGGTTAAAGATTGTTTTGTGCTGGCCTTAATATAGTCGTGATTTCTTTCTATTATCTTAATGCAAATACATAGTCCGGTCTCATTAAAATGAGGATTTTGGTTGTATTTCTCTTTGGTTGTTTCTCTCTTAATGCTCCAGAAGTTGCCAAAAGTTGCGATAGTTATTTAGTTTGCATGTTACAACTTAAAAGTGGTTTTTAGCAATGGGAGTCATGTTTTTTAAGGTTCATACTAATATGAAGATCTTGTAATTCTATATTCAACATAAGAGAAGATGGACTCTGCTTTGGGAAATATGACAACAATTTCCACATCTACCTCATTGGGTAACAATGGAAAGGGGAAGAAGTTGGGTGCAATGTTTGATAATTATGGCAGACCATTGTCTTCTCTTTCAGTTTTTTCACCAATTTCCTTTAATCGCTCAAGCAGAAGAGGGACTCTGAGATTACGTGACAGAGAGAAGGTAGTTAATACAAGAGCTATGGAAAAGGAGTTGTACTTCAACAAGGATGGCTCAGTGACAAAAAAATTGCAGGTCAGAGAAAAAATTACGTTTAAAGGAAGGTCACCTGCACGTGAAACTTCACTGCGGTGGATCTTTCCTTGTCCACTTATATTCGATTTTAATGTGTTATTTTAATTTTTCATGGAGGGTTGTTTTGGCATATGGTCCGGCATTCAATTGCACACTTACTGAAAGCATTGTCAATTTGTCTTGCAGGCGGTGTGAACAAACTTGCTGATCTTGTTGGAGTCACCCTTGGGGCGAAGGGAAAAATGTTTTCTTGGAGAGCAAGCATGGTTCTCCGAAAATAGTTAATGATGGTGTGACAATAGCTAAGGAGGTAATTTGTAGATGTGTTCTCTGGTTTTCTTTTTAACGTTGTATTAGTTCCCCCTCTTAAATGTCTTAGATTTGGTAGGCATAATTTGAAAACTCAAAGGTGAAAGGAAACATATTTGTTACCTAGTGGTCTACTTGGCCTATGGACTAGCCACATTAGAGTAATGCATAAAGCTTTTCACAACAATAAAGGGAAAGGGTTATGGCTGAGTCAAATTTTATTGTTATTGACAGTGTAATGAAATGTATCTCAATGCTATGGTTTTGGCCTTTTTATTGGTTGAATTAGAGGACCCAGTTGAAAATATTGGGGCCAAGTAGGCCGGTTTTCCTTTTTGCTGATGGTTTGGTGTATCTAATTGAATTAGTTGCCTAAGGTATTTTTGGTTGCAAACTCCTTTTCATTTTTCATACAGTATTGGCCTTGTGGAATACATTTGATTGTGTGGTCTTGTTAGATCTACAACATTTGTAGCTTTTTAGTCTTATGGCCGAGGTGCACTTTTATTATGGAAATAGTTGATGCAATATTGTCATTTAATCCTTACTGCAGGGTAGCATGTTGAGAAGTTTCTTGTGAAACATTTGGTATTCAAAATGACACTTGATCCTATACAGCATCATGCACTTGACTTCAAAAATCATATTCAAAGTGTGCCAGACAATTCTTGCAAAATTTCAAATATTTATGTTGTTTTAAACCATTATCTTTTTCATGTATTGGATGCTGAAAATGTGAAAAAGACTTTGGTATGAAACCAACTGGTGAATAATTTCCAGCAAACAACCACTTCCAAGACATGATTTAGAAGTAGAACATATGTACTTATGAAGCATAGAAATATATCCTTGATGCATTGTCAATGTTTGGCTAGGGTTATTTTTGGAGAAAATAACTCCTTATTCCTAGAATAGTGATCTTCAATACAAGTAAATGCTAGAGAAGAGAGATCATCGTGTGACGCAACAAAACTGAAATTGGACCCCCAAGGAGAGTTGGTGTGTCTACAATCGCTTTGTCAGCATTTTCCCTTGGTTTACCCCGTTCTTTTCCTCCAGCCTGAGTCTTAATTGACTTCTTCTTTCTTCGGGTTTATTTATCAAATTCGTAGAATTTGATAAATAAATACTATCCACAATGGTTGGACTTTAATTTATATTCCCGACTTTATATTATCTCCAAGGCTTATAACCAATGTTTAACTTTCAACACTTTGTATTTATACTCCACGTTTCTTTTTAAATAAATAACTTGTAATGAACTTACGGCTCTATATTTCACCACCCAGCCTTACAACAATCACGCTCCAGACTTATGCTAATTATCCGCCAATCGTTTAATTAAACAATTTCTTTATACTCCGGCCCCACCTATATATATCAATAACCAATCAAACACTCGTATTGTACCTGGCTATCCTCCGCACACCTTAGTTAACCTCCGGGCAAGTTCAACGTGCGACCACCGTCCGATGGCCCTTCTCCAAATCAACGACTCTTGGCAATTTCGCTCAGCTTCCAACGTCGGGCTTTAACGTGCGATGGCGTGGGTTAAACGGTGGTTTTCTGGGGGTCACTTCGCCACGTGTCACATTCCCTATGGAATCGTTTGTGAATAGGAAATACCGCCTACTCCGCAAAAGCGGTGCGATATGGGCAACCCGCTTTTGTGATTCCGCTCGTGGTTTTGGTACAGGGCTTGACCACGGGTGCAAGTCTGGTTCCACTATCATTTTGTTTGTTAACTCATGTCCAATCCTCGGGTCAGGTTCCGAAAGCACAACAATTTTGTCTCTTTATTAAGCAGGATTTTTATATTTGAACAGTTTTCACGACCCTGGTTCTCTACACAGACCTTGCCTTTGGGTGGGGTGAGTTCACAGGGTTATCCAAAAATTTACGGGAATTCAAAGACAGAAGAATGGAATTATCAGTACCCAATCGCCTCATAGTTAAACAATTCTTCACAATTAGCAGTTCGAGATAATTCAATGGCAACTAAGCTTGGAAATCATCTAACTGGAAACAATTGTTCACACACAGAGGTTTATTGCAGAAATCCCCTCTCTACTCTCCTCTTCCCTCTCTACTTTTATTCATCCGAGGAATTACAATTTATATACATAACATATGGCTCTTTGGTTCCTCTGAGAGGACCGTTCTAGAAATCAAAAGGTCTAATTATAATAATTCAACTAACTGAAACTATTCGACTCCTACAACTCTAACTAGTCTAAGTAATACAGTCAGCTGAGGTATTGACACCTAGTTGTTACAACTCAAATGTTTTCGAACCCTCCTAGCCACAACATGTGGAAAAAACCTCCTACATTGCTGGCTAGTGCCTAATGCCCCTGCATCATCGTGTGACATAAACCTATTAACAAAAGTGAACAGGAAATGATTATTAATTATGGCATACTAAGTTGTCAGTGATTTTGACTATTTGTCTTTAACATGTAAAAATGTTAAATTCCAAACTTACATCATCATGGTTTGGCATCATGAGCTTGACTAATTGTCCACCATGCTCATAATTTAATTGTTGTATTCATATCTATAAACAACGTTTCAAATAATAATAAAAAAGTTCTATAAGAAAAATCCAGACCTCCATGCTGCTGCTCCTTGTGAGACAAAGTCAAAATTGCATTACACAATCTGACACATAAGAATCTCCTATATCCCGGTGGTATGTATCCAAACTCTTATAATAGTTTCTTCAAGACTTATGTTGACATTTCCAATGAGATATTTAAGCAATGAAAGATGGAGCCTTCTTCATTGTTGTATATGTAACAATATTTTATTAATATAAAGATTGATGGTTTTGTCTTTCTGAAAATGAAATGTAAAAATAATTTATTGTGGTCAATTGAAAAGTTTTTTTTTTAAGATTTTCATTATGGAAAGGCGACATAGATATATTCCCTTCTAATTGAAATTCGGACCTGCCCTTCAAATTTGATCACTGTGTGGGACCTTAACAAACAACAAAACTATTCCGCCGCGCGTTATATAAAACATATAACAAAACCTTTGTCAAAACTTCAAACGAACCCTTTAGCCATGGGTATTTCATCACGAATTGATCATTTTACCATGTACCTTCTTCTAGAGGAATATTCTTACACTTGATTAGGTACTTCATAATGGTTATATGTCAAAGAGATACAGAATTTTTATCTATAACTTTTTGTGGTTCAAGAATCAACTTTCTTTCTTCATCTAATTTTGGAAGTTCTATTTACATTGGCATATTTTTTCCCAAAACCTTTTTTAGGCAAGATACATGAAAAACCTTATGAATGCAAGAAGAAGGAAAATATAACTTCTATACCACTTGTGCAATCCTATGAATAATTATTTAGGGCCATAATAGTTTTGGAGTGTGGAAAAAGTCGGCAAAAAGTCTCGACTTTTTGAAAAAATCCCGAATTTTTCCCGGAGCCGACTTTATTGGCCGACTTTTTCATCCCTGATAAAGTCGCGATTTTATCCTCGAAGTCCCGGATTTTTGCCGACTTTTTCGAAAAAATCTTGAGTGAGGTAGTTTCTTTAATAATTTTTTAATTTTTTTTGAAAAAATCAGGATTTTTTCCAAAAATGAATATTTTTGTATTTTTTTAGTTTTGCCGACTTTTTCAAAAAACTCCCGACTTTATTGAGTATTTCAACTTTTGGACCCTTGCCGATTTAATCCCGACTTCGACTTTTTCCACATTGCATTTTTGAGCTAATTCTTTATTCTTCTTTTTCTTGAATGAAGATTGCTTATAATGCTATAATCTAAAAAATACCCAATTACCCTCCTCAAATTATCTTTCACTTCAATGTTGTTCCCCTTGTTGTTTTATCATGTTTCATGTTATTTGAAGGTTTTCCATAATAATTTTCAAATTTTCTTTAGTATTTTCCATATGTGACTATGTTTCCTATACTTTGGACTTATCTTGCAAAAAGTATGAGATACTAGGAGTTGGATATCCATAAAGGGCCTTAAATGGGGAAATTTTAGTAGATGTGTGATAGGTAGTATCATATTACCATTCTTACTTGACGAACCCACTTCACCCATTAATATTTCTTTTCTAAAGAGTAACATTGTAGATAACCTTAAAAACATTTGTTAACTATTTTTGTTTGACCATTTGATTGTGTTTTATATGTAGAACTCATGGCAGCTAGTGTTTCTCCACTCATATTAAATAATTATTTCCAAAAGTTTCTTGTTACTATTACTTTAGGAAAACCATGAACACTATGAATTTCTTTCATGGACACTTCTGCCACTTGGCTTGTTGTTTATGTACTTTGAGCTCTACAAAAAAAATCTACAAAATTTGTCTATATAAATGACCACAAAAATGTAATACTTACCTTTATATTTCAGTAACCCTGTAATAAAGTCTATTGACATATCTTCTAGTCTTTGAATATGTATGTGGAATGGTTGAAGTAACCCTAGAGATTTTACTATCTCTCTTTTATTTATTATGCAAACCTGGCCTTCTCTTACAAAATTTTGAATATCTTTCTTCATTCCTTCCAAAAATATATTTTTTGATCCTTTGAGATGTTTTAAGGAACCCTGCGTCCTACCATCAGAGAGACATGGGACTCCTTTAATATTTTTTTATTCAAATATGCTTGCGTGCATAAAAATATTCTACATTTGCACCAAAGTATATCTCTCTTTCACTCCCAATGCTCCATAGAGTTCATCCCATCCTTTATAAATTTTAGTTTTTGTTTAGTACTATTGTCATTTTTCCATTATGGAAGCTTCTTCTAGCCACCTAGGAATAGAAAATGTAATTGGATATAAATTTGAGGCCTCTTCTATTTTAGAAAAAGCATCATGTACTAAATTTTCCTTACCCTTTTTGCAGATTATCTCAAAATTAAAACTTTGCATTTTTTCTCCTCATTTTTGTTAATCTTCCAATGAAATCCATAGCTTCAAAAAATACTTTATGCTATCATGGTATATCTTGACTTTAAAGTACCTCCCAGTGATATACTATCCCAATTTTTTATTGCATGTAATATTGCTTCCATTTATTTTTCATACGTAGATTTCACCAAATATTTTCTTTGAATTCCTTGCTTTTAAAAGCCAATGATATCCCTTATTGTGTTAATGTTACGTTCCTTGTCCTAGTGCCTCACACTCTACTATGAATGTTTTACCAAAATTAGGTGCAACCGATGTTGGTGTAGAAGACATGGCATCCATTAAAAGAGAGAATGCCAAAGTAGCCTCATCATTCCATATAAATGATATTTTCTTCAAGAGATATGTGAGTGGACTTGAAATGCATGCATAATTCTTAACAAATTATCAATAATATCATGTAAGTCTAAAAATTCTTCTAAGAACCTTGATTTTCTTAGGAATAGGTCATTTTGTAATAGCTTGCATCTTTTGAGGCTCCAACTTCACTCCTTTAAAACAATATGAACCAAATACTCGAATTCTTATTTCCCAAAAGCACATTTGGATATTTTTACATAAAAATGATTGTTCTCAATAATTTATATAACTTTTCCACATGTTTACTAGTGTGATATTCCCATGATTTATTATAAATATGTGAATTATCAAAGAAAACCAACACAAATTTTATAAGATGGGATCAAACAAAATTGTTCTTAAGTCGAGCCCGCTGGACTTCAAACGGTGATAAACCATAATTCAAACCAAATTCGCGTTCCAAAATAGCCTGCTGACGTCGGCCAATTTTGTGACGCGAAAACCAAATGAATTCCACCCTAATCTTTTTCGAGTCCGAAGTTGGGCTGGCGTACGAAGGGAGAGTTGTGACGCGAATTTATTATCAAATTTGCCCTAATATTTTTCAGGTCTGGATTTCCACTGCGCGAGCGGCCCAAACAAAGATCCGCTCCTATCCCTCTGTGACGAAACCATCGTACATGCTAACGTCATTAATCAAAACCCGCCACCCTTTTGAATTTGTAAATAAAAAAAATTGTGTCTGCGTCATTTTCATCGTTCCGTGCGCTAGCCAGTCTTCCATGCAACAAAATTCAAAAACCAACTGTTAACGCTTGCTGACCGTTACCTTGCTGAAGAGAATTGAAGTCGAGTATTTCAGGGTTCTTCTGTCATAACCAGCGCCTATTTAAACATGTTTCATTTCCCGTAAATAGGTATTTATTCCAATTCCCCACTAAACTCTATAAAAAATCCTGGTTTTAGTTTTAATTCTGCACTAAGGTCTGAAAAGAAGTTCAGTTTGGTCTTTTTCGTTCCCAGAATTGCAATTATATTCCCAAAACTGGTAATTGTGCCCCTTTTCCACAAAAACCCCGAAATTCCATTTCTGAATCCACAAGAACCAGAAATGGAAGTTCCTGTAGCTCTGAATGTCGTGTCCATCAATGCCCCTCACAAGGACTTGGATTATTTGCCTTTAGCCGATATGGATTTTCAAATTAAGGACTTGCTTCTCAGTGAGAATCCTCTTCGAATATTTTGCCGCTACAGAGACAATTATTTGAATGGTTCTGACATCTTTGGACTTTTGGAATCAAATCTTCCTATGTACCTTCTCCCCTCAGTCCATATTTTTCCTGAGTTAATCCATTATTGCTACGAAAATTATGATCCCAACCAACGAGCAGTTTTATCCCCATGTCAAAATGTCCTTTTCCCAATAACTGCTCAGTCCATAAATGAAATGCTACAATTCCAACCTGGTCAATCTCTCACTCCCCTATCCATGGTTGAATTACTTGAGAAATCTACTAAGTTATCCCATGAAGAGTTAAACCGCCTATGCCAAACCTTCATGTTACCAGAGCATCAGCCTAAAAACCCTCCCCATTATGGTTATACTTTCTTTACTGATGAGGGTAGACTTATTTTAAACATGATATCTTCCATAATGGGCTTCAATACTAGTGAGTATGTTGATCATTTAACCCTAGTATTGTTATCCATTTTTACCCCTGGACAGCCTCCTGCTGTCAAGTACGATTTTGCATCTTATATTGCTGACAAAATCCATGATCACTTCATGAGATTTGAGAATGAGAGAGTATTTAAGTATTCTTCTGTCATATATCATCTCATGATTTACTTTCAGTCAGAAAATTTCCCTTTTTATGTTAAGAAACTTGATGCCAAAGGGAATCCTAGGTCAGTCATCTTTTGGTCTTCCATTACTCACAATTCCTCTGATTCTCCTTATTCCTATAATGAGTTTGTCGACCTTTTTGTTCATCCCGCAACTACCTTGTTGACAGGAGTCTCTCCTCCTAGAATTAACAATGAAATCAAGAAAATCCTTCAGCTCTCAAAGCATTACAAGATAGGTGACTGGTACCTATATCAAAACTACACAGAGATCAGGATATATGGATGTGAATTATGCCCATTCAAACTGCCCAAGTATTTCCCAATGAGACTCTTTGCATTAGAATATTTTAGGCAGATGAATAATTCAGATATAATCCATTTTTGCAATGGAAAGAAAAAGGCTCAACTCAGGATCAAGAGCCAATTAGGTCCCTTCATTTGTAACTCTAGGGAAGCTGGAAAGGAAGCCGAAAGGATTTTAGAAGACTATCTCAGACTACAAAAGAGTTTCTACTGGGTGCCTTATGATCCAAACAAATTTATTTGTAATATAAGAATGAAAAATAAAATTTCACCATACATCCATCAAAGAATCCCAGAAATAGAACAATATGCTAATATGGATGAATGGACAGAAGGGACATTGGTTGAAAAAGATAGTGAGCAGGTCAATGTTGAAAATGTAATGAAAGATCTTGAAAAGATACTTGACCTGGAATCTTTTGGACAGGTGCAGGGATCTTCTTCAGCCAGGACTTTACAACAAAATTTGCAGGAGATTAGTACAATAGCAGTAGAATCTAAAGGAAAATAAAAGGAGCCTGATATACAAATAATTGAAAAATTCATAATGACGGAGCAACTAGAGGCTTCTAAAGAACAAGGTCAAGGAAAAATTCCTCCTACTCAGATCAGTGAGCCAGAAATTTCTATTTTACAAACTTTTCTAAATATAGAAAAGGGCAAAAAGAGAGAGGCTGAAACAACTAATCCTATTGGTGGCTCTTCTAAACAGCAAGATGTTAAAAGGCGGAAATTAACTCCCCTTCCAGAAGATGAATCATTTCAGGAAATCCCTGACAGCCAGGGAAGAGAAGACAGTCAAGAAACAGGTACAGGTAGTGGGACATCCACTAATTTTCAAAAACAGGAAATATAGAGGCAACAAAGTGCAGAAATATCTTCTTTCAAACCTCCAGTAAAAACTGCCTTAGACATCAAAATAACATTCATCAATATAAAGGCCAAGAACGATCTACTTAGACTTCAAGTATACAACCAATATTTGAAGATGGCTCCGAAAAGTCAAGAAAGATTGATGTCAGCTTATGACATTCAACAAGGTAAGATGTTAATGAGCCATTTCAAGCCCAAGGTGCAGCAGCCTCAGACAGCTACAGATTATGTTAGGACTAATTTTGAAGTCTTAGCAAAGGATATCCATCCTTTAGATCAAATTGAGCTACGCAAGCAAACAGGTGAGATGATTTATTCTACTCTGACAGATAAATCAATGATGACCCATAAGTTGCAGGATTCTTTGGATAATCCTAATACACAGTTGCAGCTTGAAAAAGACTCCTCCCAGGCTAAGGATAATAGAATCAAAACTTTAGAGGAAATAATCATTGGTTTGGGTCATAATCCTAAATATGTGAAAGGTATTGAAGCTTTGATCAAGAGAAAAGATGATGATATTGCAGCTCTAAGAAAACAATTAAAGTTACCGGCCTCAAGACATCCACAGACTGCAGAAATCATCAAACAAAATTTTGAGGAAGAACTAATGGATTTGCTCTTAAAATTGAATGAGCAACTTACTGCAACTGAAAAAGAGCTTGAGAATGCATTAAAAGATAAGCAGGCAAATATTCCAGTATCTACAGCAGGAGTAGTGACAAGTACATCAACAACAGGTCAGCCAGCAGAATTGTCACAGAGAAACACTGCAAATTTGAACACTGATGAATTAACAAAGTCAATGGAAGATATGAAACTTCAGGCCATAGAGCTTCACAAAACAAAGGAACAATTGGCCACTCTAGAGCATAAATATGATCTTTCAAAAATGAGTGTTGCTGATAAAACAAGAGAAGTGAACAAATTAGAAAAAACAGTCAAAGCATTGGAAAAGGATCTCACATTGGAGAAAACTTTAAAAGAAATAAATGAAATTCTTTGGGATAATATCATTCAATCAATAAAGGATGTTTGGTCCTCAATTCAAATAATGGATGAACAGAATAACTTAGTTAAATTGGCTCTGGATGAGATTGAGAGATCAAGACAAGAGTTGGGAAATATGCCAGAAGAGGCTAATAGACTTATACATTTTTTGAATACTCAGACTAAGAATCAACTTGCAGAAATTGGTATTCAGGACAGGACCGGAACAATTCTGGAAATAAAGAGAGTTTTTACTAAAAGAACTCTGGTACATAATTTAGAACGAAGGTGCTCAGATATGCAAGAAGAAATCATTGCCTTCAGAGAAAGATTGAATATTTTGTTAAATAGAGGATTGCCCAGTCTTATAGTTGGAGAAGATAAGCTAATGGACCTTGATAGTTATGTTGAAAAATTGGACAAATATGCTGATAATCAAGCTAGTTCTTCAACCAGTTCATCAACAGCAGCATTGCCTATAGGGAAAAACCTTCATGACAGATTGGAGAATTTATTTTATCTTGAGCATGAAGTAAATCATTTGTTCCCAAATCAGCCTAATTTCTTCAGATATACTGAGGCCGATGAAACACTAAGAAAGTTGCAAAGGACCAGAGTGCCAGAAGTTCAATGGTGGGAAGAAATGATGGAACTTTTGTAAAAAAATATCCTTACATAAATTTTTGCCTATTTACCACAGTATATCATGATAAAAAGGATAAAAGGATGAAAAAAGGTCAAAGAGTATCAGAGCAGTTAAAGAGTATCAGTGAAACGAAATAATCAACATAGAATTACTGAAGAGGACAACAGCAAGCCAAGATATAGGGCCTACCTCCAGCATATCACACTCCCCACATGATTAGCGTTTTTCTCTGTTCAAGGATTTTGGGTACTTTAATTTGTATTTGGAACAATGGACGTCGGTACTCTATCTGTTGTTTTACTATTCTACATACTGCTATTTCACTTTCCTATAGATGCCTCGGGCATATTTGGATGCTTTCTCAGATTGTCAATAATCTCCATGTGGACCATTACTGGGTTTTATATCATGTCCCCGTATGTGACATGGGGTATTTTTCTATCACTGTCTGGGGTGGGACTTCCACTTTTCTGGATGGATATTTGGGTTCCAATCTTCAGATGTGAAAATGTAATGACTTCATGGACTGTTTTACTTCATATAATATATTCCAAATAGCATTTTTTCTCTTCTGAAAAAAAAATGATTAATGTTTATCATTCTGCCTTCAAAACTAGCGATGCTGGTCTATGTTGCTGGTTTATTGATATGGTCCGATGGTCTTTTTATATTTTGGACATATCACACTCCTCACATGATTAGCGTTTTTCTCTGTTCAAGGATTTTGGGTACTTTAATTTGTATTTGGAACAATGGACGTCGGTACGTACTCTATCCGTTGCTTTACTATTCTACATACTGCTATTTCACTTTCTTATAGATGCCTCGGGCATATTTGGATGCTTTCTCAGATTGTCGATAATCTCCATGTGGACCGTTACTGGGTTTTATATCAAGTCCCTGTATGTGACATGGGGTATTTTTCTATCACAGTCTAGGGTGGGACTTCCACTTTTCTGGATGGATATTTGGGTTCCAATCTTCAGATGTGAAAATGTAATGATTTCATGGACTGTTTTACTTCATATAATATATTCAAAACAGTGTTTTTTTCTCTTGTGAAAAAAAAATGATTAATGTTTATCACTCTGCCTTCAAAACTAGCGATGCTGGTCTATGTTGCTGGTTTATTGATATGGTCTGATGGTCTTTTTATAGTTTTGACATATCACACTCCTCACATGATTAGCGTTTTTCTCTGTTCAAGGATTTTGGGTACTTTAATTTGTATTTGGAACAATGGACATTGGTACTCTATCTGTTGTTTTACTATTCTACATACTGCTATTTCACTTTCTTATAGATGCCTCGGGCATATTTGGATGCTTTCTCAGATTTGTCGATAATCTCCATGTGGACCGTTACCGGGTTTTATATCATGTCCCTGTATGTGACATGGGGTATTTTTCTATCATTGTCTGGGGTGGGACTTCCACTTTTCTGGATGGATATTTGGGTTCCAATCTTCAGATGTGAAAATATAATGACTTCATGGACTGTTTTACTTCATATAATATATTCAAAACAACGTTTTTCCTCTTTTAAAGTTTCATTTTTTTTTTTTAAATTGAACCTGTCGTCGCTATACCGACGCCTTGTAAGCGTCGGAATTGCGACAGATTAGAAACGTCGGAAGAGCGACAGTATAAAAACTTCGGACGAGCAACGTTCAAAACGTCGAACCACATTTCGTCGTAATTGTGACAGTTTACGGACATCGGAAGAGCGACGTTCAAAACGTCAGACCACATTTCGTCAGAAGTGCGACAGTTTACAAACGACGGAAGCGCGACAGTTTGGGAAACGTCAAAAGAGCGATGCTTGTTTGGAAGTGACAGAAAAACTATCAATAGTGCGACACTTTTTAATTGTGTCAGAACTGCGACGGTATGGTAAACCACGTTTTTCCCGCCCTCGAACTGACGCTCTTGCGACGACTATGTGTCGGAATAGCGACGAATTGGCCATTGGAATTTCCGCCAAATTTTCTAGTGCTTCTCTTTCAGTCCCATTAAATTCGGAATCATTCAATTAAAAACATTTACCAACCAGACTTTAGTAGATGTTGAAAACATCTCATATTTCTTACACAAGGAAACCTTACACATCCCAAGCAAGCAACCCCCCTCAACTCTAGAATCAGTGTCCCTTTTGATTCATCCCTTTTAATATATATTTTGTAAAATATTTACATTGCATTTTCATGAGGAAACCTAGGTTTGGGTTGTTACATACCCCTCCCCCTTGAGGGAACATTGTCCTTGGAGTTATTTTTCTCATATGAAACAAAATATACAAAATAAAAACATATATTGTTTCATGGAGCATTATATACAAAAATATATGCAATATTTACAACATGTATAAATTTGCTTCAACCAACAAACAAAAATGGATATGTTACTCTCATGGATTCAACCATTTTGCAAGTGGTTTCCTTTGACCCAAAGTGTCTCAACTGCACTTTGAATTTCTCTATGGATCAGTTTTGGAGCATGAGACTCATCCAGGCTAGAATTCACAATGGCTCTGGATGGAACTCTCTCTGGTTCCACCTGTAACAAAGAAAAATTAATCACAAGATTAGAATCATGCAAATATATTTTAAGCAAATAGACATGGAAAACATCATGAAATTTAACTAATGGAGGTAAATCCATCCTATAGGCCACTGGTCCAATCATCTAAAGGATCTCAAAAGGTCCACAATATCGTAGTTCCAACTTGGCACATGAACCAATCTTTAAGGAACTCTTCTTGGGTTTAACTCTCAAAAAAACATGTTCCCCAACTTGGAACTCTTTATGCACCCTATGATGGTCTACATAGCTCTTCTTCATGTCCTGTGCCACTTTCAAATTCTCCTTGATGATCTGAATTTGTTGCTCCATTTCCTTGAGCATGTCAGGCCAAACAAGGACAATGTTCACTAGATCACTCCAACTGATGGGAGTATTGACACTTCTCCCATACAATGCCTCAAATGGAATCATCTTTATGGATTCCTTGGTATCCATTGTTGTATGAAAACTCTACTAGTGGTAGGAACTCCCCCCATTTCTTGGGCTGATGAATCACATACATCCTCAACATGTCCTCAAGGATCATGTTTGTCCTCTTTATTTTCCAATATTTATGTGGATAATATGTTGTAATAAATTCCAACTTGGTCCCCAAACATTCAAATAGTTCCTTCCAAAATCTTGAAGTGAACTTAGCATCTCGATTTGAGAAAATTTTCTTGGGTATACCATGCAGTCTCACAATCTCATTTATGAATATTTATGCCACCTCACTAGTAGAATTAGTGGATTTTACTGCTACAAAATGAGCCACTTTTCTCAATCTATCTATAAGGTCCCACCTTACCAACAATCAATAATATAAAGAAGTAGAGGTCACATTGAACACTAATACTTAACTTTTTATTTTCATAATATGATTAACTTAGTTATCATTGTAATCATGTTCCTTCATCTATTTTGATATAATAATATAACATTAAAAGTAAGGGATAACTTTCCCTTAAAAATAATTCCAAATCACATTTCTCCTCAAGTTTAAAAGAAGATAGCATGTGCTCTTTCCATACTTACACGTGAGATATAAGCAAGAATGGAAA